>JAADKA010000048.1:0-368995 GCA_009982855.1 Lizonia empirigonia | reverse complement strand
GTTTGGAAGCAGTGCTCTTTCAATAGTATTTGCTAAGGAGCCCTGCTGGTCTTGCTCGTTGTAGAGGTTGTAGATGTGGAAGGTAGAGCTTCTTGTCTTAACTGCTACTGCTAGGTAGTCTGGATCGGCTACTAGGTTTTGCAGAGGGCTTATCTGGGCCTGTAGAGCGCGAGAAAAGTAGATAAGAACGCGGGGGCGTAGTGACGGATGAGGTAGAGTCGGTAGAAGCTGTGTAAACGCAGGGTGGTTTACTGAGCGCGTTTCTGAGAAATCTAAAGGTGTTTGGTGCGATGAGACAAAGCCAAGGCTCTTGTACAATAACAAGATCAATGGCTAGTTCTATTGCCATTTGAAGAGCGCTCTCAGTAGCCTGAGCGCTCTTGTTTAGATTAATCTGGAGGATTCGTAGGTTGTCTAGCATTCTGTGGTGGTTGGCGTGTTTAATGTGGCAGTGTAGATCTCGCACTGCTTGCTGTCTGCTGTGTGTGCCTTTTTGCAGTTTGCGCACACAGGTAGTGTGTGTATGCAGGTTTTGCCTTTGGCGCCGCAGGTGTTGCATCTATGTTGAGCTGTGGCGTGCGGCTCTGCACATATTTTGCAGGTAGTGTTGTGTAGGCACCTAGTCTCTAGGTGACCAAAACGTTGACACTTCTGGCACTGTGTTGAGGCAGGCGTTGAGTACAGCTTCTCTACTCTCACGCTGATACCTAGTAGGTAGAGCTTGCCTCTGATAGCTCTTGTCGCTTCTTGTTCTGTTGCAAAAGCGATGCACACTGATCCTACGTGCTGAGTTTGTCTTCTCTCTCTACTAGTAAGCCAGTAGGGGTTGCCTACAATCTGAAAGCCTCTGTTGAAGGTAGAGATCTCTTTTTTTAGCACCTCTAGGCTCTCATTTGTAGAGAAGGAGGTTGGAATATTGTGTAGCACTACTTTGTGCCAAGGCTGGATAGGTAGCGCCTCTGTAAAAGCGGTGATGTTCCTCCAGATATCTATGTTTTCAAGTAGATATTTGGCGCTGAAGGAGGGCGTAGTAGTAAGTACGATGTTCTTCTTTATGCTAGTAGTTACTGATACTACAACAGGGGAGCTTACTCCTTTGCTAGCGAAGGCCTGATTAAAAGCATTGCGCATAGTGAGAGAGTCAAAGGAGTTTGCAGTAGAGTATCTACTAGTTTGCTGGTCTTGAAGTAGAACTAGTTGGCGAGTGCTAAGCGAGTTCTTGGGTGCAGGGATGGGTGTCTTCTTCTTAGCAACTGTTTGCCAGTCTGTTTTTAGGTGACTGTTTGCAGCAGCCGCAGTAGCGTATGAGGGAGCCGTGGTAGTAGAGGCAGGAGTCGAGGCAGAAGTAGAGGCAGAAGTCGCGGCAGAAGTCGAGGCAGAGGTCGAGGCAGAAGTCAAGGCAGAAGTCGAGGCAGAAGTAGAAGCAGTGGGTGTAGGGCGGTTAGGCGGAGATCGAGTGGCGTTTTCTAACGCTGGCTTTTGGAGGAGCTTGACCTTTGTTCCAATTGCTCTAGACACAGATTCAAGGCTTGATACTTGAGAGGCTAAGATAGAGACACCTTGTTTGTTGACTCTGTTGTTCTCTGTGTAGTCTCTGAAGACTTCTAGCAGATCTAGCAGGTCTGTTTGGGTCTTGCGAGATGTAGCGAGGGCAGAGGCTTGGATTACCATGCTTCTGGCGATACTGAGAGCTTCTTCACAGGTGCTAGCTACTGGCGTCTGAGCTAGAGGTCTGCTGGCAGCTGAGAATTGGAAAGGAGCTGGTCTTTGGGCGTCAGGGGTAGCAGATCTACTGCTAACAGTTCGTTTGTTGGTAGTAGCAGTAGCTACATTGGCAGTAAAGGCGTATCTAGGTTGAGATGGGCGTCGCGTTGAATCTGGCGCTCCTAGAGGGTCTGGGGAGCTAGGGACGTTTAGGTCCATCTCTACTATAGACTCTGTGTCTACAGCGTCTAGTGTAGATACGCTAGAAGCTGGCGGGCTTCTAGCGCTCTCATGTGATCCAGGGTCCAGAATGTCCATAGGTCCAGGTGATAGGTTTCCTTCTCTTTTATTTGACAAAGAAATAGTTGAAATGACTAGAAGAAAGCTTGTTTTTGCACAGATAGAGGTACCTAGTCTCTATCAGCTTTTCAGAGCTGAAAAACAGGGAAAAAGGCGTCTTAGTTTTACTCGTTTTGCTCCCTCTCTCTTCTTACTAGCCTAACTAGTAGACCTCTAGGAATTGATTAGGAGTAAAATAGCAGAAAACTAAGCAAAAGGCTGCAGTATGGTGTGTTGTGTCCAATTTGCGGTGGTTTGTGGTGGATCGTGCTTTTGCTGATAAGATAAGAGCGGTCTGTGCGCAGAACGTGAAAACTCAGAAGAGCGTGGTCCAATTTGCGGTGGTTTGTGGTGGATCGTGCTTTTGCTGATAAGATAAGAGCGGTCTGTGCGCAGAACGTGAAAACTCAGAAGAGCGTGAACTGTAGGTTTGCACCTGGCTGCGCTCCTCTACCACGAGCCTAGAGGCTGTGAGAGTGATAAGAGAGCTTCTCTGTGTTGTACTGCGATGGATTGTAATGATTTTGGGATGCTGGAGGCGCTGGTTTCGATTTTGCTGACCCGGCAATTGTCGTGTTGTGGTGCAATCTACTTGGGTGGTAGCCGTGGTTGAAGAGAGCAGAGGCCTTTATTCCTTGTGTTGTGTGTAGGAGAAGAGGCAGAGTCAGCCTTGATTCTCTCACGTATTTTTGGAGGATTTTGCGGTCTTGTTTGTACCACTTGCAGCTTAGTAGTAGATGCTCTACCGTTTGCTTTGCTCCGCAGCTGCAATAGGGTGGTCTGCTTTGCCTATCTGGAATAGGTATGCTTTGTTGTATCCGTGGCCAAGTTTGAGCTGATAGTAGGCGCTAGCAATCTCTCTTCTTGTTCCTGGTGGGACTCTGACTCTCTTCTGAATTGACAAGCTGTACCTAGTGAGTAGGTATTTGGATTGCGTAGTGTTGCCTGTGAGGAGTAGTTTTTGAGTTCTTTTGTCCATTCCTGCGTTGCTAGCTTCTTGATCCTGGTACTAGTCATGGCGAGGCTAGTAGAGTCGTGGCTGGCCTCTTTTTGGCAGCTAGTTTAGCTAGACAGTCTGCTCTTTCGTTGCCTGCTATGTCTTGGTGTCCAGGGACCAGTAAATGCTGATAGTAGCTCCTTTTGCTGATGACCTGTTTGGCTGCTCTTACGCAGCGTATCTGCCACGCTTGTCCAGGTAGGTTACAGGGCGTCTTCAGTCTATAGATAGCAGCCTGGTTGTCCGCATAGATCTGAATCTCCTGGTAGGGGCAGCTACAGTCGCAGCGTGTTCAAAGCCTCTAGTAATGCTTCTAGCTCGCCATTGTATACAATTTGGCCTTTGCCGATGTTGTGCGTCTCGTAGTGTGTTTCTAGAGCTTGTTGAGCGTAGTCGAACGCTGCTAGGCCAATGCCAATTCCTGTCCCTTTTTGGATTGACGATGCGTCTGTGTAGATAGCGAGCATGTTGTCTCCTAGTCTTGATAGCATGTAAGCTTTGTGAGCCTCTGCTTCTTCGTCCTTGGGTAGTGTAGAGAGTGTAGCTGTATAGGGCATATTTTTGGTCCATGGCTGGTAGTGGTTTGCGAGTAGCTTCTCTTCAGGGCTTGATACAGCAGTCTGAATAGATTGAACAATTTGAGTGAGTTGCGTAGGCGGGCCTTTCTTGAGTTGGCGTCCAAGGTCTTTACATCTGTTGATTGATTGATTGATTGATTGATTAGTTTAACGTCCTATGTGAGTCGAAGACTATGGAAGACGAGAGCAGCTAAGCTGCTCTGGTAATACAAAGGGTGTTTTTGCAGGGAGTGTTTCTATCAAAATACAAGAGATGGTGAGGGCTTTAGCCCTAAGCAAGGTTGTTAGGAAACAAAGTTGCTGCGCAGTAAAGAGATATAAAGGAAAGTTATTCCTCTACGTGCTGGTTGAGATGCCACTTGCGAGTGCCTATCTTTGTGCTTGTTATAAAGGCTAGAGTAGCCTTTATTCCTTGTGTTGTATGTAGGAGAAGAGGCAGAGTCAGCCTTGATTCTCTCACGTATTTTTGGAGGATTTTGCGGTCTTGTTTGTACCACTTGCAGCTTAGTAGTAGATGCTCTACTGTTTGCTTAGCTCCGCAGCTGCAATAGGGGTGGTCTGCTTTGCCTATCTGGAATAGGTATGCTTTGTTGTATCCGTGGCCAAGTTTGAGCTGATAGTAGGCGCTAGCAATCTCTCTTCTTGTTCCTGGTGGGACTCTGACTCTCTTCTGAATTGACAAGCTGTACCTAGCTGAGTAGGTATTTGGATTGCGTAGTGTTGCCTGTGAGGAGTAGTTTTCGAGTTCTTTTGTCCATTCCTGCGTTGCTAGCTTCTTGATCCTGGTACTAGTCATGGCGAGGCTAGTAGAGTTCGTGGCTGGCTCTTTTTGGCAGCTAGTTTAGCTAGACAGTCTGCTCTTTCGTTGCCTGATATGTCTTGGTGTCCAGGGACCCAGTAAATGCTGATAGTAGCTCCTTTGCTGATGACCTGTTTGGCTGCTTTTACGCAGCGTATCTGCCACGCTTGTCCAGGTAGGTTAGAGGGCGTCTTCAGTCTATGGATGGCAGCCTGGTTGTCCGCATAGATCTGAATCTCCTGGTAGGGGGCAGCTACAGTCGCAGCGTGTTCAAAGCCTCTAGTGATGCCTTCTAGCTCGCCGTTGTATACAATTTGGCCTTTGCGATGTTGTGCGTCTCGTAGTGTGTTTCTAGAGCTTGTTGAGCGTAGTCGAACGCTGCTAGGCCAATGCCAATTCCTGTTCCTTTTTGGATTGACGATGCGTCTGTGTAGATAGCGAGCATGTTCTCTCCTAGTCTTGATAGCATGTAAGCCTTGTGAGCCTCTGCTTCTTCGTCCTTGGGTAGTGTAGAGAGTGTAGCTGTATAGGGCATATTTTTGGTCCATGGCTGGTAGTGGTTTGCGAGTAGCTTCTCTTCAGGGCTTGATACAGCAGTCTGAATAGATTGAACAATTTGAGTGAGTTGCGTAGGCGGGCCTTTCTTGAGTTGGCGTCCAAGGTCTTCTACATCTGTGTCTGCGTCTGATTCTGGTTGTAGGGCTTCGTTTAGAGCTTGGATAGCGATGCGAACTAGGTGACTAGCTGGTAGCTTCCTTGCTCTGAAGGCGTATTTTCTGATAGCAGTGTTAAGCCTGATCGCTGGCGGAGGTAGCGCAGCTTCTACCTCTGATGGAATCGTTGGTGAGGTGCGAAAGGTGCCTAGTATCTTTCTAAGAGCCATGTTTTGGAGTCCTTGTAGCTGCTTCTTGATGGCAGTTTGTTTTCTCCAGAAGACCTCACATCCGTAGTCTGCTACACTTGTTACACAAGCTAGATAGAGTTGCCGCATAGCGTAGGGAGAGAGTCCTCTCTCGCTGTTTGCTAGTCTGCACATCCTGTAGAAGGCTGACCTGGCCTGGCTAATCCTTATAGCAGCATGCTCCTTGAATGCGAGTGCGTTGTCAAAGTAGATGCCTAGCCATCTAACTGTCTTTTTTGGTGTGACCGTAGATTGATCTGGGAGCGTGAGTGATGCTGCGGAAGCCTTATCACTTGTGGTAAAGTGTATAAGCTCTGTTTTTGCAGCGTCAAACTGTATAGCACAGCTGGCTCCTTTGGCAAAGAGACTAGCTATGTCGCGTTCTAGCAGGCGTATGTTTTTCTGTAGGCTTGTTGAAGAAGCAGAGATGGAGAGGTCGTCCATATACGAAAGTGAGTAGTTGACGGTTGATGAAACAGAGGTCTGATATATATCAGAAACAGAATTGGTGATACTGGGCTGCCTTGTGGGATGCCTGCTGATATGTTGCTAAAGTCTTCTGTTTCTCCATTAAACGATAGCCGAAGCTGGCGATTTGTGAGAAAAGACTGGATCCACGCTATTAGGCTGCAGGGTAGCTTTAGTTGTTGCAGGATAGCAAGTAGCTGATTCCGGGCTACGTGGTCAAAGGCTCCTTTAATGTCTAAGAAGACTGTAGAGGTAGTATGTCCCTGTTTTCTGTTTTGCTGCACTTGGTTGAGTAGGAGCAGAGACGCGTCAATCGCAGACTTCTGGATTCTACCGCCAATTTGCGAAGGATGTAGGAGGTGCGAAACCTCTGCTAGCGCGCCTAGACGTTTAGCTACTAGACGCTCTGCTACCTTTCCTAGGCAGTTGAGTAGGGCGATTACTCTGTATGCTTTAGGCGCTGAGTAGTCGGGCTTTTTAGGCTTCTTTAGAATGATGCCAGTAGCTTGCTTCCATCTACTTGGGTGGTAGCCGTGGTTGAAGAGAGCAGAGAATACCTGAAAGATAGTTTCTGGCTGTGTTTTGTAGGCGGCCGTGATTATCTCCTGGTTGATAGCGTCTGGTCCTGGACTGCTACTCTTAACTTGAGGTGAGCAGGCTGCTTGAACTTCTGCTCTAGTGAGTGCTGGCCAATCCCAATTGCCCTGTTGGTAGGTGTTCCACTGCATCGCGCTAGATGCTGGTGGAGGTGGAAAGAGCGTAGTTCTAAAGGCAGAGCATTTGCCTTGAAACGACTCTTCGAGCCTGTTTGCTGACTGGATTGCAGGGATGCTTTGACTAGCAGTCGGCTTAGTATATGCCATTGCCTTGTAGATAGACTTCGCATCCTCCTTCTCCAGAAACCGGTTCCAATGGTCCTGTTTTGCTGCTTTGATGGCTTGTAGATAGACGTTCCTAGCTAGTAGGTAGTCTCTCTTCCATAGGAAAGCTTCTGCGATAGAGGAGGCAGCTAGCTCGCGTTGGAATAAGCGTTGCTTGTTTAGCATACTGGTGCGTAGAAGCTGCAGGTCTTGGTTCCACCATGGCTTGCTCTTTGGCTGTGTAGCTAGTTGTGGGATAGCAGCTGCTGCTGCCTCTGTGATAGCAGAAGTAAATTCGTCTCCAATCTGCTCTAGTTGTTGTTGTAGAGCAGCGTTCTGCTCTTGTATAAGCAGCCTAGAGGTGGCTATAGAGGGAGTAGGGAGATTGCAGAGATTGCTAAGAGCAGGGCTATTGGCAATAGCTGCTGCAAGTGTGCTATTAAAGAGATCCCAGTCTGCTCTCTTTGTGTTGTATCTTAGCGTAGAGAGGTTGTTTTCATCTCTATTATACGCTTTGATAGCAAACAGTATGCCAAAGTGGTCGGAGCCAATATTGGGTATAACTTGCCAGTCTTCGATCTTGCCCACTAGGTCTGGGGTAGCAAAGGCTAGGTCTAGTACGCTTTCTCTACTCATGTTTGAGCGGAAGAAAGTGCCTTCTCCAGGTGTGTTTAGTAGGTCTAGATTTTGACGTTCAATCCAGTCTACAAACAAGCTAGCTCTAGAAGAGGTAGTGGCTAGCTGAGGGTCCCACCAGGGGTGATGTGTGTTGAAGTCGCCTAGTAGGATAGAGGATGGTAGAAGAGTGTTTGGAAGCAGTGCTCTTTCAATAGTATTTGCTAAGGAGCCCTGCTGGTCTTGCTCGTTGTAGAGGTTGTAGATGTGGAAGGTAGAGCTTCTTGTCTTAACTGCTACTGCTAGGTAGTCTGGATCGGCTACTAGGTTTTGCAGAGGGCTTATCTGGGCCTGTAGAGCGCGAGAAAAGTAGATAAGAACGCGGGGGCGTAGTGACGGATGAGGTAGAGTCGGTAGAAGCTGTGTAAACGCAGGGTGGTTTACTGAGCGCGTTTCTGAGAAATCTAAAGGTGTTTGGTGCGATGAGACAAGCCAAGGCTCTTGTACAATAACAAGATCAATGGCTAGTTCTATTGCCATTTGAAGAGCGCTCTCAGTAGCCTGAGCGCTCTTGTTTAGATTAATCTGGAGGATTCGTAGGTTGTCTAGCATTCTGTGGTGGTTGGCGTGTTTAATGTGGCAGTGTAGATCTCGCACTGCTTGCTGTCTGCTGTGTGTGCCTTTTTGCAGTTTGCGCACACAGGTAGTGTGTGTATGCAGGTTTTGCCTTTGGCGCCGCAGGTGTTGCATCTATGTTGAGCTGTGGCGTGCGGCTCTGCACATATTTTGCAGGTAGTGTTGTGTAGGCACCTAGTCTCTAGGTGACCAAAACGTTGACACTTCTGGCACTGTGTTGAGGCAGGCGTTGAGTACAGCTTCTCTACTCTCACGCTGATACCTAGTAGGTAGAGCTTGCCTCTGATAGCTCTTGTCGCTTCTTGTTCTGTTGCAAAAGCGATGCACACTGATCCTACGTGCTGAGTTTGTCTTCTCTCTCTACTAGTAAGCCAGTAGGGGTTGCCTACAATCTGAAAGCCTCTGTTGAAGGTAGAGATCTCTTTTTTTAGCACCTCTAGGCTCTCATTTGTAGAGAAGGAGGTTGGAATATTGTGTAGCACTACTTTGTGCCAAGGCTGGATAGGTAGCGCCTCTGTAAAAGCGGTGATGTTCCTCCAGATATCTATGTTTTCAAGTAGATATTTGGCGCTGAAGGAGGGCGTAGTAGTAAGTACGATGTTCTTCTTTATGCTAGTAGTTACTGATACTACAACAGGGGAGCTTACTCCTTTGCTAGCGAAGGCCTGATTAAAAGCATTGCGCATAGTGAGAGAGTCAAAGGAGTTTGCAGTAGAGTATCTACTAGTTTGCTGGTCTTGAAGTAGAACTAGTTGGCGAGTGCTAAGCGAGTTCTTGGGTGCAGGGATGGGTGTCTTCTTCTTAGCAACTGTTTGCCAGTCTGTTTTTAGGTGACTGTTTGCAGCAGCCGCAGTAGCGTATGAGGGAGCCGTGGTAGTAGAGGCAGGAGTCGAGGCAGAAGTAGAGGCAGAAGTCGCGGCAGAAGTCGAGGCAGAGGTCGAGGCAGAAGTCAAGGCAGAAGTCGAGGCAGAAGTAGAAGCAGTGGGTGTAGGGCGGTTAGGCGGAGATCGAGTGGCGTTTTCTAACGCTGGCTTTTGGAGGAGCTTGACCTTTGTTCCAATTGCTCTAGACACAGATTCAAGGCTTGATACTTGAGAGGCTAAGATAGAGACACCTTGTTTGTTGACTCTGTTGTTCTCTGTGTAGTCTCTGAAGACTTCTAGCAGATCTAGCAGGTCTGTTTGGGTCTTGCGAGATGTAGCGAGGGCAGAGGCTTGGATTACCATGCTTCTGGCGATACTGAGAGCTTCTTCACAGGTGCTAGCTACTGGCGTCTGAGCTAGAGGTCTGCTGGCAGCTGAGAATTGGAAAGGAGCTGGTCTTTGGGCGTCAGGGGTAGCAGATCTACTGCTAACAGTTCGTTTGTTGGTAGTAGCAGTAGCTACATTGGCAGTAAAGGCGTATCTAGGTTGAGATGGGCGTCGCGTTGAATCTGGCGCTCCTAGAGGGTCTGGGGAGCTAGGGACGTTTAGGTCCATCTCTACTATAGACTCTGTGTCTACAGCGTCTAGTGTAGATACGCTAGAAGCTGGCGGGCTTCTAGCGCTCTCATGTGATCCAGGGTCCAGAATGTCCATAGGTCCAGGTGATAGGTTTCCTTCTCTTTTATTTGACAAAGAAATAGTTGAAATGACTAGAAGAAAGCTTGTTTTTGCACAGATAGAGGTACCTAGTCTCTATCAGCTTTTCAGAGCTGAAAAACAGGGAAAAAGGCGTCTTAGTTTTACTCGTTTTGCTCCCTCTCTCTTCTTACTAGCCTAACTAGTAGACCTCTAGGAATTGATTAGGAGTAAAATAGCAGAAAACTAAGCAAAAGGCTGCAGTATGGTGTGTTGTGTCCAATTTGCGGTGGTTTGTGGTGGATCGTGCTTTTGCTGATAAGATAAGAGCGGTCTGTGCGCAGAACGTGAAAACTCAGAAGAGCGTGGTCCAATTTGCGGTGGTTTGTGGTGGATCGTGCTTTTGCTGATAAGATAAGAGCGGTCTGTGCGCAGAACGTGAAAACTCAGAAGAGCGTGAACTGTAGGTTTGCACCTGGCTGCGCTCCTCTACCACGAGCCTAGAGGCTGTGAGAGTGATAAGAGAGCTTCTCTGTGTTGTACTGCGATGGATTGTAATGATTTTGGGATGCTGGAGGCGCTGGTTTCGATTTTGCTGACCCGGCAATTGTCGTGTTGTGTTGTCTTCTACATCTGTGTCTGCGTCTGATTCTGGTTGTAGGGCTTCGTTTAGAGCTTGGATAGCGATGCGAACTAGGTGACTAGCTGGTAGCTTCCTTGCTCTGAAGGCGTATTTTCTGATAGCAGTGTTAAGCCTGATCGCTGGCGGAGGTAGCGCAGCTTCTACCTCTGATGGAATCGTTGGTGAGGTGCGAAAGATGCCTAGTATCTTTCTAAGAGCCATGTTTTGGAGTCCTTGTAGCTGCTTCTTGATGGCAGTTTGTTTTCTCCAGAAGACCTCACATCCGTAGTCTGCTACACTTGTTACACAAGCTAGATAGAGTTGCCGCATAGCGTAGGGAGAGAGTCCTCTCTCGCTGTTTGCTAGTCTGCACATCCTGTAGAAGGCTGACCTGGCCTGGCTAATCCTTATAGCAGCATGCTCCTTGAATGCGAGTGCGTTGTCAAAGTAGATGCCTAGCCATCTGACTGTCTTTTTTGGTGTGACCGTAGATTGATCTGGGAGCGTGAGTGATGCTGCGGAAGCCTTATCACTTGTGGTAAAGTGTATAAGCTCTGTTTTTGCAGCGTCAAACTGTATAGCACAGCTGGCTCCTTTGGTAAAGAGACTAGCTATGTCGCGTTCTAGCAGGCGTATGTTTTTCTGTAGGCTTGTTGAAGAAGCAGAGATGGAGAGGTCGTCCATATACGAAAGTGAGTAGTTGACGGTTGATGAAAACAGAGGTCTGATATATATCAGAAACAGAATTGGTGATACTGGGCTGCCTTGTGGGATGCCTGCTGATATGTTGCTAAAGTCTTCTGTTTCTTCATTAAACGATAGCCGAAGCTGGCGATTTGTGAGAAAAGACTGGATCCACGCTATTAGGCTGCAGGGTAGCTTTAGTTGTTGCAGGATAGCAAGTAGCTGATTCCGGGCTACGTGGTCAAAGGCTCCTTTAATGTCTAAGAAGACTGTAGAGGTAGTATGTCTCTGTTTTCTGTTTTGCTGCACTTGGTTGAGTAGGAGCAGAGACGCGTCAATTGCAGACTTCTGGATTCTACCGCCAATTTGCGAAGGATGTAGGAGGTGCGAAACCTCTGCTAGCGCGCCTAGACGTTTAGCTACTAGACGCTCTGCTACTTTTCCTAGGCAGTTGAGTAGTGTATTTGGCATTCAGAAGTGTTGCTTGGCGGTGTTCGGGAAGACTTCGCGATAAGACGAAGTTGATTCGTTCACCAGCCAAGTCCGACGGAAAGACGGAGAAGCACCTCCAGCAGCCAATACTTGCATTTGTGCGTGATTTGCCTCAGCTTTGACATTGAAAATAATGCTGAAAGTCGACGCCTTGACATGCAACGAAAATCATGGCCAGAAATCGGGGCGAAATTGTACTTACTGTCCAATCGGAGTTGCTGAGAGAGAATCGGCATTCGAGGTGTTGGTGTTGGATGAGTCGGAATGAATGACCTAAGGATGACCGGCATCGGACCGTTTCCCCAGGCTGGGCATAGTGCATGCTAAAGCTGACAAAGTGCATCATCCGATGTCAAGAAATTATTCCCTCTTCGCATATATTTCACTTTAACGACTCTCTGTGCTGGTATTGATGCTTATGGTTGCAGCAGGGAGGTAGCTGGTAACTGAAGCTGTGAGAGTTGCAATAGCTGAATATTGATATTGTCGAGGTAATAGTTAAGGGGTATCTGTAAAAATGTGGAGGGTGTACGATAGTCTGAAAGCCGCCAAAGCATGCACAAGATTGCGTGAAATCCCCAGTGAGCCAAAGTTTCAACATTCGCTTTTCCGTTTCTCCGTATCAGCAAAAAAGCAAGTTGCAATCAGGCCGAACCCTTGATGAACCAATCTGAGCTGGCATCGACCATGTAGTTCGTGATGTTAGATTCATTACCGTAGCTACCCTCGGCGGGCATTTGCATATTGCCATCGGTTGTGGGGTAGGTGGTCATGGTATCCATCGAGACAGGCAGTCGAGGCATGTTGAAGAAGTCAAAGACGTCGAGGTACTCAAGTTCGTTAGGCGCTGGAGTACGAGCCGGTGTTACCGACGGTATGCCTGCGGCTCCATCAAATTTCGGTTGACGCGCGATGAGGAAGTCGAGGTCGAATGCACATCGCCGCATGTCGGCCAGGATCTTGACAGTCGACGGTGTCACACGCTCACCGCCCATTCCAGCACTCTGCTGTGACTCTTGATATTCGGAAAGAACGCGAGAAAGCAGGTTCGCATAGCGTGTGCCTACTTCCCAGTACTGACCCAGGTCCTGAAGGGTGCTGACCAGGATGTTGATCGATGAGTCAACACGATGGTCGATTGTTGAGCCATGCACCAGCAGCACCCGAGCTGCAACCCAGCAGGAGAAGGCAAATGGAGGACCAAGCTTTGTCAGTAGCCCGTTATCTCTGATGGATGCGCACAGCGCTGTGATATTCTCCACGGCACTCAGACACCGCTGGCTCGCACTGAACGACGGCGTGAAGATCGGTGAGCGATGAGTAGGATACGCTGCTGAAGAGTGAAGGCGGATAACAGTCCTGCAAGAATCAGCCGATGTTGTGAGTTGATGGTGCTTAGACTTACGTATGAAAGGCAGCGTGTAGCATCACCAAGCCGCTGTTGAGGGTCTGACTGCCTCCTGGTTTTGAGAACACCCTCGCAGAGTTGCCATACTCAGGAGGTAGGTTGTACTTCCATTGCTCGATAGCATTGTCGAGCTCTCGATACTCGCTCTGCCACTTTTCAACATCTGAGAGTGATGTGATGTCTACTGGTTTCTTCAAGAATTTGTGAATGCGGGTCAAGATGCCCAGGATTTCCACATAGTAGGAGAACGACCCCAGGTTCTCAGGCCGATTCATGCTGTAGTCGGTTCTAGTCTTTGTGTGGAACCATCTTGTCTCGATGGGAACATTGCGAGCGTAAAGATCATCTCGACAAGGCAGCCGACGATCAATTTCGTTCTCATCCAGAGCGAATTCGAAGGCAGTTGCCACTGTAGCGTAACGGTCAAGAACATAGATCATCCAGAACAATCGACGACGACTCTCCTCCTCGATCCAGTCTTTTGGAATGGGAAGTATGTTTGCGCGCAACGTATAAATGGACGCATACTGGGGAGCGACCATTGGTGAATACGTTTCCATGGAAAGGCCGAGTTGCACTACAGACCGCGTAATGAGTGCGAGCAAGTTCCACCCCGGAGGTCCGTTGGAGCAGCCAACGACATCGAGAGCCAAGATGACAAGGGCTTGCAATGACTTGACAGAGCTGTTCTCGATCCCGTAGAGCAGGACCTTCTCCTTCGAATTCTTGTGATACCGGGCACGCTTGTCAGGGGTCAATCGTTGGTCAGAGGAGAACTTGACAGTGGTAGCCACAACCGCGTGCAGGATGATGCGGTCTGCCTTGTCCAAGCTGGAGTCGCCGAATAGAGAATTGAGTGTCGACTGGCGGTGCAGGATGGGGCACCAGGGGTATATGTGCTTGAAGAACAGATCGACTAGGCCGTATAGGAGATCGTACGGCGGGAAGTCTGCATCAGCTTGACCGAGTGCTCGCGACATGGAAGGTGCAAACTGATCGGTGCTGAAGGGTGTGTATCCATCCCGCTGCAGGCCTCCCAACCCCGGCTGCATCTCGTCAGATTGCCCGTAGCCATTGGCTGAAATTGAGGATGACCTGGCGTCCAAGGTGTTGCCAAAGCCATTCTGTATCACATTCTGGGAGGGAAATGTCGACTGCGGCTTCTGTATGAAGAGCGCAGTCTCGGGGCGAGGGATGTGGGGCGTCTGGATGACTGGTGGGCTGCGAAAAGTGGCCACCTCTTGTGGAGAAAGCCCGTGCGCTGCGATTTGCTTCTGCGAGAGGTGGTTGATCTGCGACTGCTGCTGAACAAGGAGGGTTTCGAGCTTGTCGAGGCGCGCCTCTGCTCCGAGTCAGCCGAACGTGCTCCTTTGCGCTGGCGATGCCAGGGTCCTCGGTCGACTGGCAGTGGGCAGACGCAGGGGGCTCTACTCACCAAGTTCACGGCCATAGCCAGCTCTGAGGCCTGGCTTCTTGCGCGGCAGGTAGACCTGCACGGAGCCGTCAACAACGATTGTCTGGTGTCGTGCGACAGCAACTTACACACGTCGAATGGTTCTTCAGGCACCACCCACCTGCAAGGCACCGATCAGCACATGACGGCCATGGTGTTGAGCATCTATCTGCCAACTTACACGCTGGATGACCACGATCGCACTTGACCTTGCGCTGCTTGCACGTCTCGCAGCTCACGCTCAGCTTCTCGCGTTTGCGCTTCGAGCCGCTTTGACTCCTGCCAGCGTCGCCGCCACTGTCCTCCTCGCCAGCGCTCCAAACCTCGTGATCATCGTCGCCGGGAGAATGATGAGACATCTTCGCCGTGCCATTGGGACTTGCATCCTGGTGGAGCGCAATGTTTGCGCCGTTCGCAGCCGTCGCATCCATTGTTGGGCGAGGCGTTTGGAGCGAGCTCGCTGAGCGTGAACTCGGTTTCTATTCTGCCGAGCATGTGGGCGGGGTTGTGGGTTTTTGCTGCTACCCCAGATTGTGTATTCAACCGTTCTTCTCAGCTGCGCAGCGCGTGATTGACTGTGGGTGCTGGTATCGTGCCCAGGTGATCAGCGAAACCCACTTAGCCGCTGTATCGAATTCCGAGCGATCAGATGCCAAAATACCTTCCCATTGCCGCCATCCCAGGCCGCATCGTGCCCGGTCGCAAAGCGGATGCACCGCGCAAGATTTCGGGCTGCTTGTTGCAGCGATTCGCAGCGAGCTCGACCGAGAGAGCACTCTGGCCCATTATTTTCCGCCTCGTAGTAGCAATCCACCTGATCGGACCATGTATTTAACAATCCCACATCCTCGGCCTCCCACGCTTTACAGGCCCCTCACTCTCGCTCCGTCCTGATTCTGCTGTCAACCCCTCTCCCACGATGCCTTCCTCTACCCAAAGCAGCCCTGTGAAGTCGTTTCCCACGATCAAGCATGTGCGCACCTTCCTCACCCAGGGCCCCGGATCTGGTGGTGACTACCACAATGTGCACGGCGGTCATTGGTTGATCGACAGCAAGATCTCCACCCCCATGTCGCAGTACGAGAAGTACCGGAAATCCAGGACCAGCTGGGGCATCAATGTCCTTGGTTCTTTCTGTGTGGAGCTCGAGGCTACAGATGGCACAAAGGGGTTTGCGACGGGCTTCGGCGGCCCGCCAGCATGCTGGTAAGTCTGCCAATCCCTCACAAACACGAAGTCAGCTGACATTTGCAAGGTTGGTCGCAGAACACTTTGAGCGTTTCCTGGTCGGCGCCGACCCCAGAGATACCAACTACCTGTTCGAGCAGATGTATCGTGGAAGCATGTTCTATGGCCGTAAGGGTCTTCCTGTCGCCGTCATCTCTGTCATCGATCTCGCTATCTGGGATCTTCTTGGCAAGATTCGCAACGAGCCCGTCTACAAGATGCTTGGTGGATCCACTCAAGAGAACGGCAGGCTCAACTTCTACTGCACTGGTCCTGAGCCACTTGCAGCAAAGGAGATGGGTTTCTTCGGTGCCAAGGTTCCTCTCCCATACGGTCCAGGTGAAGGCATTGAGGGCTTGAAGAAGAACGTTGAGTTCCTCACCAAGCACCGTGAGGCAGTTGGACCAGACTTCCCTCTCATGGTAGACTGCTACATGTCTCTCACCGTTGCCTACACAATCGAGGTCGTCAAGGCAACAGCGCACTTGAACCTCAACTGGTGGGAGGAGTGCCTCAGCCCGGATGACACGGATGGCTTCGAGCAGATCAAGCGCGCTCATCCCAGCCAGAAGTTCACCACGGGAGAGCACGAGTACTCGAGGTACGGCTTCCGCAAGCTGATCGAGGGCCGCAACCTCGACATCCTCCAGCCCGACGTCATGTGGGTTGGAGGTATGACAGAGCTGGTCAAGATCGCTGCCATGGCATCCGCATACGACATTCCCGTAGTTCCCCACGCTTCTGGGCCTTACTCATACCACTTCGTCGTCTCGCAAGCCAACTCCCCTTTCCAGGAGTACCTGGCCAACAGCCCTGATGGCAAGTCAGTCCTGCCAGTCTTTGGTAACATGTTCACCAACGAGCCCATCCCCACCAAGGGCTACCTCGACGTTAAGGACCTCGACCTGCCCGGTTTTGGTCTCGAGCTGAACCCCAACGCTGGCCTCATCGATGCCGCACGGATCCTCAACCCTGCGCCAGTCAAGAGTCTCAAGTCTGTTGAGGAGCAGGAGGCGCAGGCCAACGGTACTGCGAACGGCCACGCATGAGTATCGCATTGATTTTGATGGCGTTTTGGGCGCATTGCATCTGTGACACAGCTGGCGTTGATCAAGCAACTTGTGTTGCTGCACGTCTAGATGGTTCTGGCGTTGTGCATGAGGTCTGCATTTGCAGCCTCTGGGTCAGCGATTACGAAAGTACGATCTCATATTGAAAGACTACGTGTAGTTGGTGATGAATCGAAAACATCACAAAGATTCGCCCCCTGTTGGTTATTTTTAGTGAATGATCTCCCGCTGCTGACGCAAATTGGCGTGGACCACGATGATGCTGTCCTTGCCCCACACCGCTCTCACGACAGCAACGTGGAAGCAGAGCCCCCAATGGTACCCAAATGCTCTGCGCTGAGTGTATTTTATGGCGAGAGCTGGAGGAGTCTACAGCATTGCGGCACATGACCCTATTGTGGAGATGAAGTGCGAAATGCGACTGCAGATGTTTGCGTTGTGGCTTCTCACGGACGCGGGGTGAGCTTTCCACCGAAGTGGGGCAGGCGCAGCGTTGAGCAGGCGCAGCGCAGCCAGCTCGGTTTCTGTCGATTTGCATATAAACAAACCATCCCCTGATTACACTGACCTCCTCTACGCTGCTGCAATTGCAACTTGTACCCCATTGAACCCGGCCCCACTACACACACTACCCCGCTTTCATCATGGAGGCTATCAAAGACACGGTCAATCAGGCTCTCAAGAAGCTCAACCTCGGCGGCGCACAGGCTGCTCCCGCCAAGGAGCCGTCAGAGGAGCAGCTGAAGGAGCTCAAGTCCAAGTACGAGAAAGCCGGCCAGGAGCAGGTCTTCGCTTTCTACGACAAGCTCTCCACCGCCGAGAAGGCCGCCCTCTTCGAGCAGCTTTCCAACTTCAACCCCGACTACATCAACGAGATCACAGAAAAGGCCCTGAAGCCAGTGCAGACCGAGTCTGCCGAGACAAAGCTCGAGCCCCTCCCCGAGAGCGCCACATCGTCGACACTTGACACACAGCAGGATGATTTGGACAAATGGTACAACAGCGGCCTGGAGCTGATCGCCGAGAACAAGGTCGCCGTGGTCCTGATGGCCGGTGGCCAGGGCACACGTTTGGGCTCTTCAGACCCTAAGGGCTGCTACGACATTGGTCTGCCCAGCAAGAAGTCGCTGTTCCAGCTCCAGGGTGAGAGGATTGCGAAGGCTGAGCTCTTGGCCAAAAAGAAGCATGGCAAGGACAGCGTGACCATTCCCTGGTACGTCATGACCTCTGGCCCCACAAGGAAGCCCACAGCAGCCTTCTTTGAGAAGAACAACTATTTCGGCCTCAAGAAGGAGAACGTCGTCATTTTCGAGCAGGGTGTGTTGCCCTGCATCTCGAACGACGGCAAGATTCTGCTTGAGAGCAAGTCAAAGGTATGTCGCTGAATTTGTGAAAGATGCGCGCCTTGCTAACAGCTCCAGGTTGCTGTAGCCCCTGACGGCAACGGCGGCATCTACCAAGCTCTCATCCAGTCTGGTGTTGTCCAGGACATGGGCAAGCGCGGCATCCAGCACATCCACGCTTACTGCGTTGACAACTGCCTCGTCAAGGTCGCCGACCCCATCTTCATCGGTTTCTCCGCATCCAAGAACGTCGACATTGCTACCAAGGTCGTCCGCAAGCGCAACGCCAAGGAGTCTGTCGGTCTCATTTTGCAGAAGAACGGCAAGCCTGATGTCGTTGAGTACTCAGAGATCGACGACGAGACAGCCGAAGCTAAGGACTCGAAGAACTCCGAGCTTTTGAAGTTCCGTGCCGCCAACATCGTCAACCACTACTACTCGTACAAGTTCCTCGAGAATATCCCCGAGTGGGCGAAGAAGCTGCCCCACCACGTCGCCCGCAAGAAGATCCCATACGTCAACACTGAGACTGGCGAAACCGTCAAGCCCGAGAAGCCCAACGGCATCAAGCTTGAGCAGTTCGTCTTCGACTGCTTCCCCTTCCTCAGCCTCGACCAGTTCGCCTGTATGGAGGTCAAGCGCGAGGATGAGTTCTCGCCCTTGAAGAACGCTCGCGGCACAGGCGAGGATGATCCAGACACATCCAGGATGGACATTATGACTCAGGGCAAGAAGTGGGTGCAGGCCGCAGGTGCGACCGTCGTCAGCGAGGACTCCAAGGCCGGCATCGAAGTGTCACCGCTGATCTCATATGTAAGTCACCCAAGGACACCCACACGCTGCCATTAAGTGCGCTACTGAGCCTAGGCTAAAAACAACTACAGGGCGGCGAAGGCCTCGAGTTCCTCAAGGCGCGCACAATTAAGGCACCTGCCGTCATCGAGTCCGAGGATTAGGAAGAAGAGACTTGGAATGATGGCACTTTTGTTCATCTCGATGAGCATAATTGGCGTCACACGGGACCTGGCGACCTGTTGATGTCACGTCGAGTGCCTCTCATCAACCCAGTCAAAGACGACAACCGACCACAATCCACGGGTCCACCGAAAAAGTGTTGGGATTGAGAAGAGATAGACATGACTTAATGAAACTTGTTGAAGGTTTAGATGCCTCCAGAGCTCTGAGCTGCATTCGAGAATCGCACCTGACATGCACCGCTTCTCGTATCGGACAGTGCAGCCGTGAAGTCTTCATCGTTCCAAACAATCGTTTGATTTCGTCACCACAAAACGTAGGAATTGACCAAGCAAATAGGGTTAAAGTATTTAAGCTACACTCTCCTCATGAAACTATAGGTACACTCTCTTCGCGACCACTTCCAATGGCTTACTCAATCGCAAGCCACTGAACCTCCGCATGATCCATGTCAGTGTCATCCCATGTTCCGTACTTCCACTGTAATTCCCGGTTGTTGGGGGCATTTGCTGAGCAACGGAAGCGCAAGTTTCTGCTGATTCCGAAGTCCATCTCTGAGATGGCGATGAAGGTCTTCGGCGTGTTCTTGAACGGTTGGCCGTAGAAGGGAGCCCGATTCGAGGCTTCCTTTTGTGCGCGCGCCACGCTGTTCCGTCCACTCTTCACACGCTTCCCGTCCTCCTCGGCAGGGTATGCGAGCCACTGGACGCGGACATTTGTGAATTTGCGGTTCGCCCAAGACTCGATGCGGATGTGGAAAGAGTTCGGGGTGACTTCGGTGGCGAAGCACTTGATGGACATGAAGTCGGTCTGATGCCACTCAAATTCCTGGATCCAGACAGCAATTTTGGGCGGCGAATCAAAGGCCTGACTGAACCAGATGTGCGAGTCGCAGTCGGGAGAGTTGGCTCGACCGGCCGAGGAGGTGTACACCATGCCGCTCTCGAGATGCATGTCACTTGGGAGCGTCAACCAACTGCAACCAATGTTGTATCCGAAGCAACCACTCCAGGCTGCTGCTTGGACGTTGAAACCGGTTGCAGTCACTTCGTGGTGGCCGAGGGAAAGAGCACGTGGTTTGTTCTGGTGCGCATCGACGCAGTTCAGACCGTAGAGCAACTTGGGTGCTGTAGGGTAACGATGCGGGAAGTCGACAGCGCAACGAGCAAATGTGTTCTCGCCGGCCTTCCAGCCTCTCTCCCCTGCAAAGAAAGAACCGCATTGCGCCTCCAGCGTTGGTGCACTTTCCCGGACCTTCTCAAGCTCGGTGATCCGGTTACGGCTGTCGTCAAGGGCCTGGAGATGATTAGTACAATGCATCTTGGTCGATTCCAGAAAAAACCTTACCTTCTGAGTGGCTGAGAGCTTGTCTTCGAGGTTTTTGGTGCCAGCTGTCTGGTTTTTCTGGAGTGTTGCAAAGTCTGCGCTATCAACCATGTCACTCGTCTCGGCGAACTTCACTTCTGTCTCGTTTGCGTCCAACTTGTTCGACCGCGCCCAAATGAGTCCCAAGCGATAAATCTTGCTGTCGGTGCTATCGTCACTCCTGCCAAAGAAGCCTTTGATAGTCCCCGAGTTGAAAGGCATGTCCACATATTGTACCCTTACATCCTCGTATGGCACGCCATCACGAGTGACAATGCCGTTTTCACCGACCTCCGACTTGATGGCGCGGGCAATCAGTGAGCGACCCCGGTTAGTGAACAGACGCAGTCCAAGCACTTGAGTTGAGAAAGTCTCTTTGTCTTTGGCCTTCCGCCTGCCGTGCTCGATGGAAGCCGAGTTGATGCGTTCAGCTCCAAGGAAGGGACCAAAATACTTGACTGCTGCCTTATCACGGGACTATTGGGTGTCAGTATTGTCTTGTAAACTTCCTCAAGAGTCCTTACTGCTCCTTTTTCAACGAGAAGGCCGTTCTCGTAGGAAATTGCCAGGTACACGAGTGCACCACCAGCCATCTCGGTGCGAATGCTACGAACATTCCAATCAGGCTTCAGGAAGTCAAGATTGTTGAAAATAACCCCCTTCATGCTGTCTCCAACAGCAACAGATGCTCGGAAATCTGCACCCAGCGTAGGGTTTGCAAGGAGCAGCTTGTCGAAAGCCGCCAATTCTTCTGTGTCCAGCTTCGGCTTCTCTGCTTCAGTATAGATGGCTTGTCCTTCAATAGCCCTATCTTCGGCTTCGATCTGCTTACGTTGCTCCTCCTCGGTTAGCTCTTTCGCTGCGATTCGCCTCCCAGACAACGGGTGGCTCTTCACGCGCAGTCTTTCGGGTACCTCGACTACAGGTATGCGTGCCTCGAACGAAGTCGGAGACTGGTATGGTTCAGTGTGATCTTCGTCAGTTGCAAGCTTCGGATCCTTTTCAATTGCATCAACCTCATTAACAATACGTGCCATCTGGCGGCGTATGGCAGTTCGAGCATCGCTCAGGCCCTTGATGGAAGCTTCAAATTTGGAATCGACCTCTGTGAAGGGGTAAAGTCCAGTATTCTTGTCTTTGGAGCCCATCATAGACACTGCGGTCGAATAGGACACGACCTTTGCTTGGTCTGCTTCACTCCAAGGGATCAACTCCAATGTCTTCCCCTGAACACCAAAAATCTGCTCCCCAAGACGCTTGTATAACGACTTGTAGCTGACAAAAGAGTCAAGCAGGGTATTTGTGTATATTTGCGCATTCTCGTACTGGAGAGGGGTGTACGATGCTGGCTTTCTGGCAACGAAGCTGCGAAGGGAATCGTACTTGGTCAAGATCGCATAAGTACGCTGCGGGCAGTCTGCGACCAAATCTGGGAAGCGTGCAGCCGCTGCCATGAGACTCTGGATGTCCCATTGTTGCTCCATCGGCTTGATGTGGCCGCCACCAGACCAGCTGACCTGGATCGTTGTTTCGGTGTTGGTCTCGATGTTGCTTCGTGCGATACCAACGTTGGCTTCTGCCTCGATCTGTACAGCTCCTGCGGTCAAAGCAATCTTGGCCTCGGCTTGAATATCGGTCTTCTTCGCCTTGTTGAGAATCTTCATACTGACAAGCGCGTTGAACTCGCCACCTTCGACGAAACCAGAAATGTATGAGTCACCGTAGACTTCTCGAAAGTTGTTGGCATCCACTGAACGGAGAGGGTTGAACACTAGGGCGTCTTTGAAGTTGATAGTCTGGTTCACAACCTTCACGGAGATGTAAAAGTTGAGGTCACTCTCCTTGAATTTGTCGGAGTCGACGAAAGAGCCTTTACCAGAACCACCAACCTTTCCGGCCTTGATAGACAACGATCCAGACACACTCATGTCATCCATCACATCACTGAGACGATCGACAAAGCGAGAGGTATAAGTGACCGTTTGACTGGGTCCACGAGGGGCGGTTGGGTCGAAGTCGTACTTTTGAGTCTGTTCAGACATGCCGTTGAAGCGTTCAACAAACTGATTCTGGGCCCGGATCTTCTCCAAATCCGCCAAGGAAGTTGCCTTTAGGCTTGCAGCTGCTTCGATGGCTTTGCGCGCCTCTTCACGTCTCTTCGCATCCCACTGACGTTTCTCTGTGCGAATTTGGCGTGCTTCCTCGCGCTCCTCGGCGCGTCGTTCGGATTCGTCCTTGCGAGCCTGCTGCTCGAGTTCCTTGCGGTAGCGACGCTGCTCTGCAAGAAGCTCGGCCTCCTCCTCTTGACGACGAGCTGCCTCTGCCTCTTCCTTTGCTGCTATGGCGGGGTCTGGCTTTGTCTGCCCAGTGAGAGTAGCCCGAATTGCAGCGCGATCAGGAGCACCGGCGGGTGCTGCAGCTTGAATCTGACGCGCCCGATCAGAGGAGGCGCCTCGCTTGATAGGCTTCTTCTGCACTGGCTTTGTGGCGTTCGCACGAAGGTTGGCCGCGATCGCAGCGCGATCTACCTTGTCATCTTGTGAAGAATTTGCTTGGATGTTGGCCATGGCAGCCTCGTAGTCAACCTCGTCATCGTCGCCTTTCGGCTGTGCGGGCTTGCTTGCAGATGGCTTCTCAACGACCTTTGAGGCAGGTGTGATCGAAGAAGACCTACCTCGCAAGTTTTTACTTGTCCTCGGCTTTTGAACAGGTGCGTCTCCGGCAATGGTTTCCTCGGCGACTTCGATCTTCTTTGCTGTTGCAGGCTTAGAGGGGGTTACCTCAGGTTTTTTGGTTTTGCCTTCCTCTGCAACTTCGACATTTTCCTCTTCAGGAGCCTCCTTACGAGCCTCATCAGCGTCCGTCACGTCATCGATGGAGCTTGATTCCTCTGGCTCGCCGGATGCTTCGGGCGCAGCGTCCTCTGTTTCTTCAACGGCGGCAGCAGAGCTTTCCACTTGCTCACCTTCGGTTTCAGACTTGTTCTCGGTTGCAGGCACGGATTCGTCTGCCGTACTGGGCTCTGCACAGAGCGTTAGCCCTACGTTTTACTGCCATGGCTAGGAAAGTTACTAACCTTCCGGAGCTTCAGCAGCAAGCTCCGCCTCTATCAAAGCAACTTCTGCCTTCGCCTTTTCGGCATTCTCTATGAGCACGGCAGTGGGCTGTTTGCCAACCACTACTTCTTTCTGTCTGGTCCAAGCACTTGGTGTGGCGTTCTTTTGAGCCATGATCCGCATAGTAGTGCCATCGTTTGTGACGACGTTCTCGGGTCTCTGCTCATCAATGACAACTGCATCGTCAATACAGATCTGCTGGGTATAGGAATTGAATCTGCAGGGTCGATTAGCAACATCCATCAGGGAATACCAAGAGACGTTACCCTTGGCCAAGTCGCATGGCATGAGTGTAGGGCGCTAGAAGGAGAGACATATTGCTGGACTAAAGTAACGAGACACTGAAGTAGCTTTGGGAGTAGTTGAAAGATAAAATGGTTCAGTATTATCGCGAAAAGAACTATGGCAAGTCAAGCATGTTCCTGATCATGGCAGCGAGTAGCGGATCCTTGATATATAGTTCCTCAGCGTGTCGCTCTCACATCGGACGGACGGACGGACTTGAGCACTGGCCAGTCTTGTCTCAAGGGAAAGCGACGACTGATTGGAATCAATGTGACCGTGTGACCTGGACTTTAGTCCGTCGTAGCTGGAGTTGAAGCGCTCAGCTCAGGTTTCGTCGGTGAGGCTGGCTAGGTCCGGGATTTCACAGACCTCTACGAATATGCTGAAGCCCATCCTGCCCCGGCTCGGGATAGATCTGCTCAATTGGGTGCACGTTGCGCGTTCAAAAGGGGCGAGCACGTTCGCGAAGGGAAGTGCAGACAAGACATCTTACCAATGACGGACAGAGACACACCTCGCGTATGCACAAAGGCAGTGGTCTGTCAATCTAAAAGCCGTGTTGTCGCGTACCTGCTGAGGATGTGGGGCAGGAAGGTGGTTTGTGGTGAGACCCTGAACCTTCGAAGTTGTCGCCGTCGCCACATCCTTGTCAAGCGAGGTGATAGTGGCTGGCTGATTACTTCGTAGACTCCGAAAGCGTGCCGTCCCATCCAGCCCTCATCAGCTATCGGATTTTTGATTGAGTGGGCCCTCAAGGAAGCTATGGACCGAGCCGTAGCTCAGAGGCTAGAGGCCAATATGGTAAAGCGAGTGAATGTCCGCATGTTCAGCCGCAGCCACCGAGTTTGACAAGCCATGTCAGGCTTGGAAGAGGAAGCAAAAGCCTTGAGAACGTACAGATGCGGTTCGATCGACATCCTTTTTCGGTTATGTGGCTTGACGGGTACGCCGAAGCTGGCTTGAATCCGACTGTTTCAAGCCAGCGGACTGTGTGGATGAGAGGAGCGACGAGCATGTGTTGCTGCTCTTCTTCCGGGTTGTCAGGCATGCCTCAATATTTCCCTCGAGCGACTTGACCTTGACCTTCCATTACGCCATTAGTCTTCTTACAATCCCAATTGAACATGAAACAGCCGTCTGTCAAGATAACGACTTCCACGACCACGAGCGCCGCCGAAGCAGCCAGCTATCTCGCTCGCCCAGATGGTCCTGACGACAACGAGATCTCTCGTCAGGCGCAACAAGGCGTTTCTCTCGCTCTACCTTGGGGCACAAAACCTATTCGGCTGGGCACAACCTTCCATTCCCGTCTCCAGTCGGCATTAAACCCATGGTCAGACGAAACGCCCTTTGTACTTTCAGATCTGCACATTATACCCAAAGAGCTGCATTTCGAGTATGGAACAAATTCGACATTCAAGAAGGTCTCGACTTCAAAAGTGAGTGAGACGGGAGATCATCTCAGTCTTGGTTTCGGTATTGGTGTTGGACTGCCTTTTGTTGCAAGTGTAAGCGTGAAAGGGACTTTTGACCAGCACATACAGGAGAACAAAGATGTATGTCAATTTTCGTTGCACAGGTAGCACATAGAGGGAGGCCACTAATTGTATTCTAGTCCGATAAGATTTCGATCAACGCTTCCTGTCGTGCTGGTTCAATCGAGATGCAGCGCCAACCGCGACTTTCCAAAGAAGCCATCATCGAGATCAAGTACGGAGGCGGGTACGAGGGACTGTGTGACAGGTACGGCGACTACTATCTCGCCGGCTACCGCCTGGGCGGTGATACAGGTATCTTGATGAGTGCGTCTAAACATTCCAAAGAGCGGATTGATAAGTGGGCTGTCAAAGCTACTGTGACGGTGCTCTTCATCTCAGCCAGCAAAACATGGGAGAAGGACTTCAGAACTTTCAGTCAAGGGAGGCAGGTTAAACTATTGGGTTACGATACGATCGATAGCATGACGTGGAAACGCGCCAGTGCTTCGGGGGATGACGAGCAGGCGTTGCTCCGAGAAGCACTCGCTTGGGAAGCATACAATCCCGGTACCGATAGCGACACGCTCCGAGCAGATGCTGATGCCATCATGACAAGATCTGAAAATCTGCTGGAGCGGGTTGGAGCGGTCCTGGAAAGGCATGGGTACAGGAACGGGGAGAGCTTGACCTTTGTGCAGTGTGAGGAGCTTGTGAAGGAAGGGATTGTGGTGGAGTTGCTTCTGGAGCCTATGTCGAGATTGAGGGACGTTGTGAGATGGCGGATGGAGACCAATATCATCTGAGCGCCTTTTTTGGTATTTCGTGATCTGAACATGATTTATCACGACCTAAGATATGGTCCCCTTTTTCCTCAGGTACCAGTTTCTTTGAGGCCAAGGCCCCTTGTGCTTCGTCTTAGCAGACTGATCACTCGATACCATAATTCCGAAGCGCGTGAGCCGGCCATGCCGGGTTCTCTACATGACCTCGTGCTTGCCGCCCCATTTGTGGACAGGGTATAGCGACAGCTGATCATGGTTCAGCTGAGAACATGTCACTTGCAGTAGTCTGGTCGAAGTAGGTATACGAGGATCTAGATCAGAAGCGATTTGTTGTGAGGCTTCACCAAATTGGTCCAAGAGGTGGCCCGCAGTCAGACTCGTTGACTATGAGACCCAGCGAGATGCCATGTCCATGTATACTCATTACTTTCTGATTACTTCCAGCAACCTCACATTCCTCATCTCCGCACGTCTTCGAGATTTCCATCGCTTCCTCCGCCAGCAGCATGATCCTCACGAGCTTGAAAATCCATGATTTCAATCACTATGGGGAAGGCAATCTGAGCGCCGTCAAAGCTGGCGACCTTCACAAGTTCCTGAGCGAGCAGGACAAAGCCAAAACTGGGACAGTTGCGTTTGTGGATTGCCAGAGCGACGGCCGTCAGTCCCCGTTGTGTACAAAGTGATGCAACTCAAGCTAACGTCGTGTTTACAGAAAACCAGAAAGTCAAGTTTTCTGGCGCCTACCAGATCCGCACGAACGATATGAACGATGCTCGAGTGTGTTTCCAGCCAGGCGGAAAGGCCAACCCAGCACGCATCGAGAAGGCTGATCTGGTCATCATCTACTGTGAACAGGCCAGCGCACGGTCTCCAGCAGCGATGAAGTCGTACGAAAAATACCTCACGTCCAAGGGCAAGAAGCAAGACGTGGTTCTCCTTGAAGGTGGCATTGCGGCATACAAGGCGCTGTTTCCCAACGATAAGAGTACGTTGACTGCTTGTTTTGGAGATGCGCAGGGATGCTAACTGGCTGGCAACAGTTGAACCATGGACCAACACTCCTTACGCCAACCCAATCGGCCCAATCGGAGGAAAGGCAACCTCTACGGGCCAGGCTGTCAAGGCGCTGCAGTGAGCTCCCGTGTTTTTATTTGCCTGTAACGTACTCCACAAGCGAGCCGGTCACCCAAGCGAGCCGGTCACCCAAGCGAGCCGGTCACTCAATTTTACACCAAAAATTAAGATTTTTGCACCTTAATAACTCTACAACCAGATAATAGAATTGTCTAAAACTTGAAATACTATGCTGCATCTACGTAAAGATCAATTCTATAGAAGCGCTAGGATCCTGTATCAGTCGCACCGGAGTTATTAAACAAAAATCAAAATACAGGGATTATTTTAGCGTACTTTCTAATAACTCTACACACGTTAAGGATAGAGCTTAGATCTCCAGGGCAACTGATCTTGACATAGGTAAAGCATAGCATTTTGATTTTTAGACAATTCTATCATCTGGTTGTGGAGTTATTAAGGTGCAAAAATCTCAATTTTTGGTGTAAAATTAAGTGACCGGCTCGCTTGGGTGACCGGCTCGCTTGTGGAGTACGTTAGCGAATACTCATGCATTTTGATCAACAATCGAATTTTTGAATGCCGTATGCCCAAGTGCTTGCATCACGCTAAGCCTAGAAATAACTTTGAAAACAATGTGGTATTGCCTTTGCTTGAGCATGTGATCTGAGAGCCTACAGAGGTGGTGGGCGCGCTTTCCCAACTTGGATTCGGTGTTTCATGCATGGCATGCAGGAACCAGGTCACGGACTTGTTCGAGCACGGCAGCCGCTATGGTGTCATAACGCGGGGAGCTAGGCAAGAAGTAATATCTTGGGCGGCAGACGCGCAGAGCGAAATTTGACGTGAGGAGAGGTGCAGCCATACAGCAGGCGGCGGTACGCACCACGTCAGTGAGCATGCAGTGTGACAGGGGAAGGGAGATTCTGGAGTGGACGCAGGAAGGCAGACGCCCAGATGTGGGCCCCGGTCCGGTGTTGCGTGCATTGCAGACCTCGGAAAGACTTGCGTAGGTAGCGCAGGGACCGCGGGCAAGCAGACGTCGCTCCCGTGAGCAGCCCGAGTCTTCTCTACCCCAGACTCGCACCACGCATCTGCATATCCTCGGAGGACGTTGAAGCTGTGTTGCTGAGGGACGGAAGATTGAAAGTATGTTGCGTCCACTGTGCACCCACGATTACGACCAGGCGAGCGGGTGGTTCCACTCTTGGCGTGCTCCTCGGCATCCCCGTGCCCCTCGATGAGGTGGAAAAAACTTTGCTAACAAACACGCGCAGGTGAAGGAATTGAAGCAGTAAACGAAGCAGGTTCGCTCGCTCTGCCCCTTTCCGTGGCCCCTCCACCACGGGGCGTGTATGCTTACGGCTTCCCCAGAACAAGCGAAAGAAGCGACATCATGTCTTCCCTCTCTCGTCGTGCGTGCTTCAAGTGCGGCAACGTCGGACACTACGCTGGTAAGCCCGCCGGGCGCATTGGCTGGAATCCTGCGTCGCGTCACCCTGCGCTGTGTGATGCAACGACTGGATGCATGTGCGACTGACACGGACCTGCAGAGGTGTGCTCGTCTTCGGAGAGGCTCTGCTACAACTGTAAGACTCGAGCCTGGGAACACGGCCGCCGAACACACACACTGACGCCCCGCAGGCAAGCAGCCCGGCCACGAGTCCAACGGATGCCCTCACCCCCGCACTACCGAGAGTACGTCCCAGAGCGACCCCGCCGCCCTCATGCATCGCTGACCCCCCGACAGCCAAGCAGTGCTACCACTGCCAGGGCCTCGGTCACGTCCAGGCTGACTGCCCGACCCTGCGCCTGAGCGGCGCTGGCACCAGCGGCCGCTGCTACAGCTGCGGCCTCGCCGGCCATCTTGCCCGCAACTGCCCCAGCCCAGGAATGGGCCGTGGCGCTGCTGGCCCGCCCCGTGGTGGCTTCGGAGGCTTCCGTGGCGGCTTCGCTGGCGGTGCCCGCCCCGCCACCTGCTACAAGTGCGGCGGCCCCAACCACTTTGCCCGTGACTGCCAGGCGCAGGCCATGAAGTGCTACGCCTGCGGAAAGCTTGGCCACATCTCTCGCGACTGCACGGCTCCCAACGGCGGCCCCCTCAACACCGCCGGCAAGACCTGCTACCGCTGCGGCGAGACGGGCCACATCTCCCGCGACTGCACCCAGCCTGACATCAACGGTGACGGCGGCGCCCCTATTCCCCCCACCCCCGCCGCTCCCGCCCAGCCTGTTGCTCCCACCACCGCTGTCGCATAAACGCGTGTCGACTGGCCATACCGTGGCCGCCGCGAGTGACATCGCCGCGGCCCATCGTGTGTAGTCGACTGTGCGGTGCTTGTTTTCTTTGGTTTTTACATATACACGATCGCTCCCTCGGCCTCGGCACATTCGACAAACTTCACGCATTCACGAGTTACTATCATCGAGCAAGACAAAAGTTTTCACGATTCCTACGCTGATACCCACGAACGTTCATCCCTTACTTCGGAACCATCGCATACCATTAGTACGAACAGACGACGGCTTGGTGAATTGGAGACGGCGATCCTATTGCTGTGCAGGTACCTGCCATTGGCTGCGCTTTGGGCGAAAATACAGTTGGTGCAGGCTTACTTGGATAGCCTAGGTCTCTGTGGCCTGGAAGGCGGCTATGTGTGGTGGTTTGGTAGCGGAAAGTTGAGGAGGGATTGGGGTGGTACGGGGAGGAGAAGTGAGAAGGAGATGTGTGTATTTGTCGGAGCTGAGACGGCAACCCTGCCTTGTTTTTCTATGTTCACCCGTCCCACTTCTTGCATATGGTGGATGTATATGGTACTATCTATCAATAACCTGCAGCGTTCCACGTTTTGCTAATCTGAGTTTCCGGTGCACGGGAGCACAGCGGTCACCGCAATGCTGTCCTGCGATATGGTGTATTCGAGTTTTTGGAGGGATGTCATGGCCGTTTATCTAATTCAGCACCAAGTAAAGTGCGTAATTGGAATCGGTACAATGACATGCCACGGCCATGTTCTCACAAATTCAACCCTGCTAGGTTTGCCGGTCTTGAATCACGTTCAACATCGTCTTGTCCTTTTGCGTCTTCGAGCCTTCGGTTCTGGTCGCGGGTGCTGTCCAATGCTCCTTCCCTCCCAGACACCCTCACGTGTTTTCGCGTTCTAGCGCACCACTCCACCGGTCTTGAAGCTATGCCCAAGCTACAATCTCTCTCACTCGCTCACTCTCGCTTCTCTGCTCGCAGGTTCACGCTGCATTGCTACATTCATTCGCTCGTTCTGCATCCTTTCCACTCGGATTACGTTCAGCATGCCTTCATCAGTCGCCAGTGACGAGTCTGGCAATGATGTGAGTGGATTTCAACAGTATGAATAACCAACTCATGAACCTTACCACGCAGGACAGCTTCATCGTCGACATCGACGCTATACAGGCCCATGGCATTGGTGCAGTGGACATTTCAAAACTCAAATTCAACGGCTACTACACCATCGCCTCAGTGCACGCTGCAACTCGCCGCAACCTGCTCAAGATCAAAGGCTTCAGTGAGATCAAGGTCGACAAGGTCAAAGATGCGCTCGCCAAGTGTCAGGTGCGCCACTTTGTGACCTTGCGTATCCGTGAGCATCACTCACCAGAATCGCAGCCTTCAGGAGGTGGCTTCCAGACCGCCCACGAGCTTGGACAGCAGCGTAAGCGTGTGTTGAAGATCTCGACCGGTAGCAAGCAGCTCGACACTGTTCTCGGCGGGTGAGCTGATCTCTGGAGACTGCTGTACCTCTCACTGACACTGATGCAGTGGCTTCCAGACCATGAGCATCAGCGAAGTCTTTGGCGAGTTCCGGTGCGGAAAGACACAGTTGTCCCACACCATGTCGGTTATCGCACAGTTACCGAAGGACATGGGCGGCGCTGAAGGTAAGGTAGCTTACATCGGTATGTGGCAAGCTTGTTTGTTGGAGGTGACTTTTGACCACTGACGTTTTGTCAGACACAGAAGGCACGTTCAGACCCGAGAGGATTGCGCAGATAGCTGAGCGCTTTGGTGTTGACCCTGAGACTGGTAGGTCGCATTCCAATATCGAGAGCCACACTGATAATGATCAGCCCAGGACAACATTACCTATGCGCGTGCCGTCAACTCCGAACATCAAATGGAGCTGCTGAACAAGGTTGCCGAGTTTTTTGTGAGCAATGAGTATCGCCTCCTCATCATCGACAGCATCATGGCTCTCTTTCGCGTCGACTATACCGGTCGTGGTGAGCTGAATGAGCGCCAGCAGAAGCTCAACCAGTTCCTCTCGAAGCTGACACATGTTGCTGAAGGTTTGGAATTGAGAGTGACTTTCCAGGTCGTCTTACTGACCGTTTTCCAGAGTTCAATGTCGCAGTCCTCCTGACGAATCAAGTCCAGAGTGATCCAGGAGCGAGCGCTCTCTTCCAAGGCGCGGACGGTCGCAAGCCAATCGGCGGTCATATCCTCGCCCACGCTTCAGCCACACGTATTCTGCTTCGGAAGGGTCGGGGTGAGGAGCGCGTGGCGAAAATTCAAGATTCTCCCGGTATGTTTCATCATCGTTGGCAGAGGGTGGCAACTGATATTATAATCTAGACATGCCTGAGAGGGAAGCGACCTATATTATTACGAATGGCGGCATTAACGATCCTGAGAAGGTGTAGCCTGGGGTGCCATATTCGGTTCGTGAGATGCCTTGGTGCTTTCGAGTCATGTGGGAGAGTACATGTGGAGGAGCTGCGTTACTCGGGATTTCAATCAATGTTGTGACGCTCATACTCAGTAATTCGCAATATACGATGATGTTCACAGACCGTTCACTTTAGCCATCTCCTTGCTTGTAAGAAATATTTTACGCTCTTGCTCTCACCATGCTCATCAAAGAGACGAAGCAAGCAGCACCATGACGGCAAGAACAAGGAAGACGTAAAACTGTACAATGCTGAATTGATTCGTGACTCGTAGCGGCTTTTGTGCCAAGCGCTTGCGTCTGACTATGACTAAACATTTCTACATGCGGCCCGCGGCGGACCGGATACCATAAGCAAAGGGGCGAGAGGACAAACAAACAAGGGTGGCGATTAGCAATTAAACACCCTCTGCGGCACCAGTCGCGTGGGACTGGATGCTGCCATGCGGATGCGGAGCAGTGGTGGGTATCAATAGATGATGGTGGTGTGTGCTGGGATAGTTTGATGGGTGAATGGGTGGATTTGTTTAAAACGCGCCCGGCACCGTCTTGACGGGCGACTCCGGGAGCGAGTGGAAATCGTCGTGCTTGTCTGCGACGTCGTCCCTGTTCTCGTGCGGTGCCTGAACAGGCTTGGGCTGGAGGCGGGCACTGACGTGTGCGAGGCCGTCGCCCTCGACGCTCGAGAGGGATGAGGCCGAGTCGCCGTGGCGCAGGCTCGGGGTCGAGATGGGGCTGGGCTTTTCTTCTGCGCCGCGCTCCGTCGATGCCTCGGACGTGGTGCTGTTGCGGTTCCGGCTGTTGCGGAACGGGCTGCGCGGGGCAGCATGGGGGCCACGGGCTTTGCGACTTGGATGATGCGGGCGCGGTTAATGACCTGTGGCGCTGCGGCTTGGTGGACCTCGTGGATGACGACGTCTTCTTCGTCCTCGGAGTCAGAGTCGAGCTCAATCTCTTCGAGCTTGTCCTTGGTGTCGTCGGCCTTCTCCTCGGAGTTGTCAATCTTCTTCTCAGCGTCCTTTTCGAGTTCAGCCGTCTTTTCGTTGTCGACCTCAATGGACTGTCGTAGCGGGCTACTTGGCATCGATCGCTCGATGGGCTCGGGCGCGACTTTCTTGAGCGGGGTAGCTTCCTGCACGTGTGTTTCTGGGATGTCTGTCATTGGCGGCGAGGGAGTGCGCACAGCGGTCGGTCGTGGCGGCGTGCGCGGTGGCAGCTGAGGGGGCGTCTTTTTCGCTGGCGTGATGGGCGTGGGAGGCTCCAGATCGGTTTGTGTGAAGGAGTCTGCATAGCTTGTCTGCGTGCTTGAGTCTGCATAGTTGCTTGAGGGCCTCGATCCGCCCAAGACACTGCTCAGGGTACTCGTGCGCCAGCTCGAGCGCCTGCTTGGTGCCAGACTGGCGGCTATGCTCGATCTATCTGTACTCTTTCTGAATGTCGAGAAGATGGGACTCGTTGGGCTCGGTCTGAACTCGAACTGCTCGCTCGAGGGTCGGGCGTGTGTGCCAGCTTCTCGAATTTCCAGGCCGGCTGATTGTAATGCCAACAGACCGAATGGATCTGGGTCATCTTCAGCAGGTATGCCAAAGGCCTTGTCCTCCGCGGTCGTGGGTGCCGTGACCTCAAAGTCAGCCGGGGAAGCTTCATCTGGAATGAGTGATTCGTCGACATCTGTATCGCCCTGTGCAGACTTGAGTGTCTCCATGAGCCTCTTCAACTCGTAGGGCGGATGGCGCACTTTGCCTGCCAGTATGTCTTTGACGCCAATGCGCTCGCCGTAGAAGCGCTCGTTCTCGTCCGTGCGCTCGATGACGATGGTTCCGTCTAGCTGAAGACCGGCGTAGAAACCTCGCGACTTGATGTATGTGAACAAAGGCGACTGGCGCTTGTGAAGTTCGGTGTCAATGATGCCACCAATTCCGGCTGGCCCGGCAACTGCGCTGATTTCTCCTCCGAGCGTGCAGCGCACGGATTGGAAGGCTTCCAAGGCCTTCTGGGAGTTTATGACGATGACGCAATCGTAAATGTCGACGCCAACGAGGAAGCCCACGCCAACTGTGTGCATCATGATGCCGGAAGGAGGCGACCAGGTCCCGTCTTCTTTGCGACCGACAAGAATACCAGCTCCACCGCTGCCTGAGACCCACAGTCCAGTGCGCATTGTCGTGAAGATGCAGAGGCCTTTTGCGTTTTTGATCACCTTGGAGGGAATCTTCTTGAGCACTTTCTGCTTCGCCTTCGGACCAGCAGTGCCAGTTGGCCGTTCTTCTTCCTGGTAAAAGCCATCCTCTGTGGTGCTGTCAGTGCCGTCGTCGACGGGCCCAATCCGCAGGGCTGGAGGTACTCACTGCAGAAACTCTTCAGTATCCGCGCAGCCTTGTCAGACTCGATGTCGAGGGTTGTGGGCCAGAATGCCTCGGAGCCGACCTTGTTGGACAGGCGGTTGACGGGGGCGCCGAGCTTGTCGACCCAGGTGTAAACTTTATCGAAGCCAGCCTTGCTGGAGGTTTTGGCCTTGGAGAACATGCCGAGGGCCGACCGCGGTCAGGTGCAGGACGATGCGAGGTGGCGCAGTGTCTCAGCAGGTAGCCGGGCGGGGATTCGACATTACAGCATCAGACATTGGAGTGCAAGCGTAGCACGGCGGGGGGCACAAAGGGTAAGACAAAGTGCGGAGGCAGGTCTGACGGCGGGAGCGACGTTATTTGGCGCGGGCAGATCAAGCGTGACGACACAGGGCTGGTGGCCTTTGATTAGCGACCAGGCCGAGTGCGGGTACCTTAATATATAGGAAATAACGAAGACGAATGTACGAAAGGATGACCAGCAAAAGGGCTCATTTCCGGGTTCATGCAGGGCTGCGCGCATTTGAATTTGGAGGGAGAGTGGAGCTTCGACTGCACTACCTAGGTACGACCCAGAAGTCCAGCGGACGCGGAAGGCAGAAGCCACCGGACGCAGACTGGGCTGGCGCTGAACCTGGCTGGCGCTGGAAGCAGCCGCACGCCCGCGTCAAGAGCGCGGTCTAAAGTATTGCCGATTGCCGGCCTGCGAAGAGCGCGGTCCAAAGTATCGCCGGATGCCGGCCTGCAAAGAGAGCGGTCTAAAGTATCGCCGAATGCCGGCCTGCGCAGAGCTGGCGCCAAGCTCCGGCGCGTCACTGCAGCGAAGCTACCGCCAAGTTTACAGAGCACGTCCGGCGCGACGGGGAGCGCTGCAGATGCATTGCGCCCGCCGCACCTAAAAAAGACCTGAAAAGCCTGAAAAGCCTGAAAAGCTAAAAAAGAAGCACGCGGAAATTGCGACCCGTGGACCGCCGTTGCTTTTGGCGTCCCGCAAGGTCCAACCTAGCTTTGTTGTCGCGCATCCACTACCGCAGCCATGTTCCGCGTGCCCTCGCCCACACCACCCTCCACCCCTGGCCGCTCGACTCGATTCGACGGGCCCACGACGACGCCCGCAGGTCCGCCGCCTGACGAGTCCTACCGCGCCTTCGACCCCACCTCCACCCCAGCCGGCCCGCCGCCAGCCATGAACAGCTTGTTCGGCGAGTCGCAGCCCAACTTTGCCCGTGCTGGCAACTACAACTTTGACAATTCCTACTATGGTAGCTTCCCAGAGAGCTCCCCGCCGAGACACGGCCTCTTTGAAGGAACTGGCTCAGCATCTATAGGTACCACCACGTTCGGCCGCCCTGGCTCTGCCCAACGCAGCCGCCCCACCAGTCGCCCGGCCAGCGGCGCATTCGGCAACAGCTTCCGCGTCCCCAGCAGCCCTCCGCGCCAATTGAACAGAGACGAAGAGCAGGGAGACGCCGACGAAGACATGGACGACGAAGAGGACGGCGACGAGGACGGCGACGACGACGGCGACGACGACATGGATCAAGACGAGGGAGACGACTACTACGAGGAAGAGCACCTCTCTGCACACCGTCGTGCCAAGACAAACAGCCGCTTGTCGCACTCAGTCGTGTCGCGGGCGAGCACCAGCGATCTAGAACCGGGGCCCACGTTGGTGCAGGCAGGCGCGAAGCAGACACAGTTCGATCTTGTGGCTCTAGCAAAGGGGCTCACCCCGAATGTTGAGCGCGCAGCCCTGCAAGAGCCGGACAATGTCATACTGGCCACGGAACGTGTCTTGGAGAAGGTGAACGAGTCGCTGAACTCAGATACCCCGGAGACGAGAGCCAGCGTGCTTGGAGATGCGGCGCGCGAGCTGGTTGCGCTATGGCAGGCAGCGGCCAAGACCAACTCTACGTCGAGCTTGTCCTCAAGCCGCTCCGGGGGGTCTGTCGGTCTCTCAAACGCCAGCCGTCTAGCCAGCCTTCTGCTCAATATCCATCACCCTCCACCTGTAGGCCACAACCAGCGAACATCAGCATTGTCACTCGTCCCACGCGGCGACGCACGGCAGTGCACACCAGTGCCCAAGCTCCTGCTGGACTGGCTCAACCACACATACTCTGGTGTCTCTGAGGTCGAGCTGGTATTGAAGGAAATCCATGGCTACTCGAGGCACCATTCGTTCTGGGAGGCTGTCCAGGCTTCTGCAGTCCGTGGTAACTTCAGCCAGACGCTGCAGCTATTACAAGGCGCCAAGCTGGAAGCGGCAGAATCAGCACAGAACGACGGCCTGGGCGACAGCGGGTATACAGGTTCACACCTCAGATATGCAAACGAGGCGGTTCGCTCTGCAATCAGCCTTTTGCGTGAATGTCCAGCTGTCGCTTCAGATGACTGGGATGTTAAGGGTCACGACTGGAGCATCTTCCGCTTGCGCGTGCACCAGGTGTACAACGACCTCCAAGAGCTCGCAGAGGGAGACAGCCTAAGTCGACACGGGATATCGCAGCCCTTCCAAGCTCCCCATTTTGGCATCTCCCAATCCCAGGCAAGCTTCCGGCTCAGCGTATCGAGTCGCAAAGCGGAGAGCAGGGTACCTTGGACCATCTACGAGGAGCTCCGTAGGCTCTACCAACTCTTGCTCGGCAATGAAGAGGAGATTCTCGCAATCTCTGCAGACTGGATTGAAGCTGCCCTAGGTCTGGCCATCTGGTGGAATGGCGAAGAGGATGAATTTGCACATGGCAGCCTTGCAGCCAGTCGCCGATCTCTCATGAGGTCTCAACGTGTTCGCCCCGTTGATGTGACACCAGTGATAGCATACTGCCAACGCCTGTCTTCTTCTCTCGCAGCGGTGGTCCAGAACAGCGATGAGGAATTTAGTGTCAATGTCACGGATCGCTTCGAAGTAGGACTCGCTTGCGTCTTGGATGACAACATTGAGGGCGTATTGCACATCCTCCGCGGATGGTCACTGATGGCCGCCTCTGCGATTGCCGAGGTTGCTAGTGCTGGGGGCTGGTACAAGCCAGCCGGTAGCCTACTGGGCGGTTTTGATCGGAGTGATTTGATGGTACTGAGCTACAACGAGCAGCACCGTACTGGTGCTACCAAGGACGATTTGCAGCTCGTTTTCTCCAACGCTCTATCAAGCAAGGGCACAATCACTAGCCAAGATGGCCAGACGTCCAAGGAGGGCTGGGAACTTGCCGTGGAGGTCCTGTCAAGACTGGACGACGGCATGACAGCAAGCCAGCGCATCGAGAACATCATCAACGACCTCCCACTCGACTCGACTGAGCAAGTGGACAAGATCACTCAGCTTTGCCGTAACATGAATCTGACCTCTCAGGCCGCCAACATTGCACTGGTATGTCCATTCTTCTCTCGACAGCACCACCTGACGCTAACCTATGCAGAAATACGCCGACTACCTTCGCGCAAATACACAAAACTATGGCGATACCCTACTCTACTACGCACGCGCACACAACGTCTCCAAGATCCAGGAGGTTCTTCGCGTTCTTGTCGCCCATTGTCTCATCAAATCGATCGCTTATCCACCTCTCGCCGATCTCGACTCCTCGCTCAACACGCTCATCACCTCGCCCAAGCAGACCCTTACTAAACTCGCAACGCAGGACTCAGAGGCAGCCTCGATTCTGTCCAACAACCTCAGCGGCTACGCCACCATCCGCAAATTCTACGACTTGCGTGACGAAGAGGTGCTCCTCAAGCAGGGCTCCAAGCCCAGCCACCGACCCATGGGACGCAAACGAGCCGCCGCAAACGCCCTCATGGTCATCATCGCTTCTGCCGCGTCCAGTATCCAAGGCGGTATGTACGACGCTTCGATCGAAACTGTGGTCCAAGTCGACGTCCTGCTGCCTCTCCTTGGCGAAGCACTCATCTTCATCAACCAGCCAAAGCGCACGCTCACACTGCGACATCTCTACGACCTACTTGCCGCCATCGAAGACTTCGAAACCACGGGCGCCCTGATCCACGGCCAGTGCGAAGAGGTCCTGCAAACCACGCTCGCGGCCGCGCACGGCGACCAGAAAGTACCCGCGCCGCAAAGCTTGTTGCAGAAGTCTACCTCTGGGCTGTCGGGCTCGAATTACTCTTTGATTGGCAGCCAGGATTTTTCGGCTGATGGCACCAGTGCCGACTCGAGCACGGTGCTGGTGCAGGGTGGGAAGTTGGAAGATGGGAAGCGGGGCTGGGATTGGCGCCGGGGATTCCCCAAGGGCGCAAAGGGAGGAGATCTGTTGCGCGTGTTGAGGCTGAGGATTAGTAGGGAGTTGGCGAGGTGTTTTGCCGAGGGGGAAGTTACTGCATAGCTGCTTATAAACCACCGAAGCGGCCAACGACCGATTATCTACCTCCTATGATGTTTCTCAGCGCCGTGATGGAGGCGGCCTTGTAAAGCATGGAAAAAAGCTTTTTTACTACCGCATATATTCCTGTCCCTTTCCACACACTGCAGTCCATTCATCTGCTGATACATGTACGCCTTGTACAACACCACCATGCACCTCCTCTTCATCATCTCATCAACACCATACATCTTATCCCCCATCTGATGGCGGTGTCTCCACCGAAAAACACAAAATTGCGTCTCCACACCTGCCCCATTAATTCCCACACCCAGCACCGCCCCGTCAGAACATCACTGGGTATATGAATACGATAACTAAATATCAAGTTTGATGTTGACGGCAAGAAGATGGCTTGGTGAAAGCGGTGCGTCACGTCATCTGCTCCTTTGAGTTCGACTTCCAAAGTTGAATTTCAGGGTGGCGGGTTCAAGTGCTGCGGCGTTCGAGTCGTGGAATGGGTGCGTGCAAACGCATCTATTTTGCTTGTGTATGTGGTCTTTTTGCGACGACGCTAATATTCTATGTAATATCGCCTGGGCCATCAGATGCTATTCGTCATGTGCATTGCAGATGTGGACGTTTCCATAAGTCATATCAGTCACTTTGTATGGTCACATCGTATGGCGCCAGAGTAACTTCGAATTGGTTGCCCATCTTACAATCTTCAAGTTGTGATGAGGTATCAACCGTTTGAACACCGAGAACGTTACTCCGTGTGTGATGTTTTGCTGAAGAGCTGACACATGTGCATAGTTGTATCAAGGACTGGGTTTGTTGCTTGGTGCGAGACTTTCCCAACAAAAATACAGAGAGTGTATTCACAACGTAGCAGCCAGTGCTCGATTGCTAGAAAAGACTCGGCAGAAAGGCGTTGCAAGTTCCGTGTCAGGATCTTTGGATCGTTCTGCGGCGCAATCCTTATTCGTGCAACATGTTGGTTCTAAAGTTGAGCTGCGTGCTCGAGGTCTGTACGTGTCAAACAGACTGATGTCAGACAAGATTTGAGAAGCTCCTGAATCAGAACGATGTTCGAGTTCGAGACCCAAGTGCAGTGAGGCGGAAGACCCAGGGTCACCTGGTTGTCATGAATGAGGCTTCGCTGAAACTGCTTCGCACTACGCGTCGCAAATCTACACATTCCTTGAACTTAGACTCAGTCACTTTGAGCCTCCTTTGTGGCGAATACATGGCTCTGATCCTGGCACCATCAAATATTGACCCTCGCGCTCAAAAGAGTCTGATGGTGGTTGGCGAGTCGGGCCTTTTGCGTAGATCGCCGCGCGCCCGAGGAACTTCACATTGGCTACCCACAAACATGAGATTATTGAGCCACATACAATAGATATTATCACGAGATTTTCTTGTAAATTAATCTATAGAGGTGACTCTACAGCTTTGCCTATCTAAATCTCCCCGGAGTATTTATAGTCCGGCCGCGGCGGGTGAATGTTGGTAGAGGCGCTGGTGCAGCCACCTCCTTAGCAGCACCCCCAGCAGCACCACCCACACGTCGTTTTTTTGCCTGAGGCTTACGCGTCCGAGACTTGGAGTCCTCGCGATCACGTTTCTGGCGTTGTTGCTGCGATTTTTTGGCGTCGCGGTCGCGTTTCTGAGCCTCGCGTTCGGCAGCTTTCTCAGCCTTCTCCTTCTCCCGCACCTTCTTGAGTCTTTCACGCTCAACCTTCCTCTCCTCAGCCTCCTTAGCCCGTAATAGTTTAGCAGACTCCCTTAACTGCTTCATCTCAACTCTGTCTAGCTTTTTCTGCTTCTCATCCCGCTCCTTCACCATGTATCGAAACTCAGCCTCGCGGATCTTTCGAGGGGAGTAGTACATAGCCTCAGCCTCGTACTCCTTCCTCTGTTGAAGGTCAAGGGGGCCCTTATGCTTATGACGCTTCGAATGAGGCTTAGCGCTTTCCCATAGTCCCTCATTCTCATGCCGTAGTAACTCCTTTGAGGCATGGAGGTGAAGGATCGTAGACTTGATCACCTCTGCCTCAGGAGCTTGAGGATCGATTGAAGCGTCTACGAGGTGCCTTATCGAAGTCCTGTTGACGTCACTGAGCGGCGACATTGCACCTGTTGGCTCTAGAGTTGAGGTACGGAACTTTTCGAGTACTGTGTCAGGATTGAGAGGATTCACCCCAGTTGCCTTAAAGGCCTTCAAAATATGCTCCTTGGTGAAGGAGGCTTCCCAGGCAGGCTTGAAAAGGGACCAGAAGTCACCCTTCTTCACAGCTGCTTGCCCTTGGCTGCGTTGAAGGTGAAGTTGTAGCCTATCAGAATAGGCAGATGAGAGGGACTTAAACATTACCACATCAAGCGGCTGCGTTGTATGGGTACTGTGGGGAGGTAGTACTAGTAAGTGTATGTTGTTACGCTTACAGTACCTAAGAAACTCCATAGTAACGTGAGATCCATGGCCATCAAGGATGAGTAGTCGACTCCGGAGGCGTGCTTTCTTCTGGGTAAATCGATTGAACACCTGTTCGAGCCATGCAAAGCCTAGCGTATGGGTAGTCCAGCCAGAGGGACTTGAGGTAATGAGGACTGAGTCCTCACCTGCTTTGATATCGCGTACCCAGCGATCGTAGATGGCTGAGCGAGTCGATTGATACAATCGGGTGCCAAAAGTCTGTTCGCGTTGACGCATGGACCACCACAACCACATTTGATTACCAACTTCAAAGCAGTATAACTCTCTACTACATAGACCAAATAAGACAATTAGGGTTGCAAATTAATCGCATTACGCTTAGTATCTAGTCTGGTAGCCCTTTGCACGTCGCACAGCGTCTAGGCGTCGTGGCATAGACCTAATAAGGCGTTTGATCAGTGCGTCAGGTATAGCAGCCCATGCCTCAATCAACCCCAATTCGAACGCCTCCCACTCAGCTAGAGAGTCTCCCATATAGTCAAATTCAGGATGCAGCTCATGGAGCTTCTTTTTAAGTGCCCACCACATGTGTTCAATAGGGTTAAGGTCAGGTGAGTATGGTGGCCATTTGATCGTAGCAACACCATGAACCTCTAGCCACTCCTTCGAGACCTGGGAAGTGTGGATAGGTGCGTTATCCTGCATAAACCACTCGCCTGGCCTGTAGCTGTCCTGGAGACCTTCCTCAAGTGCTCGTATGTAGCTCTGAGCTGTGTATCCATTGCGTTTGGCTGATGTGTCGCGATTCATAATTACTAGACGACTACGCCTTGCTCGGCCACCTGGAGTCATCCATATTGAGCCCCATACCATACGAGCAGGTTGGCTAGCAGTGGTGACCTCCTCAACCATCTCGTGCGACCATTTATCCTCAGGTAGTCGCCATACCCAGGGCGTGTTGTGGCCAGATCCACGAGCAACGCTGCACTCGTCACTGAACCTGATAGTACGCCTCCCAAAATCAAACCCCAGCCATTCATTAGTAAGATTGAGGCGTTCCGCAGCTGTGTTCTTGTTGATTTTTGGCCTACGTCTCGCTCTGAACTTGCGGTATCCCTCGTCAGCCATTGCGCGCTGCACAGTACGCTTAGAAACGCTGGGGTAGGTAGTATTGGCGTCCCACAGTCCAGCCTCCTCCATAAGCTTGTGGTACTCAATACCTGGGTTTTTCCGAGCAATCCGTAGCAGCCGGCGATGGTCTCTACTAGTCAATGTAGGTGGCCGGCCTGTCCGAGGCTGCGTTGTGGTGCTGCAGCTGGTTGTCCATCGGAGTACTGTTTTCTGTACGCACCGCTGCGAGCAGTCCAGCGCGTCAGCAACTTCGCTTGTCGACACACCAGCCTCAACCTGGGCTAAGCAGTATATCCGTTGGGCTTCTGATAATTCACCTCCGCGCACTCGATTTGATGAAATTTTAGTGCTAAAAGCTCTCATATTGATGTAGTCGTGTGTAGTTGAAGAAGATACCCCTCTTTAGAGTTCGCGTTGTTGAAATGGTCTGTGCACACGCGCGAACAGACTAAAGTCCTAGTACAGTATATGATCGCAGGCGGCAACGCACTCCCATCCGCACATATAGCTGCTACAACTGTGATCCACTCACGATTGCCATCTTGAATAACTCCCTTACGTCCTTCGCGATCGTACATGTCCTTGCTGAAGATTCTCTTACTTCTACCTGGTACTCCTATAAGAAAGCCCTTCTCATCCATGTTGTAGATGTCCCTTGGTAGGATGTGATAACGCTCCATTTTAGTTGACAGAAGCTTGAAGTATGACTCGTATTTTGGTACTGAATCGGCCTTGTGACGATTGCGATCTAGTCCAGTCGTCCAGTGCGATGCAATCTCAGACGAGTGACGCCTCATAAACCTCGTCACCCACGACTGTGAGGCCGGCTTTCCAGCTATTTCACCAGCGAAATTTTGTACCATGGTCCTTGTAGGTGCTAGGCCATCCTCGGTGAGTTGATTGATGTACTGTATAAGCTCTAACTCTTCGTGGGGGTTGAGCAATTGCTTGTTGCGATAATAGGTGTCATTGCTGCGCTGCACACCCCGGTGCCTCCGCGACAACGTACTGCGACTCACATTGAACTGATCAGCAATTTCTGTATACGCAAAATGTTCTTCTGGTTCTCGCGATTCAATTGCTTCAATCGCGACATCAATTGGATCCATGATCGTTGAGTTATGACGCGTCGTGATAGTCGTGTTGAGTTTGTTATAATGTTGCGCACGGGCGGGTTGCGACTCTGGGCGAGTTGCGCACAGACACGTTACCTGCATATTGACGTTATCGCAAATACAAGTACGTCTGGTACGAATGCCACTTCTGCCAGGAGGTGGCAAAGACCCTGACGGCTTGTTGAGGGACTCCTGAATCTGATGGTCTGTAGCGTAGAGGAAGGTCAAGCGATAGTGTGCACCACGACAATAACGGTAAACACCTCGAAGTAGGTTTCACGATTGAAGGCTTCTTTTGAATCTGAGATGGGAGTTGGGCCGGGGAATGTTGGTTCCCAATTCAGACAGTCGACGCAGTTGTTAGTTAGTACGAACAAGTGCCAGGTGCCAGGTGCCAGAGTCCGAGAGTGCGTCCATCGGTAGACGGAAAGTGGGGCCGTGGTCAAGTTTGTTTGTTTGTTTGTTTGTTTCATTCCTACTCGGTTTCAGCCGCGTACTGCGCAGCTATGCCCGGAGTGACAGGCGTGGCAGACAGCGGACGCAGTGCAGACATGAGTCGGCACCGCCCCACTTCACTCTCGAAAGAGCCATCTGTCCCCAGAGGCCTGCCGTTGTCTTGCTTCTATCTGTGACTATGTACATTTCGTCTCTAGAAGTGACGTGTTTGCCTGTGTTTGTGTTCCTCAAACTGTTGTTTCCGTGTGTGTGCCGCACTCGAAGTCGTATATGTATACCGTTGTTTCAAGGCTCGTAGAGGCGCGTTGCCTCGTGTGTCGCGTCCGCTGTACCTTCAGTCTCCCCCTAATGCTCGGCTTCGTCTATTTGCACCTGCCCTCGTGCCCTCAGGGCTTGGTTTAGGCTCCGTTGTTCTTGTTCCTTTGTGTTTTATTGCCTCCCACTAGGTTCCTATGTGGCCATGGTGTGTGGTGTGACCTGCCACCGGGCGCAGCGGCAGCAGCATTGCGTCGCGACGCAGCTCTACGAGAGCGATGCTCCGCTCGTGCGAGTCGTCGAGCCTACTGAGCATGAGAGCTCTCGCGCGAATATCTTCAGACCTTGTCGGGTTGTGTCAAAGGGGACCCATTCCTTCGACACAGGGTGGGGGCGACAGTGGACGAGGCTGTCTGGTGATCAGTAAGTATGTTTTGGCACCGATGGTAGCATGTTGCTCGCAGAGTTTGTTGATCCGTCCCTGCCAGGGCCGCAACGGCCGCTCTACAGGTACCAGACCTACGCGGAGGGACGCGAGATGGCCTGTAGAGAGCGTTGCAGCCTCTGGCAGGTGTATTTGCACGTTTTTGTCATGGTAATTCCAAAAATTGACTTCTCGCTGTGTGTGGTGTTTCGGCCGTGGTCAAGTGATCGTCGAAATCCTACAACTACAAAAGATGACTAAAAGATTTTGGTGAGACGAGGTGCAGAAGTATCTTGAACATGTGAGCTCGAAAGGCAGGTAATCCAATATTTTGCTACGCCGACTGGAACCTCACGTACTTCGATATAGTTTCAAGCAGAAATACCATCGCCAGACATGACATGAATTTCGAGATGGTTTGCACAGCTCTGAAGAATCTTGATCCAGATGGAGGTCGCTGCCGTCTCGGCCGCCAGAAAATTTTATCAATGGTCCGTGGCCATATTGGTCACCTTCTGAGGTCTGTTTCCTGCACACATCAGGTCTACTGTGGCATAGAAGGTTCTTCGTGCCTGTCACCCAAGCTCTGTGCGCGACGCTCTTTTATATGGATTTCGGTGAGCTTGGTTGTCGTGGTGTTGTTCACCGCTAGAGCCGTCCCTTTGTTTGTTTTGATAGATGAGCGGTGGAGGTAGCGTCCTGAGTGGGTTCAAACGTCTCGGTAACCGCTCAGTTGTTCACCGCTGGATCCATACACTGTTTTGATGAACGAGCGGTGTTGACATGTTCACGACTCATACACCGTGCATTGGCGAGCATCAAGTGGGTTCACGTGTGGGCGGAGAACCGTTGGCTTGGTCGACGTCCACACACGATGTATTTTTTGCCGCTGTGTTGGCAGAGCGTTTGGCTTCAAACTCAAGGCTGCTACTCGTCTTGAGTGGCTTAGATTAACGGCTCATGGTTCGCGTGATTCCAAAGAAACTTCCACTTGTGCTTTGTGTAGATACACCGTTTGCTTTACCGCAGCGCAAGCTTCAAAACTTGTGTCGAGTCCAACTGTAATGAGATTATTCGCCGCTGCCGTCTATGCGACTATGAGCCGCCCGAGGCTGCACCGCTGCAATTGTCGCCTGTGAAAGTAACGCTCCCTGGTGGGTGTAGTCCGATACGGCAAGTCCTTGAGATCGCCGATTATGAAATGTTCTATGTGTCTTCTCCACGTGTCCCATGGATCATGCTGCTTGTCGCCTTCACAATTTTGGATCATACCAAATTAGGGCGAAATTATTGCGCTCGGACAGATGTGAATTGTTCCAAAATCTCGGGAAAAATGCCCTGCGCGAGGTCTTCTCGGCATAGCTCCTACGAACGGATCTCGCCATGTTGTCAACGTTGTTGCATGAGGAGCCAGGGGTAGCAATGCTCTTGACGAGGCGTGACTTTCACAAATCCTTCCTCGGAGATGTGGATATGCAACGGCAATAACTGGGTGAAACTCCGCCGTAGCTGCAGGTGGAGTTGATCGCCAAATGCCAATGCTGCAGTGCAAGTAAGCGGACGATGACAGGGTGGCTATTTGCTGCTTCCTGAGCCCGACAAGCGTAGCGAAACCTTGACACACTGGTGTAGGTAGACAGGGGTAGTCTAGTAACGTGATTTCACAATTGCAACCACCGAGGCTATTTCCAGCGTTGCCTCACTTCAACGTCTAAACTGTCTGAGCGTGGCAACGCAACGCAACAAACAGCGACCCTGATCCCCGGTGCACAATGATCAGCATAAACCGGTGGCGACAGAAGCGATATGAGGGATCCCGACGATATGTTCTCGGACTGCTGGAGCCAGCTTGGTACCGGGGAGTTGGACAGCGGCCACTATGAGGTTTGACGCTAGTCGGGCCTTCACTTTTTCGAGGTTCGACCGGTCTCAGGAGCACGGGAACGGCTTCTAGACGGCTCGCGGAAGCGTCGCCTTGATTCGTGAATAAGCGTGCCGTACGGGCTGTGGCTGTTGCACGGAGGCGGATTCCCAAAGCTTTCAGCAAAGTTGGTCTGAGCTCCGACAGGGCCCGTCTCCCCGAACACGCATGGGGCGCACCGCGCAAAGGGATGAGCAATTCATTTCTCAAGCACACGAATGCCATGGCTTGCACATATTTTCCATCCAGGCACCCTGCACAGGGCTGCACAGAGACCCAGTGAGTCGCAGAATTTTCATGTTCATCACCTCGAGTCGTTTCCGATTGTTCCCCATCATCCAGAGGCAAAGCACACCATGCTCGGCTACCAAGCTATGTCTATCTATTCCCGTTTCACAAGGGGTGCACAAGTGCGACTTGGGCCAGGGCGGGGGCTGAGCGCCGTCCTTTGCTCTGACTGTTGGTGACTCAACTCGGTTAGACGACTCATGTGATATCGCGATAGCGCGTTCGGGGCTTTGGGCACACTTTGTGCAGGACAGACGCGTCCCTCGCGTTGACTGGTCTGAGCAAACGATTGGCCAGAGTCATGCGAACCTCCTACCCTGGCCCCTGTCACCAACGCTGGCGCGACTGGGTATGGTAGGCCCTCCGCTGGTCTAAGCATGCATGGCCTGTGCAGTGGCCTCTATGGGACGCTGCCCGAGGAATTTGTATATATGAGAACCTGCACTCGCACATAGTCCGCCTGCTATCAGCCGATCACATACTAACCAACAGTCGTTGCCTAAGGCTTTCATCATCTGGGTTGCTTGCGTGGATAACTCCCAACTCTGTTGCCTACACTAGACCATACAAATACTCGACGACCTCCCATTCCGAGTACCTTGGCATCGGCCATCACGACTTATACATCTACGACCATCAACACACGCACATTCATCATGTTTGGATCACGATCAAGAAAGGAGAGCGTCTCCACTGGCCGCTCAAGGAAGGAGAGTGTCTCGAAGCACAGGTCGAGCACGACGAAACACACAAAACAGCCTTCGTTCAGCCAGTCATCGAGAAAGGTAGAGAAACTCGTCCAGCAGGCGCGACCAGTTTCATCGTCTCCTTCATCAAATGTCACATCGCCATCAATGGGAGCGTGAGTATTTACTTCTGTACATGACTGGAGAAACCATCACTGACAAACCGACAGTGCCATCATCACAGTATGCGTCGGAGCTGAGCAACGTCTTTTCGCAGCGCACGAAGACGTTCTTTCCCACTCCCCGTACTTCCAGGCTGCATGCAGTGGCCAGTTCTACCAGTCCTCCAACAAGCGTATTGATCTGCCTGACGAGGAGCCCGAGGTTTTCTCGTCAATCCTCGAATACCTCTACAAGGGTGATTACTACCCTCGTCTCGAGTTCAACAAGAAGCGCAACAGCTGGACCCTTGAAGACGGCGGCAATGACAACGGTGCCAACGAAGCAGTGATCTACTCGCCTGCGGGACCAATCCTGAAGGACACTGTGATCTACTGCCAAGCTGAGAAGTACGGTCTCCAGGAGCTGAAGAAGCTCGCTCTCCGTAAGCAGGGTCTGCAGTCTGGCATCCAGTGCTCCACCATCTTGACTTCCGCTCGTTATGCCTACGCCAACACACCTGACAACGACTCCAAGCTTCGTGCGCACTACCTCGCACTCATCATCCGTGCTCGCAACACCTTCAAGCGCAGCGGCACGATGCAAAATGAGATGGAAAACGGCGGTAAGCTGTTTTTCGATTTGTTCGTTGCCATGGTAAACCACATGGATGACCTTGGTCTGTCCTCCGCCAAGTCGCCACGCTAGGCTGCCACTACCGGGACGTCCCCTATTCCTCGGAAAAACTCGGGCCATCTAACAATTATCACCTCTCATCTCCGGTCTGCTTCATCTGTTCGGCGTTGGACTTTAAACTCCTTTTCTTCCGGCTTCCCGTCGTCGCCGACATGACTCGTGTCGTGGCACGTGCACATCCCTTCTCACTATCGTTACGGCTGACTCACGGTCTCTCCCGGCTTGGCCGGTTCGTCCTGCTTGGCAACTTCATCTCGCATCTCGTCTTACATACCTCTTAATGATCCGTGTCACGACACACGTATACCCACGACAGACGCTTTAGTCATCGTCGCATTACCATTGCCCTTCCTGTACATTACACTTACCGTTGTCGGCCTCACGGTTGCACTCGGTCCGGTCTTGGTTTTGCTTTTCATTTTTGATTTTTCGCATGGCGTTCAGGCTCGAAGATATCATTCTGGCACTCATTCGGCCTCCCTCTTGTACCATTAGACTTTTGTTTTCAATCGTTTGTCCTTTTCGCACTATCATCATACCCTTGGTCACAGATTGCTATGGTCGACAGACCAACCTTGTTGCAACATTACCGTTGCCAGAATCGAAACACGCGCCCATGGCGCGGCAGCTTCCAAGCTGTCGTCTTCTCTTCATTGCGTTGTTTCAAGCATTGTTTCTTCCTGTATCAGACTGGACTCGTTTCCCTGCTGTCGGCTGGTTCCAAATTGTAGCACCTGGGTTACCGTGTTTGTCGATTGGTCTCTTGACCTCCCTTGATGATAGTATTTATTACCTTGACGAATCAAAATTGTGAGCAGAGCTATTACCTCAAACATCCTCTTGTGGAGCCATCGTTTGTGGTTTGCCTGAGCATTCAACGTTGAATGTGACATGATGCACAGCCCCACTGACTCTGCATACTGTCCTCAACTCCACGTATCACTTGCCTTGCACCGCCCCATCAAGATCTGTATGGTGTTGTGTAGCCAAGTACGCAACTGGTATTGCTCTCTTCTATCCTGTAGTCACTGTACGAAGCACAGCCTCATCCAGGCACAGTAATGATAAACTGCTTGGCTGATCTCATTGGACGGCAAAGTCGGCACGCAGTCACTCGCACAACGAACAGGAAACAGATGTGACGATGGCAGAATAACAAGTAAGGTCCAAGCCTCTGCAGCGACATCTTGCACGCTGAACCTCAGTCCGTTCAATCGTCATACTCCTAATTCCAGATACCAGATTCTAAACTACTCGCTCAACGCACATCGACCAGCCGATACTGCTACCAAACATAGCATGTTAGAGCGCCCGCCTCCACACTCGGTCCAAGCCATAAGGGCAAAGAGAACAGGAGGCAAAAAGGTACCTAAGAAGTACCGAAAGTACCACACTGGCCACACAGAAATGAAGGACAAGAAGACCGGCGGCAACATCGTTGCGAGAGCCTTGCACGTAATTGGCAAAGTCGTAAGCCAAGCTGTGAACAATCTGCCGTAGTCCCTCAGTTTGAGGGCCTAGTCTGGATTGCACAATTGGTGAGTAGGAAGGATCAATACACAGCACTGTTGAAGAGTGGCTGCGAACTTGAGCGGTATGCAAGGCCTCTGCTTGTTGAGAAGCCATCGTCCGAATAGTGCAATGTGCACTTCCATCCCATCCACTGTGCGTCCAAATGATGCCCGGGTCACCAGCTGCAAGGATGTGGGAGGGATTGTAAACCCAGACTGGTCCTGCATCAGCGCAGTGAATCAGCCATCGTTAGGCAGTATACACCGACGGCGTACCGACCCAAAGCACATCGCCCTTCCCGGCCTGTTCAGTCCAACATACCACACAGGATGGCCTTTCAAGCCCACCAACCACGGCAGGCACGGCCCCAGATCTTGAGTCCACAGCTGCAAGGAGACCATCGCAGCTAGCAAGACCTTGGTACTCTACTGCAAGAGCGAGGAGTTGACCCACAGGGCGTGCCTTGTGCAAGCCCTTCGCAAGGAGCAGGGAACAGCAGAAGGCCCGCAAAGGATGACTGGCGCACAGATGGGTAGCAAGCCTCGCACCGCGTCCATACGCGTGCAAGGGGCGCGCGATAGTGGCGCGAGATCAGCTGACGGGCTGGATGTACTCTGGCAGGGCTCAAGCAGGCTCTTTGTCACACCAACTGCGGCCTAAGACTAGACGAGTACGGTACACCACTGCTTGGGCTGAAATAGCGCCACCATGGCCCGATTGCAGAACTCGAAGTCATGCAAGGCAACGGCGCAAGCGCAAAACAAGGAGAAGGATGCGGAGAGGATGAACGGCAGCAAGCCCTGCGGCGCGTCTGGACGCGTCGGGCTGCCTGGAGTGGGGTGCACCAATTAGCAAAACCTTGGGACGGGAGCACAATCTTCGTAAGGGGGACGGGATACTGACGCGATGTCACATGAGAGGGCGAAAGCGTGGAACGCGGCTTGGTCCTTCATAGCCCAGATGGTCGCCCCCACCAAGATTGGGGCGGCGTTGCGCCCAATTGGCGGGCTAGCGGCATGCAGCCTGCATACCGAGCGTCACAGATAACGGAAGGCTATTGCACAGGCTGCAGTGCACAAAGAAAGGCAATGCAAAGACGCAGGGGTTATTGAAATGCAAGCTGAAAGTTTGGGTCGCGTGTCTTTGCTATTTTGGATTTCTTATTTGATGCCGTGCTTGAAAACTCTGGTGCACAGGCCTCTAACCGAATAACTGTGCAGAGTTTTGGTGACATTCTTATGCACTCGGCAGTTGTCGTCCAGATTTTGGAGTAATGTTGCTCGTAACGTGGTGTTCAAACTTGTATGCAGTTCTAGGTATCATACTCCGGTTCCCGGGAAGGCGCCCTTCTTGTTCAGGACCACCATGGCGTGTTCACGTGAAATATATCCTTTCATCAGACCCTGCGATAACGTCAATGAGAATTTCGGTGTCCAGACAGAAGAGTCATACCTTGTAAATCTGGTTGGCCAACAGGCACTCAACCTCATCGTCCTCTACCGCCTGCCCACCCATCCTCAATGCTGCCGCAAAGTTGATGAGCGATATTCTTGACTTCCTTATTCTGTCCTTCTCCGTCTGACCTTCCTTGAGATCGTCGTAGCCTCCGGCCAAGTATACCTTCCTCAACAGGTTCCGTAGTGCGATGTCTCGGCTTCGTTCAAGAGTAAGAAATATGCGCCGTCTGACGAACTCAGGTTCGCCCTCTGCCAGCGCTTTGTCAAAGCCGGTGAGGTCACCTTTTCTGATGCAGGCTACCAGGGGTCCGAATATGCGTTCGAGTCGAGGAGATTCAGCGAGAAGGGGAGCTCTGGGTACGACATGTTGCGTGATGAGTCGACAAGGGATCAGGTAGGTGAGAATAAGGCTGTGACAGTCAGTTGTCTTCGCCACTAGCTGGGAGATTCAACACTCACGCCTTGTTCTTCTCTGCACCCGCATAGCATGCCTCCCAGGCTTCTTGCAAGTTGGCCTCTGCCTGGTGCGTGTCAGTGCCATAGACCACACTCCTCCATGCTAACTAACCTTTGTGTAATCCTCTTGTAGAAAGGCAAGAACGCCAGTGTAGTAGCGGTATGTAACTCGGTGCGCCTTCGGGTACAGGTTGAAGGGGGGTAAGTCAGACTGGGCTTCGATCGATCGGACAACGTTTTTGGATAGGCTGATGGCTTTCAGCTAAGTCAAAAATATTAGCAGATGATGGTCACTACGTGAGGGAGAAGGTACCTTGAAGTAGGTCTTGAATTGAAGGTTGGCTACACAGTACACACCCCACTTGCGGGACTCCGAGAGATCTGGATTTCTGAAGTGGTGTCAGAAACAGAAAGATACAGAACAAGCTCAAGGCACACCTGTCACCCAAACACAGAGCAAATATCCGGTTGAACACGCGTGCAGCTTCCTCCAGCTTCTGGTTCTGTGCCACTGTGCTCACAATGTCGTCTGAAAAGCTATTATTGACAGTCGCCGGCTTCGACTTGGCCAAGAGATCGTCTGCTCTGATAGCTATCCTGCGCAAATGATTCGCAGTAAAGTATAGTGTGAATATGGCCCATGCTGGAAGCGCTCCACCAGAAATGTGCTTGATAAAGTTGCTGGTCAGGTCTTTCCAAGCATCGTACACAGCAACGTATTGATGCTCTCCGAGTCTGCCCTGGTTGGATGCCTCATCCGCCTTGATGATTTCCTTCACAGCACGCCAATAGCTCACAATGATGTCGACCCATGCGCCACTCTCTTTCTGCGTCATGCGAGTCGTCTTGTTGTGCTTGAGTACATGGCGGACATCGCCCTCGATCTGCACGTCGTTCGATGCGCGGAAGAAGTCATAAAGGCGGCCAGGGTTCTGCGCAGGCGGGACAGGACTGAAGAAGCTCGCGACAGGCTGAGCCAGCGCAGTGGCATGCGCCTCTTGGAACGGTGCAAGTGCTGCTTGCATGGCTACTATTGTGTGTGCGGTGGACGGCAGGGGATGTCAAGATGATCTCGCCGAAGGCACAAGGTATTCTTCCGGAGAATAGGCGCTATCTTATCAAATGCTGCAAAGGCGTGTGCATTGTGTGTTCAGTGCAATTATGATCGATGGTCGACTTGGATGATCGGTGTTTGGATGCGGGCAAGCCGACCTGCATCGCGCCCGCCAAGCTTACGGCGCTAGTGCTCGCCTAATGCGGGAAGGTCGCTCGCTTGTCCACGGCGGCCACACAGTCTTGAGATTGACAAGAACACCGACCGACACAACTTCACGGGTACTAACGTCGCAGCATATTCGAAGTGAGTTACTGCCATTATTGTTTGTGAGATTATGCATACTGACCGCATTCAGATGGGTAAGCAAAACTCCTTCCGTCCTCGCGATCGTCCAGCAGTTGCAGCCGAAGGAAATTTCAGATGAGCCATGCGCAAACGAGCCGTACATCAACACAACGAACACATGTCAACATTCATGGTGCCGGAGATCTTTAGAGCACTGTGGTGTGTGCAAGACGAATTGGAGGTGGATGCATGTTTGGACATGGGCGAGCGAACAGGAAGGCACACGCAGACCACATTGACATCGCACGTACTATTCGCTCAACGGACGACGCACGCTCGATAACAACCTCGTACGGCCTGGAATCATCTGCGCACTCCAACTGCAACTGCTGGGCTTACCTGACTGCTACGATTGTCGAACGCATGAATGCAATACTGACTTGCACCAGCTCGCTTCCAGGAATACCAGGTCATCGGCCGCCACCTCCCCAGCGAGGCCAACCCTACCCCCAAGATCTACCGCATGCGCATTTTTGCGCCCAACGATGTTGTCGCTAAGTCGCGGTTCTGGTACTTCCTCGGCAAGCTCCGCAAGATCAAGAAGGCGAACGGCGAGATCATCTCCCTGAACCAGGTGCGTAGCATAGAAGAAATTGAACTAGGAGGACTGGGAACTGACAGCGTCAGATCACCGAGAAGCGCCCCCAGAAGGTCAAGAACTTCGGCATCTGGATCCGCTACGACTCGCGCTCCGGTACCCACAACATGTACAAGGAGTACCGTGAGATGTCCCGCGTCGCCGCCGTCGATGCCCTCTACCAGGATATGGCCGCCCGTCACCGATCCCGCTTCAGGTCGGTCCAGGTACGCAGCAGCTCGTAGTCCACGCTCGAGACTCGACTAACAAATTTGCAGATCCTCAAGGTTGTTGAGCTCGAGAAGACCGACGACGTCCGCCGCCCATACATCAAGCAGCTCCTTGTCAAGGGCCTCAAGTTCCCTCTGCCCCACCGCATCAACAAGAAGGCTGGCAAGAAGGTCTTCGCTTCCAAGCGTCCTTCCACTTTCTTCTAAGCGTGTTTCTCTTTCCGGAGTGCGGTCTGGCTGGGCAGGGACGATATGGGTTTCCCTCGGTTATGCATGCTTCGCAAAAGAAGCACACTAGGAACGAATGAAAATCCCTGATACCTCCATCCGATCTTTCGAGTCGTGTGATGCCAGCCAGGGTGTTGGATTGCAACTTTGGCGTCAGGGACATGGACTCAAGAATCACATGTAATCAGGGACAATGAAGTTATGCAATCACGATTCGACTTTGTACTCGTTCTAGACTTGATGCTCACTCAGATTTTAGGCTTCCCTGACGGATCCACCTTTGCCCTGCCCAACGTATCGATCGCCATCCACCATGGGTACCCAATCACGTTGGTATTGTCCATTGTCCCCGAGAACTTGGCTGGCCGCTTCTCCAAGAACGATTTGACGCCTTCCGAGTTGTCACTATTTGCGTCAGTAAGGCTCATCGTCTTGGTACAATATCAACTCACGGGCTTCCAAACAGCTCATAAATCACCCTCGAGTCCAACAAATGCTGACCTTCAGGACTCCCAGTGTCTCTGTACATCATCTCCTTCATCAAGTACGTACTGACGACACTGGTATTCGCAACCACATCCTCGGCGACCTGCAGGGCGCGCGGCAGCACATCCTCAGGCTTATCCAACAGCTCACTAAACAAGCCGTCAAACACGCGGTCCTTTGCGAGGTACACACTGCCCGTGGTGATGGCCTGCATTGCCCGCGAGTGCCCGATCAAACGCGGCAGGAAGTAGGATGAGCAGGCCTCCATAACGAGGCCGCGGCGGGCAAAGACGAAGCCGATTTTGGCGTCGCGGTAGCATAGCCGGATGTTCATGGGGAGCGTCATGGTGATGCCGATGCCCACGGCGGAGCCCTGCAGGGCGCCGATAGTGGGTTTGCGGCAGTGGAAAATGGAGAGTGTAACTCTCCCACCACTGCACATTGTGGTGGTCAGAATGCATGTTCTCTTCTCGCGAGGAGGAGTAGTACGTACCCGTCTCGATGATCCTGCAGTCTCTCCGCCTCCTCCCCGTTGACTCTCCCTCCAAATCCAACCTCCAGATCCGCTCCAGCGCAGAATATCCTACCGTCAGCCGTTACAACGATGCACTTGACCCTTGCGTCCGCATCGAACATGGCATACGCCTTCTCGATCTCCGCGCGCATGACGTCTGTGAAAGCATTGTGCTTGCCCGGGCGGTAGAGGGTCAAGACGATGATACTAGGCTCCGCGGCGTGGTGGTTTGTGCGAATTGTCGTCCATTGCTTGTTCAGATCATCGTAGCTTTGCGGGAGCACGATGTCTGGCATGTGTCTGGGTGAAACCTGGCGCGGCGACATGGTGAATGCGAGTAGTATGGGCGCACGTGAAAAAGGGACTGTGAATATGAGACACGGTGGGACTGCTACAGGTGTTTATTGAGCGCTACATAGCCTACATAAAGTGTGCAGAGTGTAGCGTGGGGATCACCAGCGATGCGGAGAAGCAGTACCTCGGCCCTTCCGCGTTTGTAGGTGTTCGACGTCGAGTGGATTGCCTACAGTCTTGGCGGGTGTACCGTGCGTGACCGTCCGGACGGCGTAACCGTCCGCCCGAACACCAAACCCTGACAGCTACATAACTTCAACGCGACATAACTCTACCAATATGGGCGCAATCGAGGATGCGATCAGGGCGATTGAATCGCTGGAGCCAGGAGAATAATTCTCATATACGAAAATAGCAGCTACGTATGGATGTAGTCGCTCAGCGCTCAGCCAAAGACACCAAGGTGTCTCAACCTCATGCAGCACTAAGGCTCAAAACCAGCAAGCGCTCCACCCCCAGCAAGAGCAGGAGCTCCTACGCTATATCGAGCGCCTCACAAGGCAAGGCCTAACTCCCACACGGCCTATGATACGACGCTTTGCCTCAGAGATAGCCAGAAGCGAGCTCGGCGTACACTGGGTTGATCGATATATCAAGCGACACCAGGTTGATCTAATCTCACGCTGGGCCACCGGCATCGATCGCTCACGCCACCAGGCTGACTCTCAGTCAAAGTATAGCTTCTACTTCGAGCTTCTAGGGGGTAAGCTCAGCCAATACGATATAGAGCCTTGCAATATGTACAACATGGACGAGAAGGGCTGTATGCTAGGAATACTTACTCGCTCAAAGCGGGTGTTCAGCAGGAGGCTATATGAGGAGGGAAAGATCAAGGCTCACATCCAGGATGGCAATCGGGAGTGGATAACGCTGCTGGCCTGCATATGCGCTGATGGATCAGCCCTCGCGCCTGCGCTGATATATCAATCAGCCTCAGGCTCGATACAGGACACCTGGCTGCAGGCCATGAGGCCTGAGGATCGAGTATATATATCCTCCTCACCTTCTGGCTGGACAAACAACGATATAGGACTATCCTGGCTCAAACAAGTCTTTGATCGATCTACAAAGGAGAAGGCAGGGCGGAGCTATCGATTACTCATCCTTGATGGCCATGGATCTCACCTCACGATGGATTTTATTAAGTACTGCAATCAGAATAGAATCCTCCTTGCGGTATACCCACCTCATTCAACTCACACCCTCCAGCCGCTTGACGTTGTCATGTTCAAGCCATTCTCATCAGCCTATTCAAACCAGGTAGCTGCGTTCATGGAGAGGTGCCAAGGGCTTACATCTATGAGCAAAAGAGACTTCTATCCCATGTTTATGGCTGCCTGGGAGGCCTCGTTCAAGAAGGATACCATACTCAAGGCCTTTGAGGCAACTGGCCTCTCACCTTTCGAGCCACACACCGAACACCAATCTCTTAATTTTTGGGTCTCCTTCACAGAGGCCCCAAAAATCCCAGCAACTGATCCGGCTCACTGCGGCCACTCTGGGAGTACCTCTAACGTCCGCCTAGCCCCCTGCGCTGATGCGCAAAGGAGCTGGTTAGGATGGCTGAGTCTCCTACTTCTCAGCATACGAGGTCCCCGGACCCCGAGTCTCCTCAGCACCTCAATACACGCGCCTCAGATCGGCTCCAGAGGGTCCTGCACCACCAGGCCCCCCCTCTGAGCAGCCAGAACCCCGGTGGGGGCGCTCCCAAACCCCGAGTCTCTGATGCCGTCCAACGCTACATCACTGAGACTCAGCAAATTGTCCAGCTTCGGAACACTATCATCACTGCCTTCGCCGCAGCTGTAGATCAGCACGCAGAGGGCTACGCCGACCCCCAGCAAGCCAGGATCGCCGCGGAGCTGCAGCAGAAAGTCATTCAGGCTCTAACCTCCCTCTCCCCAAGCAACTCACCCCCCAGCTCCCGCTGGAGCAGTGACACCAATCACAGCGACCCCAGGAGCCAAGAGTCAGGACGCCGCTCTTGGGCGGACGTAGCCAGAGACCCCCAAATCTCGTTGCCAAAGAATAGGGGTAGCGGCAGGCCCCTGAACCCTGCTAGGTCCCGGCCCGGCCCGCTCCCTAAGCCAAAAGAAGACACCCGAATCTTCATCACAATCTCTGACCCAGGAGTGCGACTGCAACGACCCTCTCCCTTTGTGGTAAGACAAGCAGTATGCAGGAGCATAGAAGGAATCACCCTTCAAGACATCCCCACTGCATCGCCAATCAACACTGGCTGGGCAATCACGCCAGCGAGTAAAACAATTAGGGACCGACTTCTGACCCAAGAAAATCAGGAGCTTGTAGTAAAAGCGCTAGGCGGAGATGCAATCAGGATCCCAGAACGCTGGATCAACTACGCTATACAAGGAGTACCCAGCTCTTTCCGGACTCTAGACGGTACTGAACTACCTACTACCACCCAGCTGGTAGAGGAGGAGGTCTGCTCACAAACAGGCAAACAGCCAGTTAGCTGCAGAACCTCACGACACGGGGCCAACCAGAATGGCCTTACTACCTGGATCATATCATACAAGGAGCCAGTCCGCTCATTCCAGCTCTTTGGCACTAGCCAATTCTCTAAAGAAATCCACAAACACCCTACTATCCAGCGACACAACCCAGGCTGCCAACAATACTGCAACGCCGCCCGCTGCACGCGAGTAGCCCGCTGTGCACACTGTGGGGACCGCACAGATAGACACCAGGGACTCTATGGGGACGACTGTCATCATAAAGCCAAGTGTGTTAACTGCCATGGTCCGCACCCAAGTAGTCACTCCAACTGCCCTGCGGCCCCTCGCCGGGTGCATGGACACATAATTAAGCCCACTAAGACTGAACTAAACGTTATCCGCCGCGCAGGCAGAGCGACATACCAGCATCTCTACAGGACAGTGGAAGAGACCCTTAACCAGGCAACGCCGCAGCATGAGGATACCCCCCTAGAGGCCGCCCAGGAGATACCGGCCCCCAATCTCCTCCCCGGAGGCAAGCCCCAGAGGAGGATAGCAGGGCAGCTACAACTGGAACAAGCAGCGCCTCTCAAGCATCCTTACCCACTACTGGTAGAGAAAAGAGACCAAGACGGGCTGCTGCAGGCCGTACGAACCTGAATGTAAGGGACATGTCTGCTAACAGTCTGCTCCCACAATCAACCATCTACACTGATCCCTCCACCTTAGAGAAGGAGGACACCAGCATGAGCGACGATCCACCATCTACATGCTAGGACACCCACACACACCCTCTGCCTACAACAGGCAACAACAGCCTAGCCAGCAGAGAAAGCAGCTCCGCATATGCTGGGCCAACGTCGGTAGGAGCTCTCCTTGCCACATTACAATACTAGAAGTGTCCTTCCAGAAAGGCATGGACGTCGTATGCGTCCAAGAGCCTTTTACTTGTGCTAACTCAAGGACCTCTACCCACCCAGGCTTCAGATACCTCGCACCTATTAGCACCTGGGACGCTCCTAGCGCACTAGGCTCAGCCCGCCCTAGGGTGATGACCTATATCCGCAAAGGGTACCACCTGAAACTCCAGACCAGAGAAAGCCTTAATCACCCAGACCTGCTGTGGGCTGTCGTGAACGGAGTCTCAATACTAAACTGCTACAGACAGCCACTTACCCCTGACGTACTTCAATACGTCACGCACCTTACACCCCCCCAACACTGCGTTATAGGAGGGGACTTTAACGTCAGACACGAATCCTTTGAACCCACTGTTTCCGCAGCTAGCGGCGGCATAGAGCTCGCCAGGTGGGCTGCTGCCGCCTCTATGAACTACGTCGGCGTGCCAGGACAGCCAACACACTGTGCTGGACATGTCATTGATCTTACCTTCTCTAACGTCCCATTCGCCCAGTCTGCTGTAGATGCTAGCATGCACAGCGGGTCAGACCACGAGACAATAGTAACCTCTGTCTCTACTTCCACACCCGGTACTCCGCACCTAGACCAGTATCACTACAGAGTCCCAGAGACAAGCCTACCCAAGTTCACTGGGCTAGTAGAGATAGGCGTCCAGAACATCCCAGACCCGCTTAGGGCACAAGATGCAGCACAACTAGACAACTGCGTCACGCTGCTGACAAAGGCAGTTCAGCATTCTATACAAACGGCAGGCAAGCCAGATCGCAAGCAAGGACGCGCTGCGCCGTGGTGGACTAGGGAGTGCAAGACAGCCTACCAAGCCTACAAACACGCTAGACAACACTGCTCTAGCGGCGCCCTGTTAGAAGAAACACGAGCTTTCAAGACGACAGTCCGACAGGCTAAAAGGCAATACTGGAGACATGTTATTAACAATGCTAAGGATGGCAAGGATCTGTTTAAGGTTATCGCCTGGCACAAGCTTACACCAGACCACCAGGACACTCCTCTCATCGTGGATAACAGGACAATATCAGACCCCCTAGAGAAGGCAGAGGCCCTTCGAGAGCAAGTCCTCAACCGGTACACAGCAGAGGATGACCTCAGACACTGCCCAGACCAGGAGAATGCAGATACCCTCCCATGGAGCACACACATCTCACTAGAGGAAACTGAACGAAACACAATAGGGGTCTCTAGCACCTCCCCAGGCACTGACCGCTCTACAGTGCGATTGCTCCGCGCCTGCTGGGCCCAGGTTGGAGAGCTCATACGGAGGATCTTCCAGCGGTGCCTCGAACTCAACCATTTTCCAGCACAATGGAAGCTCGCAGAGGTAGCGATGATACCCAAGGCAGGGAAGACAGATCGGACGTCGCCTCGATCATGGAGACCTATCGCGCTCCTCTCCTGCGTTGGGAAAGGACTTGAAAGAACAGTGGCGAGACGAATAGCTTGGACTGCTATGACCTACAAGATCCTCAGCCCCCAACATGGAGGCGCCCTCCCAAAGCGCTCTGCTGTAGATCTTACTGCAGCGTTTACTCACGACACAGAGGCTGCGTGGGCAAAATGCCAGCATGTCACAATGGTCACCTTAGATGTGCAAGGCGCCTTTGACGCTCTCCTCAAGAACCGCCTGCTGCACCGAATGGCCCAACAGGGATGGCCACAAAGGGCTATCCTCTTTGTTAACTCTTTCCTCACTGATCGAAGGGTCCAAGTCCGCCTAGGCCAAGTCACTACCCCTAGCTACCCAGCCGCCTGCGGCACACCGCAGGGCTCACCCCTCTCCCCAGTCCTGTACACACTGTACCTGGCAGAGCTGCTGTCTATGGACACAAAGAGGAGATTCGGATACGCAGATGACATATGCTTATACCAGGCCTCACACTCCCTAGACGAGAACGTCGAGCTCCTAGCAGCAGACCTACGCCAGATCAGAGCATGGGGCACAGCTAACAAGGTCACCTTTGCCCCGGAAAAACAAGAAATGATCCACCTCACTCGACAAAAGAGCAGCTACGCGCCGCCCTGTGTAGTAGACGAGCAGCTTACAATTAATCCAATCTTGCCAAGTAGGTCAAGAACCCAGCCAGCCCTCCGATGGCTAGGGGTCTGGTTCGACCGCAAACTTACCTTTAAGCGGCATGTAGCCACACAAAACGCAAAAGCGGCCAAGGTAGCCTATCACATCCGCAGCCTAGCAAACACGGCCTACGGACCACCAGCCAGCTCCCTCCGCAAGGCCACCATCGCCTGCGTATACCCGTCCCTTCTGTATGGGGCCGAGTGCTGGTACAGAGGCCGTACTAAACCTCCACGCACACTCAAACCTGGCAGACCAGCCGAAGTCAGCACCTATGTCGGGTGGCACATAGCTGTCATGGACAAAACACTGGCTATAGCAGCAAGAGGCATCCTCCCAGTGTGGCGAACAACCCCTACTGCTACTCTCTTCCGAGACGCCGGACTTCCCTCAGCTGCTACGGCGCTAGAAGAAGCCAAACTCCGCTTTGCGACACATCTACGCACAATAGATGGAGAACACCCACTTGCCGGCCGCATGGCAGCCATCAGGATGAGCATAGGCAGGACAGCTGGAAAGCTGCAACGAATGCGGACCAAAGTCCAGTATCTAGGATCTCTTCTGCCTGAGATACCTAGGACACTACTGACAGCCCCTCACTACTCGCCTGGCTGCCAAACAGACCCAACGATGGGCATAGACAAAAAGACCGCAGCGAAGGCTTTTGAAGAATGGTGGGCCCACCTCCCACCACTAGACGTGACTATCTTCTCAGACGGCTCTGAACAATACACAAAGGGGAAGGAGAAGCGCGTGACCTACGGCTTTGCAGTGTATCAGGACGGAAAACAACTTCACACTGGACGTGGGTCACTTCACCCTACCTCACACGTCTTCGACGCGGAAGCAGTAGGGGCATGGAGGGGCCTCCAGCACACCATAAGACAACCAGCTCTCAACACTCGCCGAATCTGGCTGTGCATAGACAGCACCTCAGTGATATGGTGCCTCAGGGGCGACGCACCCCCTACCTCTCAGTGGGCCTTCCTGGAGTGCCACGGTGCCATGGAAACACACGACGTCTCTATCAAATGGGCCCCTGGACACCTAGGCATCGAAGGAAATAAGGCAGCAGACAGACTAGCCAACCTAGAAGCCCAGCACCCATCACCCCCAACTGGAAAAGCTGCTATGCCTACACTCTCAGGCATCAAGACAATAGCCTGCAAGACACTACAGCACACACAACAGACCTGGTGGTCTGACAAGAAGACTAAGCTCTCAAAATGGTACAAGAGCTGGGACTTGGACTATGCACCACGCAGCGGTCCAACGGAGCTAGACTTACCAAGAGCCACCTTAGCTAGACTACTCTCTATCCGATCTATGCATGGAGACTTTGCATGGTATCACCAGAGGTTCCATCACAGCGATGCAAATCTCACCTGCTCATGCGGGCGCGACAAGACGCCAGAGCATCTTGCGCTCTGCCGCAAGACCCTAGGGGCCTTTGGCCGGTGGCCACTTCGACCTTCCATACCACCATCCAGCCGGAGCGATGGCCTAGCGTATACTGCCGTGCTGATTGGGGATCCAGAGGCCTTCGAAGCCTTCACCCAACTCACACAGTACTACACCAAGGTCTGCCCCCGGTAGCTTACCCTGTGTTGCAACAGCAGCAAATAACCCTACTCTTTCCCCTAATTTCTTCCTCTAACTCTCCTCCTTACTCTCCTTCTCTCCCTCCCACTCTTACGGCACTTAACTGCCTCTGAACACACACAAGGGACTCACCCTGATGTACTCATACGGCTCAGTCTCTCCAACTGGAAGGGGAGCTGTAGCTTGAAATGGTAGCAATACCCGCGTACGCAAGAAATGCTTTCTAAGGTAGTGTAGCAGCACTGTAATTCCTTAGCTTAGCACGTCCTATATGCCCTTCGGGAGGCGGTGATGGTGGACTTAATCCCCATCCTATGGACGAAAATCGAATACCAACCAACCAACCTTTCGAGCCAGAGGTGATACTCAAACGATTCCATCAGCCAGCTCAATCAGGCCAATCGAGCGATAGCGACTCCTCAGCCTTGAGCGGCTCTGATTGGAGGAAGATCAGGCAGCTGGTTGATCACGCTGTGGCTGATAGAGACCAGAGAAAGATCTTAAAGCTCAACCAAACGATCCACCGACTCTCGATCAGATCAGTCCTAGCTGAGCATGAGAACGTGAGACTCAAGGAGGCTCTCATCAATGAGAGGCAGCTGAGGAGTATCACGGTGGGGCTGTATTCTGGTCCCCAAAGAAGGTGAAGGAGGCACTTGATCGCCAGCACCAACAAGAGCTCGAGGAGGAGCAACTACAACATCAGAAAGTTGAGGCAGCTCGCCTATGTGAGGAGAAGAGGCAGGAGAAGCTCCTAGCGGTTGAGGCAAGGCGTAAAGCAAGGGCAGCAGCTCGATTGATGAGGCAGGAGGAGAATGCTCGTGAGGCTGCTGATCGAGCCTCACGACAGGCAGCTCGTAGGACTCAACAACGACTCCAGCAAGCTCAAAAAACTGCCCAGAGGGGCAATAGGAGATAACTGAAGGCAGCTACTAAGGCAGGTTCGAAAAAGAGAGTAGCTACGCAACCTCAAGGTGGTGGTAAGGCCTTAGGTGCTGCAGCAGGCCCACCATCATCTCTATCACGACACGGCCGAGCAATTAAGCTCCCAGCAAAATATAGATAGCTATATATATCAATCAAGGCCTATAGAGCTTACCTCTAAAAAATATCGCGACAATAGCTGTCGTACGTGGCTTAGTAGCTTTATATTGGGGTGTTGATTTTGGTGTTCGGGCGGACGGTTACGCCGTCACGCACGGTAACGTGCCCGTGCGCAGTGTGCCCGGATTCACAGTGTGCCCCGCAGAACACCACATGCCCAATCTCAAAATGAGGCTGTACAGCGCCACGCAATAGCTTAATATTGATAGAAATATAGTTTTGTAGTAATTAGATGCTTGCGATCAACTTGTACTATCTATATTTTTGTGGGAGATTAACGTTGCGGCCACGTGATGTGACTTTGGCTGGAGTAGCAGATAGCTCATCTCCAGCTTGAACACCAGCGTGAGCAGCGCCAGCGCGTTTTTGACGCTTGTTACTTGGTGAGACTACTCGTGAGGCTTTACGCTTGCGTTGTTGAACTTGTTGGATAGATTTTTTTTGGTGTTGAGCTTCAACTTTGCGCGCGCGTTCAGCTGCTTTCTCAGCTCTCTCCTGCTCCCTGACGTCCTTGAGCCTCTGCCTTTCCACACGCTTCTCCTCGAGCTCAACTTGACGCTGCAGTTGAGCCTCCTCGCGCTGATTTTTGGCCCGTGCTTTTTGGAGTTTCTCCTCCATCTCATCTCGCTCCCGTACTACTTCTCTAGCTCGAGCTTCACGCAGCTTGCGAGGAGACCAGTGGACGGCGCTACCGTGATACTCCTGGCGCTGTTGAAGGTCAAGAGCTTTGCCCTTCTTCTTGTGCTTCTCTTTGTGTTGAAGAGCCTCCTTTAAGCCCTCATTCTCATGCTTTAAAAGCTCATTCTGCACAGAGAGATGGTGAACGCTTGAACGCAGCTTTTTTTACTCAGTCTGTTCGGTATCCTTCACAACAGCTCGAACCAATCGGTCCATCTTTCTCCAATCATTGTCAGAGAGCCCTGATAATGAGCTTCTCTCAGCTTCTGGCGTGCTGGCAAATCTACGAAGGATAACATTGGCATCCATCGGCCAGATCCCAGTAGCTTCGAAGGCCTTCAATACGAGGCTCTCCATGAAGGAGGATATCCAGGCGCTCCAGAAGAGTGGGAAAAAGTCCCCTTTCTTGATTGGAATAAGGCCTTGAGCCTTGTGGAGATGGTTGGTGAGCTCGTTGTAGTAGGCTTGAGAGAGTGGCTTGAACAGCACTACATCGAGCGGCTGGAGCGTGTGAGTTGAATGGGGTGGAAGGACCATGAGAAGGATCCTGTGGCGATCACAGTAGTAGATAAACTCCATCGTGACATGAGATCCATGGCCATCAAGGATAAGTAATCTCCATCTACCTGATCGTTGCTTTGTACAGCGATCAAACACCTGTTCAATCCAACCCAGTGCTATATCGTTATTCGTCCACCCAGAGGGAGAGACTGTGATGAAGGCTGAGTGTGTTTCAGCATCTATCTCATCTACCCAGGTGCTCTAAATGTTCTGAGATTTGGCGGCATAGATGAGGCCTGGTGGGAGGACGCTCCCATCCCCACATATAGTCGAGAGAAGGGTAATCCACTCTCGATTGCCATCTTGGGTAGCCTGCCGAGTCCGCTTCTGGTTGTATGAAGACCTATCAAATACTCTCTTTGACTTGGAGATCCTCCCAATAGCGAAGCCCTTCTCATCCATATTGTATGTTTGATCAGGTTCAATGCCATACTGGGTTATCTTCTTCTGCATGAGACTGAAGTAACGCTCATACTTCTCACAGGAGTCGGCTTTGTGGCGATTGGAGTCCATAGCAGTAACCCATTGAGAGATGAGATGGTCCTGGTGACGCTTGAGGAAGTCGGTGACCCACGAATCTGAGACGCTTGTGTGACCGATCTCTGAGGCAAATCCTCTGACCATTGACCTTGTAGGTGGCAGGTGACGTATTGTGAGGCCTTCTATATACTTAACAAGACCTGCCTCTTGGTGTGGAGTGAGTAGTTGTTGTGCGGAGGCCTTGGTTTCACGGGACGCGCTTTTGCCTTGGTCCCTGCGCGCCAAAGTTGTGCGCTCAACACCATATTTTTCAGCTAACTTTGTATACGGGATAGGTTTATCTGTATCTGCTACGCATCTCTCTTCAAGAGCTTGCTCTAACGACATCGTGGAGTGGAGATATAGGGGGTGCAAGATGGGATGGATAAGGAGCGGGGATGGGCATTACGGCGCACGGGCGTTACACCCGCCAAGACTGTAATAGCCAATGGGAGGGCTGCTGACGCCGAGAGGACGAAGAACGTGCGATATTATCATCAAGCTTGCCAGCGTTCCTGAAGCCGATGAAGGCTGCAAGCGCAAATGCTCTGTTCCGTCCCAAACAATTACTGAAGTCGTATTGGGCAGAGTGAAGGTCCACAATCAGTGGTGATAGCGATAGCGCCAAGTGCAACCGTGCAATCCCTGCCAAAAAGTTCAAGAATCGCAGCCCACCACGCAAGCTCATAGCCTCAGCTAACCACGATAATTAACGATACTCTGCTGCCGCAGGCCGCCCACCTTGTTAAGCCCTCTCAAACTCATACGTCAGACCCAGAGTGCGACTTTAATTTTCGTTACGCGCCCTATGCAGCGGTGATCACACGCTTCAACATGGCGCCAGAGAAGAGCGCAAAAAAGAAGGCTCCTTCTACGGTCGCAGACTTCGCAGTCCTCTCGCTCACACTCCCAATCCTCCCCGGGCTACCAGAAAGCCACGAAGACACACAGCACTATGTCTACATCAAACCGCACGAGCCCAGCGCATACACAGCGACCGCCGAGCGCAGCCTCTTCATCGCAAATGTCCCCATCGACGCCTCAGAATCGAATATCCGCGCGCTCTTCGCAGAACAGCTGGGCGGTGCGCGAGTGGAGAGTGTCGACTTTGACGCCTCGGTGCCGGCGCGCCCGCTGCACAAGCGCTGGAAACAGGACAGGCGCGGCGATGAAGACGAGGGGGAACAGCGGGGCAAGAAGCGCAAGAGAAACGATACTGAAGTTGTCGCTGAGGGCGTTGTAGAGGATGAAGAGAGCGTTTTGCCCGCGCTGTGGGGCAGTGAAGTGCGGCGGAGCGGGAGTGCAGCCATCGTTGTATTCGTAGATAAACGGAGCGCACGAGGGGCACTGAAAGAGGTGCAGAGTGCCGCCAAGTCCGGCCGCACAGTCTCGTGGAAGAGCGGGAGCGGGTTGGGCGTCGAGCGCAAGTTTCCCTAGTCTGTTGAAAAGAAAGTAAAACATGCTAACACACCCCCAGGCTACAAGTCCCACCTCGCCCTCACTCACCCGTCCACCTCAGCCCTCCAATCCAGCATAAACGCCTACCTCTCACAGTTCACCTCGCTGGAGCAAACCCGCGCCAAGCTGCTCAAGCATGCACGCACCGTGCCGGACGAAGACGGCTTCGTGACCGTGACGCGCGGCGGGCGCTCTGGCCCCGCGCGCCAGGAAGAAGCAGAGAAGAAGCAAGCGGAGCTGGAGGAGCGGCGCAAGAACAACGGTGTCAAGGACGACTTCTACCGCTTCCAGAACCGCGAGAAGAGGAAGGAGGCTGAAATCAATCTGAGGAAGAGGTTTGAGGAGGATAGACGGCGCGTCGAGAGGATGAGGGAGAGGCGGGGAAGGGTCAGGCCTGAGACGTGATGGGGCTGAAATGGCAGTTGGACGTAAAGCTGGAGGAAGAATTGTGGTTGTATATCTCTATACAAGATTCTGGCACTGAAATAGACCTTGTGCAAATGCATCTTCACCGGTACTCTGTCGAGATGCGTCTCGCGTTCATGCGCATTGCATACCCACCAGCACTACATCAAGATAAATTTCCTACATCGAAGTGAAAAACACACTACATGATGCAAAATTCCCCACAACAACCTCCATCTCAACTACCCACGGTCCGCCCCAAGACCCTTCTTCGGAACGATCATACTCTTAGCTACGCTACAGCAACAGCACTCTTCCTCCAATCTCTTGAGTCACCGACTACATCGCCCACAGCCGGAAAAGTGGCCAAGACCCAAGGATTCGGACAACTCCGATGCAAACGCAGGTGCAAACAAGCCCTGATGCAAGCCCTGAAGCAAGCACGCGGACCAATTGGCTTAATTCCGGCAGCAAGATTGCAGTCAGAAGTCTGACTATGCAAGCAATGTTGAAAATGCAAGGGAACGGGTGGAGATGGTGGTCGCATGTGTGTAAAGCGTGTGTGTGGACTTTGAATTCAGGACCAGACAATATATGGGAAGACAATGTATTCATAGATCTACACTATCTCCACATTGAAAACAAGATGAAGAAAAAGATAAAGAATATCAATCTGTATCAGCGGCAAGACCGCTGTGTCGGCACGAGCATGGGTGTGAGTGGCTTCCCGACGGAAGCTGATGGGCGAGCGTGTGTGCGAGACTGTCGCAGTTCGTGTTGACAGGCGAGAGCATATCGGCTGTTGGAAGGATGTTACTCTTCTGGCTCGAGTATTGCTGAACGGTGCGATTGGTGTCGAGGGCTGAGGCTGGGGAGTTGGTTTTGCAGCGCTTGGGCTGGGGACCAAGGGTGCTTGTGGCGTAGCCAGCAGTCGGGAGATCGTCCCTACTGCTAGCAACTTGGTGCTTTTGAAGTTTCGACCCTGTCAAGTGCACATAATGACTGGACCCATTCGCATCAGCGATACCATTCTCTGACCCGCGGTAGACTTTGCTCAGCGGCGGGTGGGCTGTAGTCAGCTCTCCTTGCTGATCGGTGGTGACTGGCGCCGCATCAGACAGCGACGATAGTGCGAACAGGCCTTTAAGGTATGGGCTCGCGGATCGGTCAGCTGGAATTCGATCATCGCGATCAACGACGGTCGTGCCGGAGTCAACATTGACCTTCGTTCTAGGTGCAACGCCAACAGCAGAGTTCTTGCATGTAGACTTGGGCACACAAATAGTTTTAGAGCTCAGAGGTGCCTTGCCCTCCTCTAGTTGCATTACCGTGTGCGCAGGGGTCATGCTGTCGTTGTTGCCATCGCCTTCTTTGTGGATCCACTGACAATTGCGGAGGCACGTGGCCTCGAGTTGTGGCACTCGGTTTCCAAGCATGTTCTTTACGTGTACGGATTGCAAATCGAATGTGCCGCGCTGAGGGCAGCCGTGCTGTGACTTGCTATGCGCCTTCTCCCAGACGAGCGATGATAAGCCGCGTGGGAACGTGTCAGATGCCTTTAGTGAGTTGCACTCCCAATACAGTTGCCTCTCGCAAAGATGCAAGAGACGGTGGCTGAGTAGGCGTTCTTGAAGAGCCCAAGCACGTGTATCCCAGCCAAAGCCAGGTGTAAAGAAGTCACTCACGGGTAGTCCAGCGGGAGCTGATGGGCGGCCATCAATCTCGGCAAGTACATTCGCAATTGCGTTCGGCAGGACGACGCCAGGATTCATCTCGATGATCGCAGGTTTATTTGAGCGGCGCTCGTCGATCTGGTCCAGTACGATTGTCAAGGCAGCATTGCGGAATACTGATGCCATCTTGGTGCATTCGATTCGCTTGTCATCTTCAGAATCCTGGAGAATGCACAGGGAGTCAATCCAGATGTATCGGAAACCGAGCTTCTGCGCTGCTTGGATACCAGACTCGAGTGGCTCAGGTAGCGTCTGGCGCTGTAAGCCTAGCTGTGCATTCTGGAGTCGATCGGTTGTCAGAGTGACACTTGTCTGTTTCCAAACATGGCTGAGGGTGGCGTATTTGACGGCTGCGGGGCCTTGGATAATCGAGGCACTGTCAACAACGCGAACAAGACTATCATCGATGCCCTGAGGCTGGGTATCGACGAGACGTGTTGGTAGGGTTCCATCGCTTGCTGCATACTCGCGACAAGCGTCGTGGGTATGAGAACACTCTTCGATCCAGCACTTAGCATTCTTGAAGACATCTTGACTGTGATCAACAGTTACGCTGGCAGCATGATCAAGGCGGTCGCAGCAATCGGGGCCTTCCTTGGGGACAAGCATCTCTACTGCTTCTAGCTCTTGATCAGGTGCAGGGAAGATAACCTTGTCGTTGGGCCACTCGAGACAGCATCGCGCTGGAGTGAATTTCAAGGAGAGAAGTGCCGCACTCGGCCGCTTATTCGGATCTGCATTGAGCATGTCCTTGAGCGTACCAACCACTAGCTGCTCGGTGGGTGTCGCAGCCTCCTCAAGGAAGCTTGAGAACCAATCTTGCAGGCTCGGTACGTCTTGCCAGTAGTGTTTGCCTGCACGTCCACTATATTCGCGGCGGAAGCTGAGCCACTTCGAGTTGGACTGGCAAAATGGTGCAGATGCCATTTCCGCAAAGACACATCCAAGACTCCAGATATCGGCGGCTTGCTTGCGAGTGAATCCTTCAAATACCTCAGGTGCGACATATCGTCGGGTCAAAGGCTTGTGTTGACCATCAGATAGATCATCGGAAGAGCTAACACCGAAATCGCAGAGTACCACGTGCGGGAACTCTCCGTCACCCTGGACAACAAGGATGTTCTGCGGCTTAATATCCATGTGTTTGACGACAGGTCGCTGCTCGTGTAGGTACCTAATTGATGACACAAGACATCCAAACATCTTGCTAATGACGTTGACAAGGTTGGTCGGTTGTTGTAGCGTGACCTGCTCAAGCCAGAGTGATAGAGTGGTTTCTGCGACAGGGGCTACTAGGATAGACATCTTGTCACCCTTGGAGTAGGCACCGAGGAATCGGATTACGTGAGGATGGCGTAGCTTCTGCAGAATGCTGACTTCCTTCTTGAGCTCTTCAATTGCGGATGGATCGCGATTCTTGAGCGTCTTCCGACCTAGTCGTAAGTTCGTCGCGCGATGCAGTACTTCGTCGACGGTACTGAAGCCACCAGCACCGAGTAGTCGGACACTGAGGAATGACTGTGAGGTAAAGTTTTGTAGTGGGTCCAGCACGGCCGTTGACAATAAGGTTCCCTGTGTCTGACTGGTTGATACGTCTGAAGTGACTGGAGCAGGAACACATTGATCCTGGGAACGATGCTGCGACGACGATCTGGTTGGACTAATTTCGGTGTTCCGACTCGTCAAGTCAGTGCGTGGATCCAATAGCGTTAGCTGTCTGTTCGCAGCGGCTGCTATGAGGCTGACACCCTCTTTACTCAGACAAACTCCGCGAGCCACGAGAGGTTGCGAGGGGACCTTAGCCCCCCCAACTAACTGGCCGGAGAGAGCATCTCCGGCCATAGAATTTTGGTTGTCTCGCGCTGTCGAAGCATGCTGTTGTATCGAGCACTGCTCCGTCGAAATGCAGTCTTGTAAGGCGCTCGGCTCTTTGGACTCCGAGGTGGATCGAAGGATTTCCTGATCCTGTTCTTGATCATTGATAATGTTGGCATCTGCTGGTTTCGACGACAGTTGGTTTTGGAAGAAGCCGCTTGGAGGTAGCAGACTTCCCAAGCTGTTGTTGCTACCGTTGCCGCCGCCGCCATAGTCGCCGCCACCGTAGTATTGAGAGCCGAAGTCATCATGAGGATGGCTTTCCGGTGGCGGATGTGAAGGCGCACCGTCAAAGCCGTCGTCACTGGGCTTGTGATCGTCAGAGTCGTCGTTGTTGTCATCGTTGTTGTCGGAGTCACTGTTGTCATCGTCGCCATCGTCATTCCAGTCAAGCATGCATTTGCCCTGCTTGAAATGATCTGCTATGTGATCAATGCGGTCCTGCCTTGAATCGAAACGATGCTTGCAGAAACCACAGTTTCGTGGGAACTCAGTCTCAGAGCACACGATACTCGATGCCTCGTGATCATCGCTGTTCACATCAGGGTGAATGTTCCTGAAGTGCTGCACAAAGTGGTACTTTCTGAAGCAGGGTCGCACATTCTCAACACCTTCGCTCGTGCACAAGCTGCAAACCCAAGACTTGCATGGGTAACCCTCTTCCTCGTTTCTTTTCCAGTCGCACTTGCGGCCATAGCGCTTGCCACATTTTCTTGTGCACTGGTAGATCTTGTTGGGGTCCCTGGCCAGCAGTTCCCTGTCATCAGTGGGTGTACAGCGCTTCTTCCCACCACGAAGATTGGACGCCGGTTGGCCGATCGTCACTGTGTCGTCGCTGGGCCGCCTTTCTGGAGTTGCAGTATTCTCCTGGGTCAACTGTGGGGTGGGTAGTTGCTGAAGGAAGTTCGACGACTGTTGCTGTTGTGGCACGAGATCTGTTGTATAAGAGTCAGACCAGCACAAGGCTGGCTGCATTATGTCGGTTTGCGATTTGTAAGCTGAGTCGTGGCCCCCCATACCCTGCTTCAGTAATCGTCCGAACCATTGCCGGATGGCATCTGACGATTCTCCAGTGAGCTGGCTGAGTGATTCAATATGTCGGTCGCTTGGCAAGACGGCATACTTGTTGAACCATGTGGCGCATACATCGGCTGCCTCGTCGGAAAGGCCAGAAATCACGTCCATCTGGGGAGATGTCGACTCGTGACGCTTCGACGCAGGGAAATCCTCCACGTCAAGCTGTAGCGGCCTCTTGCCCAACGAGGTAAAGCTTGGTTGATACATGTCAAGCGGCTGTGTGGGGGTTGCTGGGAAGGAATTAAGTAGAAGTGTTTCTGGTGTGAGATGATGGCTATTCCACATCGAAGCGCTGCTCATGGTGTTATCCATAGCCCGCAGTAAGTCAGCGCTTGCTCACAGAGATTCCTAGAGATGGTCGAATCGCTATGGACCTCGAAGAGAATGCGCTTACAAGGTTCTGTGACATAAAGCTCATGTCCTGAGAGGGGGTCGAGAACAAGGTTGGATCGATGAAAGATGCGGTCGTGTCGATGCCCTCGTCACCAAAAAAGAAGCCAGAGGTGTTATCCTCGCTAGGCTTCACGAACGACTGCTGCTGCTGCGGCATCGTCGCAAACACATTATTGAAATCCATATCCGCTGTGTCAAAAGCAAATCCAGCGCCCTCCATTTCGAGTATGTTCGTGTGTAGGGTAGGGAAGGGCGTTGCCAGTTGGGGAGTCGGTCAGCAATCACAGCGAGGTTCGTCTTGGTCCTCGGAAAATGAGTGAATCTGAGAAAGAGTGACTCGAAACCTGAGGCCGACTCGACGGTACTATTAAGGTCAAGGGCGCTGCACCGGTGAGATTGGAACGATTCGCGGAGTCATAAGCAGCCCTTCTGCCGATTCGAAGGGCGATGTCGATGGTTCAGCTGTTTAGGCCTCCCGTTTTAGCGAGGGTTTGCATACAGTTTCGTAATTTACAAGAGCATGCTCTTTACATAACTCTCCAGAATATATGAATATGTTGGTTGCAGATGGGAGGAGATGATGTTGAATCTGTTGCACTCTTCATATGAGTCTCACAGTGAGTTAGGCTCTACATACAGTCTGTTCGAGGGTGACTTGAACTTCCTGCACGTGATTGATGGCAACCTTAGAAGTGTATGATTCAAAACTCTCCAAAACTGTCTACCGCCCTTTTTTCCCCCACACCATGCTACTGCTACAGCACGTGGCTGTGTCTTCTGCCTGCGACACACGGGGAACAAGCACCCCGCGTAGCTTTTAAACCTCTCATTGGGTACGCAATTGACTCCTTCGACTGGCAGCACGCATACTAGCTGTTGTTGCGCACGACGTCGCGGAAGATGAGTGCAGGCTTTGGTTCGCGTGCGTGCTGACCCGCGAACACGAGAGTTGCATAATCACACAGCCCCAACCTCTCGTGTCGCAGAGAAGCTGGACTCCACTCAACCTTGAAATCAGAGGATCGCCATAGCAGATTTGGCTCTGCCACAAGAGTTCATGTGCGGACAAAGCTCTGGGAGATTTTGTGTCTCTACGAGATGATGACTGGAAAACTTCCGCGCTCTTCCCTGCATACCTACCGATGCGACTGAACGGATCGGCACTGTGACACGTGCTCTTGCAGCATCAAGACAGACACGACTGCTTCCCCAATAATGTTCGCAAGAGCATAATTTGGAGATAATTGGTACAGCTATCCAGGTTGGGACAAACGGTTCAATTCGGTTGAGCTGCGCAAAGACGGAAGATGTGAACAGTTCTACTCCGCGAAAGTCTTCAATCTATCATATATTTTGAGACAAAATGTGAACACTGAACACACTTTGCCCCTGCGTTGATTGGTACATATACCTTTCTAACAATATACATAAATCGGGGGTTTCTTGGCAACCCTTTTCAAAGTTTTGCGCGGGTGTGACCACTCACGCGTCACCCACGCGTCACCCAAACGCATCACTAAAAAGCTATAAATATGCTCTTATAAGCCTTTCTAGTAGGTATAATCCTATATAAAAATATATAAATAGAATATCTATACTTACTTTACTTTATTTATAGTAGCTTATCTTAATTCTACGTGTATTCATGGCAGGAGAGAAGAGTTACTGTCGACTTGAACAAGTGTGACGGGGTGCGCCAAGAAACCCCCGATTTATGTACTACATCCGATAATCGTCGACCGACCAGCATAAGGGAGGCCTGATTTAGCCCTACATGTAAAGGGACATACAGTTCAACAACCACGTAAGATCTTAACGTTAAAATTTGATGATAATTTCCCAGCGAGCCTCTTCTGCCTACTGCTATTGTATCTTGTAAATTTATGGGTTATTTGCAAAGTAGTAGGTGCTGTGCCCCCTTCAACGGGTATGCGCCCCACAGACGCTGGTCGGTCGACGATTATCGGATGTAGTATACGATAGATGCTTGCTAGAGATCAGTTGCAGAACCCGGCTCTGGTCCCGCGATGCCTGGTCAGATCCACTTCGGTCCACCACCTGTGGAAAAGCCATGCATGCACCTTGCTACATTTCAACTGGGCTCTTGGCTGACCATGCTAGGCGAGTTCATCTCCATCGCTTCGATCGCACTCCGCTAGTGTTTCCGATACCGTCAAGCCTGACGCTAATGATGCACGTCGTATTCATTGTGGTCGCGTTCACGGCCTTGACTCACAATCAATTTCTAAGCGCAATTGGCCACGAAATGTTATCGCTTCGTCCGTCTTTGAGGTAGGTGCCAAGGACTAGGTCTTTTCACTAACGCTCTAGGCGATGGTGCTATGAATCTTGTATTATTTTGCGTTTTCAGCCCTAATAACGCAGGTAGCTTCAAAGCACAGCGTAAATATGTCCTAGAAGCGTTCTGTTGTGCAGGTGTCAAACTCAGCTAGCAACCGATTCCTGAGACACGCCGCCGATCCAGCAGTAGACTTGACAAAATTCCAGGCACGCAGAAGTCGAGATTTGGACGCCGGACACAGGTAGTGAAGGTGTTTCTCGAGCAGCCACATTCATCCGAAGGCTAAACGAAACGGGAGCAGTACAACCATGTCCACTATTTACTTTGTTAGAGCTTAAGCGTCAGCTTCCCTACTTTGCACGCCTTGGGTATGCTCGGAACCCTCAGCTTCCAGTCTTCGTTCTCCTTGGTGAACGTGGCATAGTTTAGACAATTGCCCAGCTCCTCCGGTACTGACCACTCCGCTTTACCGTTCTGCACTACCAGCCAAAGCATTTGCAGAAGTGCCATGCGCGCTGAAATCTTTTTTTCCTCTGGATCGAAAACATCTGTAATTTTGAGGGGCTTTGAGTAATTGAGCCACGGTTCAACCAACACAGTCTTTCCTCTAAACTTTTTCTCCTCGATGTCGATTCGTAGAAACATGATTTCGTCGCTACTGACGAGGAACGAGTAGCGAAGGTTAGCCATGAGCATCCATTGTACCACGTCGCCTGTTACGGTCAATTACATGTTGCGAACAGTCTGCTGATCAATGTCCACGCACCTAGAACGCATCGGAAACTCCCCCAGTCTGCGGTATGTCGCTGCCTCAATGCTTCAGATAAAGCTCCGGGTAAACCCGCGAGGAACTCGACGTGGCCGATCAAGCGCGCTTCACGTTGCTCGCCCAGATTCCTGAACTTGATCACATAGCGCGGCGCCCACACACAGTCTTCATTAGCAATATCTTCGCCTTCGGCATCACCCATATCACATTCGGCTGTGTCGCAGGACTGTCCCTTAAACTCTGCAGTCCCTAGCAGCATGTCCATCACTATTGTGGCGACTTGAACTGCATGGTCCTCGAAACCGCTGGCAAATTCGTCAACGTCCTCAGGTGTGACTGGGATCTTCGAGCGGAAACATTCGGCGGGCAACTAGCTCAATCGAATCTCATCGAACGCCTTGGTGCAAGTCTCACTTGTCCATTGATCTAGGACTTCTTCTGTGAACCTCTCCTAAGGTCTCATGAAACCCGTGTACTACAATTTGTCTGGGTAAGGCGATGTGAACATGCGAGGAGACGTTGTGATGATTTCTGGAGGCGCGTATTCGAGTGCGATTGGATCGAGAATGACAGCTCTGGGGTTTCTTGGACTCTCCTTGCCGTTTTGGAGTGTAGCCCTGTTGAGGATTGTATGGCGCAAGGTCGGCCTGTTAGCCTTGAAACGACGCTTGTTGACCCGTTTTGAAGTACGGATGGGTTCGATCGCGGGAGTCGACATGTCGACATCGATTCGGTCTTGTTCGTAACTGCCCTCGTCGAAGAACCGCCCAATAGCTTCAAGCAAATCCCAGTCGTACTTTTCGAGGGCTTGAATAGCAACATCGACGCGTTCTTTTGTTACTTCGACATACTCGGTGACTGCGTTGCGCTTTCCAAGATCTAGCGTGTCAAGCAAGTCTGCGGGCTTATTGTTATCGGCCAGGAGATTGTTTAGCTGTATTGGCGGGCCGCGTGTTTGCTTTTCGTGTGTTTCTCCCTGCTTCCGTTCTACTGTCTTTTCTCGGTCTGCCATGGTGGAAATAAAATGATAGTTGGGAACCGGTAGCGATGGAAGAGATGGCGATGGCCAGAAGTTATTGCATTGAAGCGGCCACAACTCGCGTCCGCGTGCATCTTTTGGTACTTTTTCCTCGGACGTTATGCTATCGGAAGGAGCATTTTTCGGAATTGTGGCAGCAGCGCGTCCAAGCATTTGGAAGGCAAGATGGGAGCACTCCTCGGAACAAATCTTATTTGAGGAAGTGAGTAACGTAAAGCACCACCGAGCCGGCAACACCACCGAGCCGGCAACACCACCGAGCCGGCAACACCACCGAGCCGGCAACTTTTTCTTGGCATTGCGAACACCACGTACAAACAACAATGGCTCAACAACGCAAAGCTAAGCTACTCCAGCAAGAAGGCAGGATAGACCTCGCACTCCAGGCGTACGAATCAGGTCAATTTAAGAGCGTGCATCTTGCTGCTCTAGCATACAACGTCCCACATCAACGGCTCTCTGATCGGCAGAACAAAATCACCTTCCGGCTGTCTGCTACGCCCAACGGCCGAAAGCTCTCTGCGACAGAAGAGCAAACGATCGTACGATACATCCTTGACCTTGATTCGTGTGGATTTGCCCCCCGGCTGTGTGAGGTGGCAGATATTGCAGATAAACTGTTGGCTGTACGTGGTTGGTTGGTTGGTTGGTATTCGATTTTCGTCCATAGGATGGGGATTAAGTCCACCATCACCGCCTCCCGAAGGGCATATAGGACGTGCTAAGCTATGGAATTACAGTGCTGACACACTACCTTAGAAAGCATTTCTTGCCTGCGCGGGTATTGCTACCATTTCAGAACTACAGCTCCCCTTCCAATTGGGGAGACTGAGCAGTGTGTGTACATTAGGGTGGGACCCTTGTGTGTGTTCAGAGGCATTTTAGTGCCGTGAGAGAAAGAAAAGGAAAGAGTAGGTAGGTGTGGAGAGCCGGTGCCCTGCCGAATCGAAGCCGTGGCTCTGCGCGAGGAGAGCCTTTGTACTAGGCTTGGCCATGCCTGTGTCTGAGGAGATAGGTGTAGTAGGTAGGCAGAGCCAGGCCTGTCCTTCTTCTTTATCCCTAAGGGTCGTGAAATCTAAGGCCATGCTGGCTGCCTTGTTTGCGTGTTGTGTCAGGTCTGGGACGCTGACAGTCGGTCTTCAGAGAGCTGAAAGCAGCTCTCATCGTTGTGGGTGTGGAGAGCCGGTGCTCTGTCGAATTGCGCCGTAGCTCTTCGCGTGGAGAGCCTTGCGGTAGGCCTGGCGATGCCCTTATACTGCAAGAACAAGGAGTGGCAAAACTGTCTCCTTGTCTTGGTGGTGGTTGTGGCCTTCGACCGAACGTGAAAATCTGAGTAGCGCACGAGCCATTTTGAAGAGAATTCAGCTCAGCGAAGAGCTGAAAGACAAAAGAGGGCAGCGCGCCTGCCACAACGCCTGCAGCGGGGAGAGGACGTTGGGAAACAGATTTAAGAAGGCATTTGAGTCGTGTTTGAACGAAAAATCGATGGAAATCGACCTTTCGCTGACCTGGAAAAGTTGATGTTCGGGGTGGCTGTACGTGGTTGGTTGGTTGGTTGGTATTCGATTTTCGTCCATAGGATGGGGATTAAGTCCACCATCACCGCCTCCCGAAGGGCATATAGTACGTGCTAAGCTATGGAATTACAGTGCTGCTACACTACCTTAGAAAGCATTTCTTGCGTACGCGGGTATTGCTACCATTTCAAGCTACAGCTCCCCTTCCAGTTGGAGAGACTGAGCCGTATGAGTACATCAGGGTGAGTCCCTTGTGTGTGTTCAGAGGCAGTTAAGTGCCGTAAGAGTGGGAGGGAGAGAAGGAGAGTAAGGAGGAGAGTTAGAGGAAGAAATTAGGGGAAAGAGTAGGGTTATTTGCTGCTGTTGCAACACAGGGTAAGCTACCGGGGGCAGACCTTGGTGTAGTACTGTGTGAGTTGGGTGAAGGCTTCGAAGGCCTCTGGATCCCCAATCAGCACGGCAGTATACGCTAGGCCATCGCTCCGGCTGGATGGTGGTATGGAAGGTCGAAGTGGCCACCGGCCAAAGGCCCCTAGGGTCTTGCGGCAGAGCGCAAGATGCTCTGGCGTCTTGTCGCGCCCGCATGAGCAGGTGAGATTTGCATCGCTGTGATGGAACCTCTGGTGATACCATGCAAAGTCTCCATGCATAGATCGGATAGAGAGTAGTCTAGCTAAGGTGGCTCTTGGTAAGTCTAGCTCCGTTGGACCGCTGCGTGGTGCATAGTCCAAGTCCCAGCTCTTGTACCATTTTGAGAGCTTAGTCTTCTTGTCAGACCACCAGGTCTGTTGTGTGTGCTGTAGTGTCTTGCAGGCTATTGTCTTGATGCCTGAGAGTGTAGGCATAGCAGCTTTTCCAGTTGGGGGTGATGGGTGCTGGGCTTCTAGGTTGGCTAGTCTGTCTGCTGCCTTATTTCCTTCGATGCCTAGGTGTCCAGGGGCCCATTTGATAGAGACGTCGTGTGTTTCCATGGCACCGTGGCACTCCAGGAAGGCCCACTGAGAGGTAGGGGGTGCGTCGCCCCTGAGGCACCATATCACTGAGGTGCTGTCTATGCACAGCCAGATTCGGCGAGTGTTGAGAGCTGGTTGTCTTATGGTGTGCTGGAGGCCCCTCCATGCCCCTACTGCTTCCGCGTCGAAGACGTGTGAGGTAGGGTGAAGTGACCCACGTCCAGTGTGAAGTTGTTTTCCGTCCTGATACACTGCTGGCTGTACGTCCGTCCTGATACACTGCTGGCTGTACGTGGTTGGACACCTATTGGCAAGAACTGGGCTGAGCGATTTGTGTCGCGTACGGAAGAACTCAAGATGGCTTTCAATCGCGCAAAGGACCGTCAGAGAATACTCCAGGAAGATCCAGAGGTTATCAGCGCGTGGTTCAAGCTCGTACAGGAGACAAAAGACAAGTATGGGGTCCTAGATGAGGACATCCACAACTTTGATGAGACCGGCTTCCAGATGGGAGTTATTGGCTCAATGAAGGTTGTTACAGGCTCAGAGAGGCGTACAAGACCAAACCTTATTCAGCCAGGCGATCGGGAGTGGGTTACAGTTATCCAGAGCATCTGCGCTGCTGGGTATGCTATCCCACCCTTCATTATCTACAAGGGGCGTGTCCACATCTCTGCCTGGTATGAGGAGACTAATATACCGTACGACTGGAAGCTCTCTGTCTCTGAGAACGGATGGACAAACAACGCGCTTGGTCTTGAGTGGTTGAAGCATTTTGACGTGCATACAAGAGCGCGTCAGAAGGGGTTGTACAGGCTGCTTATCTTGGACGGCCATGAGAGCCATCTCAACCAGAATTTTTTTTTAAGGACTACTGCCTGGAGAACAGAATCTTAACCATCTGTATGCCTCCTCACTCATCACACATACTTCAGCCACTTGATGTGGTGTGTTTCTCACCGTTGAAACTGAAGTACTCCCAACGCGTACGAGCCTTGGCATCCAAACGCGTCCTCCACATTAACAAGGAAGGCTTCCTCCCAGCCTTTAGAGACGCGTTTTTCGACGTGTTTACGTACAATAACTGCAAGAAGGCCTTTCAGGCATCAGGACTAGTGCCTACTGACGCGCAGGTAGTCATTGATCGGCTTGAAGTGCGATTTCATACCCCTCCACCAGTACCTCTACTAGAAACACCATGGCAATCCCAAACACCAAGCAATACGTACGAATTTGGGTCGCAGTCAAAGCTTGTAAGCGAGCGCTTCGTACGGTCACCAACATCTGCTCAGGAAGGGTTCTCAAAGCTAGTAAAAGGAGCTGAGGAGATGCTGCATGAAAATGTTCTTATTAAGGCTCGTGTACGAGAGCTTGAGGAGCAATTAGCAGAGGTTACTAAGCGCAAAGGGCGTAAAAGAAAGCAGATTCAGTATGGTGGGACAATAGAGTATGGTGCTGCAGCGTTGTCTGTAGCTGAGAGCGCAGCTGCAGCTCGTACGGTGTCAAAGAGAGCGCGCAGTGGTAGTGGTCAAGAAAGAGCCCAGCCAGGTCAACGGCACTGTGGCAACTGTGGAAAGACTGGGCACAACGCTCGTACGTGCCAAAAAGATGCAGAAGAAGATTCTGCATCTAATACAAGTGCGTCGTACGCGGGTTCTGCAGAGGGTAGTAAGTAATTGCTTGTTTTGTACATGGTGTTCGCAATGCCAAGGAAAAGTTGCCGGCTCGGTGGTGTTGTTGGCTCGGTGGTGCTTTATGTTAATCACCACGGCATGGATATGCAGGCTTCGAGCATTTTCGCGTAGGGTTGTACTCGCTCTTGGATTCAATGTTCCCTTAGTTCCCAGATTGTTGGAATTATCTCGGTGATTCACTCCGTATCTTAAAGGGACTTACGATTAGATTTTACGCGCCCTAAGTCAGGCTGTTTCTGTGTTTGCTAACGTGAATTTGATCTGAAGTATTACGCCTGCTCAGAATGCCACAATGGAGGTTCATGCTAGCGGTGTAAGACTGTTTCTTAGAATGTTTTGATTCTTAGGCGATAGAGAGTGGATGTCGAAGAAAGCTGATACTGACGCAGAACCAGAAAAGCCTGCCGCCTTCTGGAGCAAGACAACTGTTATAGTGTTCGTATGTTCAGGACTCTACATACAGATATGAAGGATCATTTGAACATGATATAGCGCTAATAGGGTTGAGTGATTGCAGAGACTTGAGAGTGTGACGAGTGTTGGCGCGACTCAGATGATCGTGGAAGTGCGCGAAGTTGACATATCCGCGATCTAGACGCGCTAACGGTTGTCTACTATACTCTTTCCAGCCTAGAGTGTGAGAATTAGCAAAAGCCGGTGCCGGCGACATCCCCGCAACTTGACTTGAGAACGTCCTGCAGCACAATATGGACGGAGACTACTTCCGACAGTATGCGCCTCCTCAGTCATCAGGGATGGAAGACATGCCCTGGCTCTCCGAATTCATCGCCGACGACGCCAGCGCGGACGATTGGATGAACAATTTTACCCAAATTCCAGAAGAACCAGCAGCCCACAGCGCGGTCATCAACCCATTCGAGTACGATTTGCCGAATGTTAGGAACTTGAGCAATGAAAAGAGCTATGCGCCAAATCCGAATCTTGTGCCAGATATGGCAGCGCCCTTGTCGGTACTTCTGCAGCAAGTGCAGCAGGAGCGCAACCTGGAGTCTGTTCAACAACGCAAATCACTCCCTAGGAAACGAAGCACGTACTTCAAGCATAGCTACGCAAAATCCTCAAGTCCTAGACCCATCATGACGCCCGAAAGAAGTCACGGCGAGACACAGTCGCTTGCGATGCAGCGTTGGCAGGACTCCCCGCCGCAAAATGAAGGGGCCTCTTTGTCTGCCATCTGTTCCGCTCTGGAAAACCCAGTGGCTAGCGGGACCCCAACTAGTCCCTGGACACCCAACTTCGACGCTTTCCGCACATATCGCACGCCGCCCTCTCTGACTAGTGTTGCCAGTAGCGTTTCTTCTCGACGATCGGCTGGCTCAAGCCATTCCGCCGCCTCGGGGACATCGAAACGTTCTCGCGTCTCAAAAAAGGTTAGGAAGCCTAGGATTGCTCGGAAGGATACAAACCCAGAAGACCGTATTTTTAAATGCACCTTTTGTTGCGATTCCTTCAAGCATAAATACGACTGGGCACGGCATGAGCAGTCACTCCATCTGAGTACCACGGAGTGGCAATGTGCGCCTCATGGTGGATCAGTTGTACTTTCAACTGGACGCGCCCATTGTGCTTACTGCAGTGCACTCGATCCGACTGCAGAACACCTTGAACAACATAATCATAACGCCTGCCATAGTGGGAAGGCTGCAACGCGATCTTTCCGGCGCAAAGATCATCTTGTTCAGCATCTTCGCCTATTTCATGGTGTCGAGACACTTGCGCTCGTGGAGGATTGGAAGGTAGATTTACCGCCTATTGCTTCACGTTGTGGCTTCTGCAACGCGAATTTAACTAGCTGGGACGAGCGCGTTACTCATTTAGCTGCACACTATCGACAGGGCATGACGATGGCCGACTGGAAAGGGGATCACGGGTTCGACGCTGCCACTGCAGCTCGTGTTGCATACGCTTTACCTCCTTATCTCATTGCAGACGACTCAAGGAGTTGTGTTCCATTTTCTGCAACAGACCCTGCGTCGAAAGACCACTTCAATCAACTGACATCAAGGCTCAATCAAGAAGGGCTACTTTCGCCTCGAATGCAAACTCAAGCTAGAGTCTCGACAGCAGACATCGCGGCTCTTCCGAAGTTGGTGGAAGATGATACTGTCATGTTCGCTGATGTTCTGGCTCAGCATTTGAGCCAATTTGCGCGACAAAACATTCTGCTAGGTGTATTGCCTACGGACGAAATGTTCCAACGGGAGGCGAGACGGGTCGCATTCGGAGACGAGGATGGCTGGAACCAAACCTTAGCAGACAATCAGGAGTGGTTGAACGGGTTCAAGCAACAAGAGAACTGGATGAATCAGGCGGCACATTTAAGCCTCAACTGATGCTGTTTATATGATATCGGATAGCCATTTGCGGAGCAGTGCTGGATGAGGAACTATATCGTCACTGATAGTGATACGGCGCCCGCGAAACTCAATCTCAACTACTTCCTTCACAAAGTAGCCAGTACCGACAACAAACGCAGCTAATAGTCGATGATCGTCGCTGTTGTAATTATACGGCACCAAGCATGAATACTGCTACAAGATTCGATACTTCTACTGCTGAACAAAGCTATCGCGCGCCGCCGGTCTCATTTTTCTCGTGACGTTCCCGGTTTCCCGCTTCCATCAGACCCGAAATCGACCCTGCTCTAATACTTTAATCTCGACTCGCCCAACAAGATAAATTTATTGGAGTCCCTCTACCAGGCCGAATTCATGATTTTTCATTCATCTTCAGACGTCTCACATGTCTCATTTCAGCGATGCCAAAAATCGTCACTGCAGGTCTCTCTGCCGATGTTCAGAAAGGTATTGTAGCGAGAGTCCAGATTGTGACTTGCTTCTTCTTCGTGATTGCATGCGGATCTTCATGCAATTCTTCCACTCACTCTCAAATTCCGATACATGCAGATGAATTTGGTGAAAGGAGAAAGATTTTGGAGCAGCGGCCCGGCCCGAATCGATGGCAAAGCGGAGCTTACGGGACCTTTGCGGGTAATCACATTCAAGAAAGAGCGCCAGCTGATCACAGAAGGACACAAGGCGGAAACGGAGTCACTCGCCAGGTACGGACAATTACAAAAGGCCATGCTGCAGACCGTTTTTGTATGAGCTCCCGAGGTCATAATCGATGGATACCATGCATGTCACGCATGACGTAATCAGTCCTGCGACTTGTGACTACCATGGCTATGTGTAGGTGCTCAAAGTGAATAACTTGGATGCAATAACGTATTCCATCAGCGAGTGGCGCGCATCAGCGAGTGTCGCAGAATTCTCTTGGCAACCACCATCTACCTTCAACACAACATGTCTTCATCAAACAACGTGAACTCAGTCTATCATGAAGGTGCAGTTGAACTTGCACTTGCAGCTTTCCAATCTGGCCAATTCCGAACGCAAAAAGCTGCTGCTGACGCCTTCAACGTTCGCCCAAGGACCCTCAACCGACGCGTACAAGGAATTTCTGCACGACGCGATTGCACCCCCAACAACCAAAAGCTTACTGCGACTAAAGAGAAGACGATTGTCTGATATATCCTCGACCTTGATTCACGAGGATTTGCGCCCCGGCTGTGCGAGGTAGCAGATATGGCTGATAAACTACTGGGTGTACGTGGTGGTGAGCCAGTTGGCAAATGCTGGGCTGAGAGATTCGTAACGTGATCAGATGAGCTCAAGATGGCGTTCAATCGAGCAAAGGATCACCAGAGAATACTCCAGGAGGACCCAGAGATAATTAGCGCGTGGCTTAAGCTGGTGGAGGACACCAAAGCCAAGTACGGCATCCACGACGATGACGTGCACAACTTCGATGAGACAGGCTTTCAGATGGGCGTTATTGGCTCAATGAAAGTGGTTACAGCCGCAGAGAGACGTGCTCGACCAAATCTTATTCAGCCAGGCGATCGCGAGTGGGTTACAGTCATCCAGAGTATCTGCGCTGCTGGGTATGCAACCCCACCTTTCATCATCTATAAAGGGCGCGTCCACATCTCTGCCTGGTATGAGGAGGCAGATATCCCGCGTAATTGGAAGGTCTCAGTCTCTGAGAATGGCTGGACTAACAACGCTCTTGGTCTAGAGTGGTTGAAGCATTTTAACACGCATACAAAGACGCGCAAGGTGGGGGTGTACAGGCTACTCATTCTAGATGGCCATGAGAGCCATCTCAACCAGGATTTCAAGGACTACGGCCTTGAACACAAGATCCTTACTCTCTGCATGCCACCTCACTCATCGCACATCCTCCAGCCACTCGATGTGGTCTGCTTCTCACCGTTAAAGAGGAGATACTCTGAACGCGTTAGAGTCTTGGCATGTTGACGCGTCTTCCATATCAACAAAGAAGGCTTCTTACCAGCCTTTAAAGACGCGTTTTTCGACGTGTTTACAGAGAAGAACTGTCGAAAGGCTTTTGAGGCATCTGGATTAGTCCCTATCAACGCGCAGATAGTGTTGGATCGCCTTGAAGTGCGGCTGCGTACCCCACCTCCACCTCTACTACAAGAAACACTATGGCAATCAAAGACACCAAGCAATACGCACGAGTTTAGAACCCAGTCAAAGCTAGTAAGCAACTACTTCACTCAGTCACCTATTACAGCTCAGGCTGGCTTCTCCCAGCTTGTAAAGGGTGCTGAGCTGATGCTTCACCAAAACGCGCTTCTGGCTGCTCGGAACAAAGAGCTTGAAGAACAATTAGCAGTAATCACTAAAAGAAAAACTCGCAAACGGAAGTATATCCAGCAGGGTGGTACTATAGAGTATGGTCAGGCAGCATCTCAGGTAGCTGGAGAGGCTTCTATAACGGCTAGCCGATCGAAGAAGGCTCGTGGTCGTGATGATCAAGGAACAGCCCAACCAGCTCTACGGCGCTGTGGAAACTGTGGTGGGACTGGGCACAACGCTCGCACGTGCAAAAAGGATACAGAAGAGAATTTTGAATCAGAGTTGAGCTCTATATGCACAGAGCTCTAGGTTGATAGTGATGAAATTGAAGAGTAGTAGAATGAGTTGGTACTGCCAAGAGATTCTGCGACACTCGCTGATGCGCGCCACTCGCTGATAGAATACGTTATAGCATCTTATCATATGTTCTGAGCGACTTTGTTCTGCCCGAGTTGTAATGCACAGCGTCCTCGATTGTTTTAGGCTGGGCTTTGGCAATGACCGACGCGGTGTTCCGCCGGAGTCCATCAGCGAATGTGCCCCACAGATCAGCACTGGGGACGATGCTGTGTTATCGCAATACTCCGTCCCATCTCTCCTAAATCTCATACGATCATTGTTTACCTGCGCTACCTATGTCCTTCGCTGCCTCCCAAAGCATCACGTACAAACTCGGGCCTTAGGTCGTGCATGCAGTGTCTGTGTGGGTGGCCTGAGATTGCTCCAAAAGTCTTACTTTCGTCGGCTCCACACGCACAAGCAACCGCCTTACAAGTTACAACACTTTGACTATACGGCAACTATGTCCTTGTTTGACAGGAAGACAGTTACAACTTTTGGAGTCACAACACTCCCGATCCTGCTCTTTTGGCTTTACACAAGTGCAACCAAACATCTCTTCATCAGCGAGATCCCCGCCCTGCTCTCAACGAGCACGACACAGGCCTACTGTCTACCACCGGGCCAATTGCTTCCTCCACCGAAACTTTCCTCGAATTCATCGAGATTTTCTGTCCCAGATTTCAACGTTGCAGACCTTCTATGGGCCTCAGACACATCTTATGCAATTAAAGCCTCAATCGGCCATGTTACTGTCTTCGAACATGAATACTCTGCACCTGGCCGCGAGGTTGATCGATCGTTGCTCGATACCAAGGTCCGCATCGGAAGCGTAACGAAGACATTTACAATGCTAGCTGTCTTGCTCAGTGCAGATAAGATCAGGCTCTCCGATTCAATCACCAAGTTCATCCCAGAACTGAATCAGGATGCGTATGGCGATGTCACTATCGCTGCATTGGCAAGCCATACCAGCGGTCTAGGTCGCTACGTCTTCGTTGGGGATCTCGCTGTAGTACCAAGCTTCAATCCTGCAGTTCTCGGTCTACCCAATGTCAAGAGTACTGGTGATGAGGTATCGACTTGTGACCCTTTCCCTGGCGGTCGTATTTGCACCCATGAGGAATTAATTGCTGGGCTCAACAATCCTGCATATCACCCCCGCTCGCCCAACTCTGGGCCTTTGTATTCCAACATTGGCTTTACCCTCCTGGGCATGGCTCTCGAAGCTGTACACAACCAGACATCTGAACAGGTTATTCACGACCTGATCCTCAAACCCCTCGGTCTGAGCGATACATCTTTCTCCGCTCCCACAGACCCCAACTCTGCTCTCCTTCCTCGCACCTCCGCAGATGCCGGGTGGTTCATACCCAATTTTGGCAACTACAACCCCACTGGCGGCTTGTGGTCTACACCAAATGATCTCCTAATATATCTGCAATCCATCTTGTCCTACAAACAACTCGACAAATTATCAACTCGCCGATGGCTGCAGCCCCGGGCTCTCCTGCCGTCCCTCTACCAAGCTGTTGGGGAGTCATGGGAGGTCGTTAGACCAACGGATCTCGATATCAAGACGCCTCGGCCGATCGACATCTTCACTAAGCCGGGTGGTGTGACAGGATACGCAGCATACACTGCTATCATCCCAGAGTACAGTATCGCACTTACCATCAACGCTGCTGGTGGGCAAGCAAATACTGCCGTGTCGACGTTGTTCCCAATGCTGGTGAAGCCGTTGGTGGCGTATGGGGATAAATTAGCGCGGGAGCAGGCGGCGATCGCGTACGCTGGGACGTACGAAAGTAATGTTAATAATGTGACGAATAGCATGACGTTGGCGGTCGACGATGGACCTGGAGTGGCAATTGCAGACTTGACGATCAACGGTGTCCCGGTTCTGCGGTCTCTCGCTGCAATACAGAAAATTCCTTTCGAAAGCTTCAGCGCAAGGCTATATCCAACGGATCAGGATTCATCGGGTACTGGGAGCGAAGTGTGGAGGATGCTGATTGACAAGAATGATAGAGATAAGGGCTTCGCTGAGCTGCAATGTACGAGCTGGAACTGGGGAGATGCGTACCGGTATGTAACGGTGCCATTGGACACTGTTGTCTTCACTAAGGAGGCTGGTGAGATCGTAAACATAGAGCTGCTAGGTTGGCGAGCACAGCTAGAAAGAACTTGAAGGATATGATCTTGGAATGTGTCTGACTAGTATTATCTTATCTATGAATGCGGTGGAAATTCCGATCGTGCGCTAATCGCGTTGTATACAGATGATGTGTGATGCTTTCGTAAAATCATATTCGTTCAGGTGCAGTTTACCCTGAAACTCGTACCATAAAGTGGATAGAGTCAAAGCCTCGCGAGCCGATGATTCCGTTTTGTTAGTTGTGAGGTCGTCTCAGGAAGCTTCAGTCAACCTTGATTGCCCCATATATCCGTCTCAAGAAAGTGTAAGCAGCGAGGAAGCCAATGGTACCAGTAAGCAGCGCATACATACCGCAGGCTAAGAAGCCGTAGGTAAAGAACAGCATACTCGACAAGAAGCCGCTGATGTGTAGTTTGGTGAAATAGCAGTATACCAGATAGGCGTACACCCAGAGGGAAGAAGAGCCGCCGATCGTGAAGGCATACCACCACCAATGGAAGTTCTCTGAGCACAGCAGGAAGTACGTAGCAACAAGAGTAACTTCGACAACCACAACAACCAATACGACGCTTACGACTCCAGTAAAGCCGAATGCGTAGTAGTAAGCAGTCTTGTCTACCCACAAGCTCTTCACCACGAACATAAGCTCGACAGAGATCACCATGAACGGGACGAATCCGGCAAGGAGTAGTCTCCCCACACCCTTGAGGTACCAACGCTGTTCTGGTATTTGACGGGGAATAGCATTGGCTCTGATAGGGTGTGAGTATGCGCCCATGCGCTCAAAACCAAACCAACTACCGACGTAGACGAGCGGAAGCTGAACAAAGAGCCATAGCATGAGAATTGCGATGAGTGTACCAAACGGCAACGCAGTACTGGAAGCCTGAATCCATACGAAAAGATTCAGGATGAATAGAGTGGCGAATAGAAGACCTGGAACCAAAGATGCGGTAACAACAACGTTCGTCTGCCACATCTGACCTCCAAACGTCTTATACATGCGAGCTGAGAAATATCCGGAGAAGACGCCAGCAAAGACAAATAGGCCCGCGCCCACACTGATGTAGCCGCCGCGGAAGCTTGGGTTGAGTACACCCAATGTGCTGAGGACAAGTAGGCCGAATGACATGTAAAGAAGCTGCATTCCAGAACCGACGAGAGGAGCGAGGAGTCCGCCATAAGCTGGTGTTCGAAAGACATCGCCATGCAAGAGCTTCCAGCCCGTGACATCTTCGATTTCCTCATCGTCAGAAACAATGTCGTCCGTGTCTAAGTCGGCTATCGGGCCAAGAAGGTTGCTCTTCTCTCGCCTGGGTGATGTTGGTCCTTGGCTAGACTTCAACTTGATGCTGCCCAGACCAGTGTCATGATGACCTCTGATATCGCTGCGAATTGTGCGGGTCAAAATGACAGAGACAACGGCAGTCAGCAAACTGCAGATGACGAAGGAGTTGACAATAGCCAGCCAATGTACGTTTGCGCTGTCATCCTGCGCCACAAAGTACATATCCCAGCGATTTTGCCATTCTAATCGATCGTTCTCACGCCAGTAGACTGAGTATGTGTACGGTATTGTCAACGTAGTAGGCTCGATCTCGGTGTCAGTAACGTTCGTGCTATTAGCCTGAGGCACCAGCAAGAGTGGTTCGTGTTCGCCTTCGATATGTGCTGGTAGTCCAGAATCGTCTCGATCGCTCGCTGTTATGCTCTTCGGAAACACTTCGAATCCCACAATATTCTTCTTGCCCTTGTCGCCGTCCTTTCCTGGCGCACGATGATACCGGATGACGAGCGTGACGTGATTGTTGAGAAGATATTTTGCTGGACCTCCTAGCGCTGGTAGCATCTCGTCGCCGATCTTGAAGCCCGCCGCATAGTACTTCCTGCTCTTGTCCGTTGTCTGAAAGCTCGAAGCACCGGGTAGGTTATCCACTATCCACTCAGCGATGTAGCCGTCTCGTATCAATTCCTTTGTTCTTCTGATGCCTTCGAGGTCAATTGTCTGACTACATAAGTAGCGCGCCTCCTCGTCATTCCCCATGACTAGTTCATAATCAGAGACAACTATGCGATCACCTCGCAGTACCTCGCCAAGATTTAATGTTATGCTTGTCCCGCTGGTGAATCGTCCTGCACGTACACGACCGGTCGGTGGACAGAAGAAAGGGAGTTCGGTGAAGGCATACTGAAGTTCGCTGTAGTCGGAGTAGATCTTGTTGACAAGGAGAGGTATCGTTTCGCCGTCACGGTAGCTTTTGAACGAGAATCCTGGAGGTCGTCAATAAGCGCCCATCAGATAAATTCTGGCCCTGACCTGGTATGTAGAAAGCTTGCGCAAGCGTTAGCAATGAGCTGAGCGCAGCGCTGACTGCTATAGATGTGCGCATTGCGCTGTATGCTGTGCTGAAGCTTTGGACGCGTCTAGTAGCGGCGAGGCACACGGCGTCGAATTGTTTCGCAGCAGAAAGTAAACATGTGACGATGAGTTGCGATCACGAGGCCGGATTGACAGAGCGAGTGTAACGTGGTGAAAGGCAAGTTGTCCAGTAACGGAAGCAATGACAAAGCTTTGAGCGACAGTGAAAGGAAAGAGCGACCAGAATTGAAAAGGCTGTAACAGCGACTTGTCTGGAAAGAACCACGCTGCAAAGATTGCCACGTCATGATAAGAGCGCGAACACAGCTTTCAAACGTGCAAATGGCCTCAAAAGGTGGCATTCGAAATTGACACGCGCCACGACGACGCGTCGATCAAGGAGGCTCCGGCCCCACCTGCTGTCCAGGGTCGAGATAGCCTCGCGCATATGAGAAGACACGGCTGAACTCGTTGTAGGTTGCATATCGATGCATACAAAATACGATCAGACCAGGTGTAGTTGAAAGAAGATGGCATTGCTGAAGCCAAGATAGCTGACAGGCTTAGTGTGTGGTAAGCCGCAAGTACGAAGAATACGAGCGCGCTAGCAGCCACAGACCCGACGCACCACGATCTCATCACTGTGTGAAACATCCATGGATATTTGATAGGGAAACAAAATCAGGTCAGACCCGCAAGGTATACTACAGGACCATATTATTTGCTTGTCGTAGACGTTTCGAGATGCACCGTCGGTGAAAGGCACGTGAGTCAACATTCACGCATTCACAGATCCATTGTAAACGGATAGTGAAAAACAAGGCTGTAATTATATTATTTTCATCTTTTATAGTGTCTGGTCAGTAACGAGCTTAAAATCTCGCTCTCAACCATTACCTCTTTCGTCTCACTCTACGCTCGTTGATCGTGTCCGACGATGCCTTCACACTCACTCAAGCCAAAGATGTCAGTCCTTACAGTCCAAGAGTGGATCCATGAACTCGAGACACGTTTTTCGTTTCCTCAGCTTTCTGACTCTTCCGATCCTTTCATTCAGGCAATGGCTACCTTTCAGTCCTTTACCAACGATGTTGCTTCAGCTCTTCGGGATGACATCTCCTTAGGCACAAAAACTATCGACCTTATAGCTCTGCCGAAGATCTACTGTAACCTACCATGGTTCCTCCATTGTGAATCATTCAAGGACTGGGTGAAGGATGCCACCTTGAAACATCGCCATCGATGTACATCAAAGCAATACCAATGGCTTCGCATTGTTGATATGCAAGAACGCAAATCGATCGACCTGGCAGCCAGGGTTCGTGCAGCATCAGAATTGCCTGCCATATGGGAGCTGGACGCATATGCTACAAAGAACCTCCTTGTAGACCCTCATCCTCTTGCGTTCTTCCACGGAAACCATGCTATCAAAGATGCTGAGGGAGACAAAGAACAATTTGGTGAGTCATGTCTGATCTGCACAAACGACTTCGACGCCGATACCCATCTTGCACAGCGTGCTCCTTGTGGTCATCATCAGTGTCGAAAATGCTTTCAAGAAGGGTTAAAGCATGCAGCTGCAACGTACGTCTGCGCGTTTTGTCGTGCTTGTTTGGTATGCGGTAGGAACAACTGTCAACATCATGTCGTTTTGGATCATGATGAAGTACCTCCACGCCCGCTCCATAATATCCTGCGAGATGGACATTATCTTTGCGAGGAATATTGTGTGGCCGCAATAGAGCCGCTTTGCGGTCTAACACCGAAGCAATACTGGGCTCTGCGAGAAGAAAGCCGCAGGCTGCGCTCTAGGATGACAAGGGTCTCCTGGCTTCTTTCGCACGATCTTGCCCCTGAGCATCGTACCAAAGCAGAGCAGGAACTAAGGGAACTGTCTGAGACGTTGAGGCTGCAAGCACAAAGTGCACTATTTCGCCAGCTTAGAGCACAGCTTGCCGAGAACTCAGACCGGTTGAAGGCTCTGCGTGGAACAGGTCTTTCATCTGGGACGCCATGAACCTTCTGTACCGGGCCTCGAAATTACAGCACGAGACGATGCTTCAAACACAACAGAATGGGCAATCTGAGGGTTTTAAAGGTACCAATGTTGCTCGTTGTACTCTTGTGTTCTTTAGATATTAGTCTTGTCAAAGTGGCATGTAGCATCCTGAACACCCTCAGTTTGCACCTGCATCCAATGTCAGTTCATTGCTACAAATTCGTCATAAACGGAAGACCCCAGTGCTCACTTCTGACTCTAGTAATATTCAACTCTTGCTCCCTCCCTCCTTCTTATCATCGTTCTTCTTCGTCTCTTCCTTATCGCCAGAACCACTCCCGCTACCCTTGTAATGGCTGCCCTCCTTGTTAGGCTCAAAGATGGTGTTACCTAGACACTTGAGTGAGCACTTTGGGCTTTACAGTACAGGTTTTCTCTACAACGAGTTGACATAGTGGGGCGCGTACAGGAAGCGCAATGCGCGTAGCTTCCGTCCTTTGTCAGATCGGCTCCGGCTCCGCATTCAGGACAGGCGACCATTTTGGAAGTTGTGCTGCGTGTTTGGACTTGATTGGGTGTTGCGGATGAGTACCTGAATAAAGGTAGGTGATGGGGAGGCAGGAGCAAGCGAGAATCGCGCTAGTGCGGGGCATGATGTCATCACGCGACGCGATTGTTCAGACGTTCAGACGGTACCAGCGGTTCAAGATGAAGATGATATGAGCTGTTACTGTTCGCATATTCTATCTAACATGCTCTCCTTAATTGCTTCTACAGTCACTTCTCATCCTTGTCGATCGCAAACTTCTTCAGCATATCCATGTCCACGCCTTCCAATGCCCTCTGATTTGTAGCCTTCAGCACCACCTTGGGTACCTTCTTGTCGTCGTCGCCTGTCCTATTCTCAAACGCCTCCTTCCAGCGGCTCACACACAGGCACCACTTGCAGCCATCTGTAAGTCCAATGTCGCGCAGGTTGTTGCCCTGTGCGGCACTGTAGTCGAGGAACTCATTGGTGACGATGGCTGCGATGCTGTGGTTGCCGTAGTCAGACTTTGGCGCCTCGCAGTAGCCAGAGCGGGTGAAGCCAGTCAAGGGCTGTGTGGAGTGCAGAGCGAGGGGCTTCTTGAATACTGTGGTTGTCAGTATGTGTACCAGGGGCCATTGCTGGCGTCGAGCATGTTGAACTTGGATATGCGCAGAGAAGTTGTGTTACCAAATTCATCGGTGCTGCTGAGGTCACCGCTCATCGCTAGAGCTGTACACGTACCATTAAGTGATTGCGACATGTCGTCTTCGCTTGATTCCTTTTCCAATATGTCCTTCGCAGGATACCTCGAATATTCAACTCTCACGTCGTGGACTTGTGCGTATCGTCTCTTTCCCAGGCTCGAAATAAAGTTGCGGAGGAAGCGCATCAAGAAGGAGTGCTACAGGTATGGTGATACAGGATTTGGGTGCGGTTGGATGGCAATCGTTTAGTCGTGATGCCCACGACTGCGTCAAGGCACGTCAGATCTCGTAGGGCTGACATGACGTTCCCAGACTTGCAGGGATGCGTGCGGACAGCAGCAGGGACGGCGCGAGATCAGCAGTGCGATCTACTTGGCTGGAGCCCTGCGCCTTAGGATTTTGATCGGCAATTCAAGCGTCAACTACAAAGCATCTCTAGTTTTGTTTCCATACGTGCAGAGATTGATATTGAGCGACAGCACATATGTTGAGTTGTCGGCGGTGCGGACTGACTGCCGACTATTCTTTCGGCATGCTGCTCCGTCCTCGGCGCCCGAAGAGCGCAATAACGGTACAACCTGTTGGCACTGAGCATTCGGTGATCTTTTACAAGAGAAAAACCCCGGGTGTGGCAAACTCGTATTCCAATCCGTTCAGGCACCCCCCTTGTACTCCGGAGATTTGCGCATAAGGGGTCTGATACGATCATCACGCTCAAGGTTCCCAGTCAAGAATTCAAATATTTTGTCTTAATTGTTCGTACTGTGAAGGGTATGTATAGACTGGCGCAGTTTTTATATAGCCATTATGCATCAATTGTCGTTACTGCACATGTAGGGTGATTCAATGTCCCCTTGTTGAGAAGTTATAGCAGAGATGTCGCGAGAAACTCCAGTTACCCAGATGCACCCATCCGTCAGTTGCTGTGCAACATGAAATGCAAATCAAAAACCCAAGTGCAATGCGCCGAAAAGTGTCCCAAAGGACGGGGAATCATCCAGTCCGTTTTGATATGCAACTTGCTGCCGTCCTGTGCAACTTTTGTGGTCGTGGGTATAAGGCCAAACGCAACCGTCAAATTGCGCATCAAACGCCCAGGTTTGTGCGAACCTGTCATGTTTCTTTTGCATCAGCGCTGCACACGGGCGCCGGCCTTGATCTCCTTTTTCATTTCCTCAAGCTTCTTGTGCATTTTGAGCAGATCGTTCCTCTGCGCCTCGGTCGGTGGCGATGTGGCCTCAGTCAACCTCCAGTACAACTCTTCGTACTTGGTATAATATTTCTGGAACTTTTGAGACAGTTCGACTGTCTGGCGAAAACTCAGACTCGGAATGGTGGGTGAGGTGGTGGACGACGAGGAGTCGCCAGGTGAAGACTGAGAATTGTTGTGGCTGTAACGAGATGCGAGACCAACGTTGATACTGGTGACTTTGCGAACCTTAGGGGCGGTGGTAGGTGTGTTGGAGGTAGACGAGTCATCAGACTTGCGCTTGAGGGAAGCGTTGCTCGAAGGCGTCGAGCCGTTGAGCCTGCCGTTGGTGTGTGAGGGGGTTTGGTTGGGTGTTGCTCGTTCGGCGTTGGGTTTCTTCACAGCCAAGCTATGATTGTGGATGTCGCTGTCAATGCCGTTCGCCTTGCGCTTCAACGAGCGGTCGGAGCTGCCATACGAAGACTTCACAGGTGAAGGAGCTGCCGCAAGAGCTTTGTGGACCGGGTGACTATCCTCGAAGTCGCTGGCGTTGACTGGAGGCGAGGCTGACAGAGGCGAAGGGTTCTTAGGCTTCGTGTTGTACACAGGCTTGACCGGCCGGTGTTGGCGATTCTGATAAGAGTCTCGTGCTACGGCCATCTTGGGCTTGTTGCGTGGCGTGGAGTTGGAAGAATTGCCCTCAACCGCGGGTACCTTCTTCGTGCGGATCTTGGAGGGTTCGCTTGAGGGAGTTGGGCGAGAGGTGGCTTTGCTGGCAGAAGAGGTTGGGGCTGCGACGGGTGTCTGTGCTGCTGGTTTGGTGACGTCTCCCTTCACCTCCTTCACCGGAGGCTTCTCCTGCGGCACAATTCTGTCCTTCACTGCCTTGGTGAGCTTGCTGCCACCCTCCTTGACCACCTTGATCTTCTTCTCGCTGTCGGCTTTCTTTTCAGCAGTCTTGCCGTCAGCCTTCTTTGCGGCAGGCTTCTTCTTCGTAAAATCTGACACCTTGTGCAGAGGGGTTGAAGCTTTAGGCTTGGCCTCTAGTGGCTTCACCTTTGAGCGCGATAAGCATTTGCCCTGTCCTCGCTCCTCACGTGGCAGCAGAATCTGCCAAAGCTTGTCATCTTTCGTCAATCGAAGGCGGTCAAACGACTTGATTGCACCTTCAATCGCCTGCTCTCGCTCCTCAGAGCTCGAGTAAGGAAAGTTATACGGGTTGATCTCGCGAAACGATTTGTCGGTCAGCTGCCACTTGTCTGTGTCTTGTGTAGAACGTCTGGCAATCTTCGGCAGAAGTTCTCGCACGGTGGTGGTAGATGTGCGACATGTCTTAGCAATAGAGGACTCGGTGGCAGGCTCACGAGCGAGTAGGTGGATGATGGGAGTGCGGAGTGCAGCAAGAACAGCCTCGTGCGTACCGCTGGGCTGCGATGTAGGGGCGCGCTTATGCATGGGCGAAGCAGGCATGCTCAGAAGCGGCGAGCCAACTTTGGAAGGAGCGAGGTGCGCAGGCTTGAACCCTGTCGAAGGGAAGCGGCGATGGCCAGGAGTGCGGACAGGAGTAGTATCGCCGACGATCGTCCTGAATTGCAACAATTGTCAGTCCAAGTGTTCTCAGGTCACGATAAATACATGTACAATTGCACGGGTGCAGGGGTGAAGGAGCCTTTCGACTCGAGAACAGAGATCATGGGGCAGCTATAGACACACCGGGGAGGCATACTTGTTGGCTTCCTTGAACTCTGAAATCGCAGCCATGCTACTCTTGAGTGTGGCCAGCGCTGAGTCAACACCTGCTGTCACATCTGCGGCCTCCTGCACGACGAGGTTGTGGTTGATCATGGCGGCGAACTCGAAGTCATCGTCGCTGCCAGTCCCGCTGGATTTGTACAGCTCGTATGTGTGAGTCTCGGAGCTGCTCTGCAGTACGTGGGTCTTGTCGCCATATTTCAGTTGCTGTTGTTGTGCTTGTTAGCCCTGTTGCTCATGCGTTCTTCAAGTCGACCAACACCGCAACCACCCAACAACAACAATTGGTGGCTGCGTTGCAAGCTCAAATGAACATCGGCACACATACAGGAGTCCGACCAAAGAGTATCTGTGGTGGTTTCCCGCTCCTCAAGCTCTCGAGGAGCTCGTCGACAATGTCCTGGGTCATTTCCACCTGCATGGCCTGCACCGGCGGCGGTCTATCTCCGATGTCGCCATTCGGAGCCCCAACGAGGGCAATGCCTCCTGACGGGAGCATGATCGTTGTCGTGTTTGGTGTTCTGGCGTATCGTCCTTGAATCAGAGGCGGAAAGAGGCCTGGAGTTCGCACCCGGATGTCGTCAAGGGTGGCACTGCATGGAGAGAGCACCCAGGCACTGTATGGTAAGCAAGCAACCAGAGCGGGCGTGAAGTGGCGGCCCGTCACTGAGCTCCTGGTGTTTGGTCGAGTGTTGGCACTCTAGGAGTGACGAGGAGCGAACAAAGGGCTCGCTAGGAGTAGGTACTTCGGAGGACCGTCAGACAAAGGTCGGTCAGACTGTCATAGCGCGGTGGTCCCGGATTCCAGCAAGCAAGCGTGCACGGGTGTCAAGGTACGGTGCTGAAACGATTGGCTGTCACGAATGGAATGAGCGGCTGGCAGGACCGTTCCAAACTTGCAAACACACACCGACGTGCTTGCACAAATGCAAGAGTGCAAGAGTGAAGTGGAGGAGCAGCTGGCAGCGGAGCGAGGCGTGATGTTGGGCGAGCGTGCATGCCTGTGAGGGCGGTGGAGCCGGACAAGGGCGGTCGAGGCATAGAATCATTACTCCGTACGCCTGTTCTGGATGCCAAATCCAGTCGGCGGCCCGCATGAGAGGCACCTCGTGCTACATCAATTTGGTGCCGTCTGCAAGGCATTGCCTCACCGCGCAGGCTGGCTCCCATTCCATAAGATAAATACAGCCATGCGCCGCCGCAATGCGCCTTCCACTGAAGTCCTTGATGCCTCCTTGTCGACGGCTCAGACGGCTCATGTCTTTGCTCGAGTCACTCAGCACGGCGCCATGCACCCCGTCGCTGACCGACCTGAGCATCGCGCTGAGTCTGGCGCCAGTCTCGGCAGCTCCACCGTCACTCGTGGCAGGACAAACCACTTTGCGTTTAAAACACGACAGCGGCGGATGTTGGGTGCCGGCCATTAACACCCTGGTCCCTCACGCCAGACAGGGCCGGCCGGGGATGAGCTGGCGTACCTTTTTCGACCTGGCTGCGGGCTCGCCATGTCTCCTGCTGGCCTAACGCTTCATGCCGACTCATTTCATTTAGGGCAACCTGGATTGGAGGACGTGGGCGCCTGACCAGCAGGGAACAGCAGGGATGACGCGGCATGAGGCTTCGGCTGCGAGCATCGCGTCACCCGCGCGCTGTCATCCGGTGTGGCGGGTTCGCAGCCATCGGTGTTTAGGTCAGCTTCATCGGGATGCGCCACACCTATTTTAGTTACAGGCCTGGCTCGCGGGAGCCCCGCACCTCACGGAACGCATGCTGAAATGCTCTTTGCAGCAGCTGCTCCCATTATTGTCGAGGAGAAGAGCGTAGCACGAGTGGATCTCGTCTACATCATCGTGCCATGTTTGTGTCCACTCCTGCCAAACATCACCCCGCAGGCGTGGGCGCATTCTGAAGACTACCCCACTCCGGCCCTCGCACACTTCTGGCGTGAGGCGACAAACAAGTCAGGCAAGCGAACGTGCAGAACAACTCAGAGTCAACTCGGCCGCGTGAAGCGAATGAGTGAGTGCTAGAAGATGGACTAGAATTGATTCCGCGTCGAAAGGTCGCGTTAGGCTTGGCGACGGGCAGGAATACCCGGTTGTCAGCGAACAGGTTACTCAGCAGTTTACCTGAGTGCAGGTTGGCGAGCTCGAGCTTGCTTGATCTCGCTTGATTATGCAATAAAACCAGCGCTGGCCGGCCCCGTATTGCTCACCAATGCAGGCACCCCTCATGTTGCCCTGCAGAAGAGTCGGTTCAGAGTTTCGCTGAGACTTAAGCTCAAGTCGACCGCCAAAACCCATCATGGGTTTGTTCCTGCAGCTCAGAGGCCTCCTTCCAAACGACAGACAGATTCTAGAAGGCAAACCGCTTTCTACGTCTATATTAACTGCACAGTTGTCGCGGGGTCATAGATGAAGTACCACAAGCTGCAGTCACCAGACCCCAAGCGCACCGAGCTAGTGCCGGTGTTGCCTCCAGCTCCATCCATTTCCGAACAGCAAGACCGGAGCATTTTGGTTTGACATGGATCAGGGCCGTAATTCGATTCGTCCGGCATATAACAGCGAGACATGCACATTGTTTGAGATGGACGACATTGCATAAGAACACAACATTTCCGACCCGGAGACTTGGGCCGATTGTGATACCTCGACATTCAGCGTGCGAAATAATGCCGCTCTTTTGGACCCTTCCTGACGTTGAGGCTGACTGGCAAGACCGCCTCGTCCACCCACTTCTCCCGCAACACACCATAACGGTTTGCTTTTGCGGCCTAGCCACGGCGCTGCTTCGGCCGTGATGCCCGACACCTTTGCTCCGGAATCGCTCGCAGCCCTCAGAAACTCGTTCGACCGGAGAAACACCAAACGGACATTGATCGCCGATCTGCCAAACGCCCATGCAAGCACCTCGGCACCTGATCAGCACCCACACGCTGCTCCTTCGACTGCATCACCACTCAGACAGTGCAGCCACACGTTGCCATATCAGCATCATCACTCTCACACACAATTAAGCCATGAAATCAATGTCGCCTCATTTCGGATTCTCAGAACAGCCCAGCCCCTCGCATTCCACCTCGTGTTCGCAGCGCTTCCCAGTTTGATTGCAAAACATGTCATGCTACACGACACCCGTTTAGGAAAAGCTAACTAGCACTGTTTGGGCAGTCCATAGCAAGTCAACAGGGCAGATGCTTCTATCGAACGCGCAAAGCGCCTTCCTTTTGTGTCAGCATGAGACTGCAATGCCGGGCGCGCTGATAAGGCATCGTGTTGCGACAGCTTTGGAGGTCCTTCGTGGTGAGGAGGACTCTTGTGGTCAGGTGTAGTGTGTGCGCGGCTGGCGGGCGTGCGCCCTGATGTGACGGTGCTGATGAGGCGGCAGTGGCGCAGGGCGATATGATCGCCTTATGCCCAGTGCCGATCAGAGAGTAGGTATCACAGTGATGGGCGCCTAGCAGGCACAACGGCAGCCCTTCCTGTTCGTGACCATCTGCCCATTCTTGAACGCCTTGCGAGCAGTGCGACTGCCAGACACGTCATGTAAGTGGGCGTTGTGAAATACAGGTAGGTAGGTTTAGGAATTGTATGTATGCGCCATCAAGGTATCGTGTATCCATTCAGTACTCCAAAAGCAAGTAACACCAAGACAAGAGTCCACAAAGATGCCAAAGCACTATCGAAACCTTACCATGCCACGCCAATGAACGCCTGCAATGCTGCTCTTTCCCTACTCCAGTCCATCCTCGCACTTTCAAGATCGCGCTGAGGCACAACGCATGTCACGGCCGAGACGCTTAATCATCGAGCTCCTCAGGTGTCTGGTGGCGGGCGAGAACGAGACGCTTGTACTCTGCTGGGTCGCTGTCCCAAAGCTCGGCAGCCTGACCGTTGAGCGGACTCGAGCTATAGCGCGTTAGATTCTACACTCCTTTCAAACGAACTGCCTTCAAGACGTCCTTATATGGGTACTTACTTGTTCGGCTCGCCCAGCAGACTCTGCAAACTCAGCAGCACAGTGCCAATGTTGTAGATGGCACTCCACTTGTCCTTCAGGATATCCAGACAGATCCGTCCCGAGAAGTCGACGTTGGGGTGGTAGATTGGTGTCTTGAATAGAACGGTGGGAGGAGAGTACGGGTAGTTGTTGGCGAATTCCATGGTCAGCTTGAAGACGAGGTCTGCGTACGGTGTGTCGGCGGGACCGTCGATGGTCGCGGTCCACTTGGTAATGTCAGAGTCGGAGGGAAACGCGGTGATGCCGGGCGTGGGCTTCATCATGATGTCCATGAGCTCTTTTTGGAGTCTGGGAGGTATTAGTGGGTGAGCGCAGTGGCGGTAGGAGAAGGTTGGCAGGTTGTGGAGGGATAGTCAAAGAGACATACCGCTGGGCGACTGTTGCGTTACTGCCTGCCATACTGCAGCTTCGTGAATGTGCTATTGCTGAAAGTTCTTGGTCGTGTGCCTGAAGCTAGCTGGTGATGCCCCGCTCGAACTTTTGGAGCCCGTCTGTAGGTGTGTGCGTGGCCTATAAAAGTGTATCTTTGGCCCGGTATCCAAAACCTAGAATAGCCAGCCAGAGTACAAGCGTAGGTGTTGTGTGATGGGAGCGCGTGCCCGCGAGGTTTCTATCTCTGTCAAGCAACCTGTGTTGTGTTTTGGGTCCCTGCGTCTGCCGGGGAAACGCATCACGTCTGATCCCGGCACGCGCTGCGGCTAGTCTAGCCCTCTTTCGCCAATCGCGCCCATCGAACCGCTACAGCTGCGCGTCAAGCACGCGTCTTTGTTGCAGGGATGCTGGCGGTTGGTGATGATTTATGTCTGGAGCACCGAGGGCTGCCCGAAGGATGGTGCTGTGATTTGTATTGCTTCACAAGGAAATATAGTAGCCAAGAACTTCTCATGGTTACACAGAGCATAGGCTCTGAATACTTGGGCATGAAAGGATCGTCAATAATCATATGTCATCTAAGCCACCCATTTCCTTCTCCTCCACCAGTCTCCTCTCAAGACTACACCTCAAAACCCGCTTCTCCTCAAGTACACCCCACTGCTTCAATCGATCGTCCTCCCTATCCCAGTATACCGCCCACCCATATCCGCCCTTCTCTTCTTCCACGGCAACCAAGCTCTCGTCATCCTCTAGCGTTAAGCCCTGCTCATCCTCTGTCCAGTCCCATGGCCCTACGGTGTGGTGTTTTGCCTCTGCTCTGGACCCATATTTGAGCTCGCGCGTCTCCTTGTCCGCATATATCCAACTCAGTTTCGGACGCATGGTGCTTGGTCCTGCTTTCGATGAAGTGGGTATCGTGCTCACGAGCCCAAGGATCGGAGGCGCGGGTGTGGGGCGGTGCGGCAGGTCAAGATCCTCGGTAGGAAATGGGTAGAAGAACCCTGTGAAGGGGTGTGGTGTCTTGCCGCTGTCAGAAATTTGCTTCGGTAGGCCAGTCTTGGGGTCCTTGGGCCATAGCATTAGCTGTGATGCAAGTCAGTACAATCGCGAGCGGCTCGAGGGTTGTGGAAAGGTACCTTGCCGTCTTTGAGGACGACGATTGTGCCATGCACCTCGTCCTTCTTCCTTGATTGTGCATCGCAGTAAACGTCGATAAAGAATGGCTCCTGGCGTTCTGGTGCTTCTGCCTCGTCGTCCAACAATTGCTGTTGGTGGACTGCTTCGCTTGCGCCAATAGCCGTGGGAATACCAGCTATGGTCAGTAAATCTAATAAGACCATATTTCAGGTACGATCTAGTCGCTGTATTCGTGGGAGAGATTCAATCAAGGCCTCACGTGTATGCGACATGGTAAAGTGAGAGGACAACCAAGAAAGTTGTAGTTGAAGCTGGTTGAATCGAGGCACGATGCTGTCATTGGTCGCACGACTGTGGGGTTGAGCTTGGGCCTGGTTCTGCGCGCAAGGGATCTGCCACTGTTCCCATCTTTCGTCCTGTCCACACTAAACCGCCTATCGACTGGGACCACACTCCTCCGCGAGCCACCAGTCTCGCCATCTAGGATGATAGTTCCACCACGCTTCGGGATCAGGAACGTTGACCGTGTCCCAGTCCTCGAAGTCAAGGATGTAACTAGCATTGACAGTCAGCTAATGACGACTCCTCGCACAAGTTGTACTTTACCACTTGTGGGTATCTTCATCCCACATAATGTTGCGCAGGGCACAGTCGTTTGGGTTGATCCGGCACGCCCAGAGTTCTCTACTCAAATGTTAAGACACCGAATGACGTATTACCAGAAAAGTCCTTACAGAAGCGTGATCTTGAAAACCTCTCTTATCTCATCTCGTGCTGCCTTGTCCTTGAGATTCCAGAACATATCGTAGCTAATCTGCTTACCAGGCACTCTTGTCATCAGGAGTGCGATCATGTAGCCCCCTTCCATGCATTGATCATCAATGTCTGGTGTAAGCCAATATGCCGCATTGTCCAAGAACTGTGGTGTGGACGCGCAGTCTAGCTTGCGCAGACGTCGAAGCGCTATGATCTCGTTCGTGGTATGGCGGTGTGGTATTTCGAGCGCGTGCGTTGCTTGGTACTGCAGTTCTTGTGCGTGTTCAAGGTCCTCTAGTCTTCGCTTCCGCTGTTCTGGTCGGCTTTCGTTGTTGAGCGCTTGCTGGTACTGTTCGAGATACTGTGCGTAGTAGTTAAGGATGCCTTCATGGCCCTTGATTCTTGAGCTGGTCAGTGAAATCCTACAAGCGTGCAATTCAACGTACTGGTATTTTATCTTGATGATGGCGTCTCTGATCCCGCCGTACGTATCATTTGGGTCGCAGACGCAGGTACACTCGAAAAACCTGTCTGGCCTCAAATGGCGGCTGTTCTTGCTGGTATGTTAAAGGTATTATGGCTTTTGTCAATAGCCAACGAGCGCCGCCTTTGAAGCAGAGGGTCATTCCGACCATCGGCTCACGGCCGGTATTGAAACTTTTTGCTTCTTCGACTGGCGCACTACAGAAATTCGCGTCGATGTCTGCACGGAGCGCTTGCCGTGCGAGCGCCATAATGTCTGGTGTGACGCAGTGGAATTAGCGATGGAAGTGACGTGAATCAACAACGTAACCTAGTTGTCCATAAAGAGCGCAAACGCGACAAACGCGACTCTACTAACGCACACTGGCTTAGCGTTTGATTCCGAGTTGCTTTTGCACTTTCACTCTCACAGCTCTGGTTTTTGGTTTTGATCGTTGTGCATGACTGGGGGATTGTTTCTCTGTCACTTGGCCTGGGGCACTGTTAGTGAACTATTGCGCACCTATGTCCAACACGTTACATTATTGGGAAGCTACAAATTGGTACGAAAGAAGAAGTGCGTCTGGTTGGAGAGATCAAGTTCCTTACAACGGTGAACATTGATTGCTGTTATGCTCGAAGAGGCACTTCAAGAGATCTCTGTAAGCTTCCGCGCTGTCCTTGGTAGGTTTTTGGATTCTTAATTACTTTGAACCCGACTGACTTTGTGTAGGTCAAATCGTAAACTATATGCTTGGCCATCGACTTAAATATGCGTTCTTGACCAACTACAAGGACATCCAAAGCGAAAAAAACTGTAACAATACTCTTCTATTTCTGTCCATACATACGAGACAGCCATAAGGCGTAGGGGTATATTTACTTGCAAGTTCTCTCCTCGTCACTCCCACTCAAGTCCTGCGTAACTAGATACTGTGCGTGCACATCATTCTTCTATCCAAAAAGACATAACACAGCGACTCTTCTATCCCAGACAGTAAGAAAATGATTAAATGATGGTAAAGGGTTAGTAATAAATGAGGTATCCAAGAAATAATGTAGCGAGTGTCATGCTCAGGTCCGCCCCCATCCACTTAAGCCTCGCCGATGATGCGTGGTGGGCTGCGGTCGTTTAGCGCTTCGCCCAATGCCTCAGCATCATAATCCACAACCACAACCTTTGTTGGTGTCTCAGGTATGCTGTCGAAGAAGCCCCAGATTGGGCCGTTTTGATTGACTCCGCTTGGTCTGAGTTTAGGTTTAGTAGACACAGGCTTGGTGGCTGCTTTCTTCTTCGCACTCGTAGATTCGGATGTCGCTGCTTTGGCGGTATCTTGCGAAGATTCCGTTTGGCGCGATGCGGACGAGGCTGGGCGTAGTGCTGGCGACGCGGCAGGTGATGTCGAGGTGGACGCTGGTGTAGCTCCCCACTTGCCAAAGAACCACCCTCCAGAACTCTTCCCGGGGGGTGGACCTTCGCTCTTGCGTGGGCTACGCTTTTGATTTGCGATTGTGGAGTAAAGGAAAGAACGGCTATCGCTGCTATCAGCCCTGCCTTGCGAAAGGCTTCCATGAGCGGTCGCGGTCCAAGGTGTGAGCTCAGGATCCACTGAGCCTGCATTCTTGGGTGTTGAGAAACGTGAACGGTTCGACATTAGTAGTTGTGCAGGACGTGACTGTAGTGTGTGTATGTCCATTCCGGATATTGATATGAGCGATTCATGAGATGCGTGACGACGTATCGTAGGTCTTGTATGTATTATAGGTGATAAGAGATCCTCTTCATTTTCGATTTCGTCTTCTTGTGATGTAACCGGGGCGTCGTCCGATGTCGTAATGGAAGCATCCTCGTTCTCTTCGGGTATCACAGCTTGCGGTTCGGGAATCATCGAAGGAGTTGGCGAGAGAGCGAAGGTGTTGTCTGTGTACGACCCTGCCGGACTGCTGACCGTAGAGATAACAGCCAGAGCAGCACTCTTAGTGGTCATGGCAATCGGCGTACTGGCACTGCGAACTGTTGACAGCATCATTGGAGGCTTCAAACTCCGCGATCTGCTTCTTCGATGCTGATGAGGCGTCGAGTCTGAGTCGAAAGGGAAGTCGTTAGACTTTGTGGATCCAAACATGGGTGAGCGCATGTCGATAGAGTCAGGAGGACTAGTAGGTCTTGAGGAGTCGTAAGCTGCATCGCTGAACACACGATCATACATGGAGCCACGATGCGAGTCAGAGACAGGCGAGCTTGGGAGGGAGCCAGGGCCGAGTTTCGTTACCTGCGACCAGCGATGGGAGTTTGGCACGGTGACAGACGTCTGAGAGAGGATGGTAGCTGTCGAAGTTCTGTTGAGGGATGGTGCGGGATCGAAATGGCCAGAGGTAAGGCTAAAGCGCTTCTTTTTGCTGTGTCGCCGCTGCGCCTGGACCTTCGGCAGGTTCTTGCTTGGTTTCGAGCCGTGGTAGTGGTGGTGGATATGGAGCTCCTGGCCTCCAACTGGTTCAAGGACCTCAGTCTCCAGGTCTATCTCCTTGTCCAGGGTTGTTCGGGAGACTTCCTGGATTGGCGAGGTGGAAACAGGCTGGTGAACTCTTAGCTGGTCCCGTAAGCGTTCGACCTCCTCGTTTGAGTTCACCAGCATCTCTCTTAGCTCCAGGATGCCGTGCTGAAGGTTCGCGTTGTCCAGCAATATATCTTTGACGAAGTGTGAGACGACAGTACTACCGCCCTTCTCCTGCCCAGCCTTTGCTTTCAGTCGTGCCGCCGCAGTGCTCAGCTCGCCCTCGACGACCATCCTCCTTTCCATGCGTGCTACAACTTCGAAATGGCGTTCCCTCTCTTCTCGAGCTTCCCTTTCGATGCGGTCGATCTGATCCTGCAAGTCGTCAAGCGTCCGTTCAGCCTTCTGCCAGCGTTGGATGGCCGTGCGCTCGTCGAGTGACTTGGTGTCCAGATTGTGTTGCAGTCTTGACTGCTCCCTTTCCAGATCGAATAGCTGCGCTTCCAGCAATTGTGTGCGTGCTGCCAGAGAGGCCAGGCGCTGCAGTTCCTCCTCGGTCGAGCGCAGCGTGTCCTGCAGGGCCTGGATCTGGGCGTCTGAGCCGCAGACAGACTCGTTCAGCTGCTCGAGCTGGTCCAGCAGGTCGCGGTTTTCCTTGATGGTTTGCGCATTCTTGGCCTCGAGCTCCAGCTTCTCGTTCTCCAGGCGCTCAATGTTGGCCAGCATCTGCCGGCGTTCGCGCTCCGAGTCGGCGACGTAGGCTTCATGGCGGACGAGCAGGGCCTGCAGGGCAAAGGTCAGCGGCATGGCGCGAAGATGAGGGTAGCCGCTGAGCGGTGTAGCGGCCAGACGAGGGCAGCAGGGCGGCGAGCATGCAAGTGCGGCCATACTTGACCGAGCTGCGCAGCTTTGGAGACGTCTCGTTCGAGACCCTCGAGCAGGCGGCCATTATGGGCGAGGAAGGCACAGTCGCTGCTACCACAGCAACAGCGCGGCCCAGGAATGCAGCCCGCGCTGCTGGTCGACATGCGTGCTGTTGTGCTACAGCGGGGCTTCCAGGACAGGCAGTAGTCCTAAGGTTTGGGCGCTTATATTGGATATTCGATGATGTGACGAGGCGGCGGGGTGGACGGTGGTGTGCATAGTACTCGAGTAGACAGCTCCGGGACCAAAGGCACGCAGAAAACAGGTGGTAGGTGTGTTGAGGGTTGAGCGCTGGGCACTCAAGGCGTGTGGAGTTTGCTTTGCGTTCCTGAGTGATGCATGCAAAGGGTGGGCCGTCAACAACACGATGGCTGCCGCGGTATCCCTGCCCATTGCTTCCCCGCTCTGCGCACCAGCAAACAAGGCAAATGCGAGTGGCTGGCAAGCGTCTCTCGTTGTTGACGGCCGTCATCTGACCACTGGCCACACGCCCACACCATGTGTTCGTGGATCACACAATTGCCGTCGATGCAGACGTCAACGGCGCACACGAGCACCCATGCCCATTGTTCAGGCTAGTGGGAAATTGCGTCGATTTCGCGATTTTCATCCGGAAAGGGAGGATGAAACTTGGCGGCTGACGACGACAACATCAAGTGAAGAAGGTGAGAAACTGCGAGATGCGAGAGTATAGAAGGACGAGGCAAGTGCGTCATGGTAGACTTTCTGCATGTCAACCAGTCGTGGTCGTTTGTTCTCCATTCCCATCGTTAAGTCACAAGACCGTTATGTTCGTCCGTACAGCTCAGGTGTTGGTACCAGCGCGAAGAGCCTCACCTTTCTCAACTCGCCAACTGCACAGCCTACAAAGCTCGAGCACCCACCTTGCCCCTTTCTCAAGACGACACATATCCCACAAGACTGACCCGCTGCATAACAATGAACCGTCACCTTTCAACTTGTGGGCTCAGATCAGTGAAGCTCGACCAGCTGTACGCTATACTGTATATGCCGGAATAGGGCTGATGGCCACCGCTGAAGCCACATTCTGGTTCAATGTCATCCGAGCCAAGTACTTCCCATCGGCAGCTGGAGAAGAGCAAGAGAAAGCTGATCTGTTTCTGCAAGAGCTTCGAGCTGCGGTCAATGGTTATCAGACTGTATGGGAGCAAAATCACGCCAGGTACTACGCAGCTTACATCTGGGGACTGGACTATCGTGGATTGGATGGGGTGTCAGATGATTGCGCGTCCTGTTGAATTCTCTTTTGGTCAGGGAAGCGCGCTTCTTCATGCAAGCTGATGTGGTAGGGCACAAAAGGGCAACGCAGCCCCGCATTCAGCCTTGTCACTATGTGTATATCAACCCATCGCTGATCGCTTGATCCTACGCAATTCTCTGTTTTTCTTGTACTGACCATCATGGCTGGCTCATACGAAACTTTCTTTCAGCAACCCTTTGACGATGCTTTTGGCATGCTGGCCAGCAGCGACAGCATTGGGTGTATGTTTTCTATTATGGTTTGTGGACCGGACTGACAGTAAAGTCTACGATGGTTTCCAGCTTGGCCAGCAAGGCGAACATGGTTACCATCAGAGCGGCATTGCGACGAACCTGCAGGACGAATCGACTAAGCCGCAGTACGCTGCCCTTCTAGCAGACCACGGGGTGTACAACGAGTGAGTCGACTTTACTGAATCCTCGAAGCAAACGGTTTCTTGCGCCATAGCGAGATCTTCACGCCTTATCATCAAGGTTAGTTCAAACGCTATATGATCTTCAACTGTGCGCACTCTGACTGACTACTTTGCCAAGGTGAAACTACAATCAAGTTACTAATTAACTACTAATTAAACCTAGGACCCGAGCCGAAGACATACGATGGTTTGAATACCGTTTGAAAAGAGGTCTTCGAGCCTAGACAAGCCTACATGCGAATGCCAGCCCGGCAGACACTGTGTGTACCGCTGTCTTAGCGCCAACCATATTATCTCCGTGCGAATGCCAGTGTCTTCTCACTGATCGCACCACTATCGTGGTATCGAAATATGGGTCAGAGCCTCTGGAATAGGACTCCCGCTAGAAGAGCTGCCCGGTGGCTCCAAGTCGTGGGTCAACTAGTAGGGGTGTGCTATCATCGACTACACATAGCAGCCCCCACACCCCTACTAGTTGACCCACGACTTCAAGGTGTACGCAACCCCCAAACTTCTATTTCTCGCGAAGGGACTAGGAGCAGAAGTGCCATTCACAAGAAACCGGGTCACCCGACCCATCTTGGATCCCTGAAGAGCACAGTTGTCAACAAGCAAGTCAAGTCGAATCAAACGTCTCTACGCAGCACTATCTGGTCTGTTTCTGCGGGCACGTTACAAGAACAGGGCCGTTCGCAAGACTTGATTTGAATTGACTTGCTTGTTGACAACTGTGCTGAAGAGTGTTGCAACGCACTTGGCACCTCTCCTGCTTGATTCAACCTCATTACTTGGTAGAACATTGCTGAATATGATTCTCCAGTATAAATAAATCTCCAAACACGAACAGTATCGTTCGTGAGTCCCACGAGGATGAAAATCAAAAGGCACACGCGAGCTCCAACTCCCTCGAATCATCCACCACCAACACCAATATGACCAACCATAAGTCGCAGAACACAGCATATGTCGTAATCGGATTTCTCCTAAGTAATGGCAACACCCGTCTCGATCGCTACCAATGCCCCTTCTCGACCTGCACCGACATCACCTTCGGCCGGCCGGCGGAGCTGAAGCGTCACCACGCATCCTGTCACAAGAGATATGGAAGCAAGAGGCCACAGTATTGGTGTCCAGTCAGTGGCTGCGCCCGGAGCAAAGCTGGCCAGAAGGGATCGTTTCCGAGGAAGGATAAGATGATGGATCACTTGGAGAGGGTTCACAAGGATGAGGTGGGCGGAAATTGAGATGGATAAGTTTGCAGACAATGTTGGGTTCTGGAAGGTTTGCAGATAGTGGTTTGTGCAGCCTCCTTGGCGCATCAATCATCACAGCAACGTATCCTTCACCAACGTATCGTTAATCAATGGCTTCTATAACTCCCCGCCTCTTCTGAATCTCAATCTTCTGAAGACAATCGACTCGACGACCAAGCTCAGCTAGACAGACGATTCATTCACTCGGATTTCTCCGCATCGAAACGAAAGACTTGAGCAGGTCATATCGTATCGCGCAAACCGCGACCTGCGTTTAACGTGAGATTACCTGTATACAGCAGGGCGACTGGTTTCATGGAATTATGGTGCTACCGCCACAACATACCTCGACCGTGTTTAAGCCTACTAGAAACTTAGCAGATCTTGAGAATGACATACATCTTCCCAAGACATAGTACCAAAACTGCCTTGCAGACGCTTACCACGGTAATGGGAAATCAATCAGACGTCAGCCTGTCCAACATCTATCGAGGACGCGGGGTGTGCGCTACGGCAAGGCTGAAACTGCTCGCTGATACCGGCAGTTCGAACTAAATAGTTTTTGACAACTTTCCAAGGCTGAGCGTTGCCCTTTTACGCCCCTTTGCGCCTCGTCTAGGTGGTGGGGCGCAGCTGCATGGCGTCTACACGTCAGGCTGCATATGCATGTACTCTCAGCTACTCAAACCCCTAACCGTTCCTCCTTCTTTGATCTAGCATTCTCCGTCCTTCAATTTCGAAATCTGTTACTGTCATCCACAATGGCAGACAGTTTCCCTTACGCTGGCTCTTACGTCGGCTCCCTCAATGACTTCGCCTACGCTGACGCACCAGCTACCTATACCAATACCAACGAGATGCAAAACCCTACCATAGGACACAACAGTAGATCAACGCTCCATCGAGGCTTCCACACACTAACAACACCAGCCTTCCTCTTCCACCCCAACGACTCCATTGATCCCTACTATAACGCGATACCCGAAAATGGCACGGTCCGCACTCCCAGCCCCGATCGCAACGAAGATCCATTCAACCCGACCACGGCACCAATGCCCCACGTACAAGTCTGCGCCAACAACTGCGTACTTGCCGGGTGAGTACGTAATCTGTGAAGCTGTGTACACATAATGATATGCGCCTATACACGAGACTTTATGTATGCTTGACTGCTTTGAGAAACGGTATGTATCGCATCCCGGTGTGGCTACGATGGCTAACTCCCTAGACGTGACACAAGTGACAAGATCTGCGGTTGCGGCGAATCGAACACATCAGGAGTTAAGGACCTCGGGATTTATAGCCTGGAAAGAGATGCATCAATCTTCGAACTGGGTCTGGAGTAAGAAATTTGAGAGATGATATGGACATAAATGAGAATACGTTATCCAACATTCGTGTTGATTTCTCTGGTTATTGGGCTATGAGGGCCTTCATCAAGGGCTACGTTCTGCCCTCCTACGAAAGGTAACACCGACCAATACCGCCAACATGAGCAACTTGGTCACATACCCAACTTCTCGATCACGACGGGCTCCTTCATCAACAAACGACAGAGCCATGATTCACTAACACGTGATGTCTTCCCGGAGATCGTTGTTCTTTCCAACATCTTCATCCCAGGGCTATCACAGGTGTCCCCGGTCATAACTATCTCTTCTCGCTGTGATGCACCGGACATGCGCGCTAACAGGACCAGCGTGATATGATGCCTTTCCCCAATTGCCCTTGTAACCACTGTTGCCATGTTGAAAAGCCTGCCATGGTGAAAAGCCTGCCATGGTGAAAAGCCTGCCATGGTGAAAAGCCTGCCATGTTGAAAAGCCCTACCATGTGTGCGCCTAGCAGCTTCGCGGACAACTGCTGACTGTTTGCGCTCCTTCCTCTAGTCCTAACAATTTTCCGTCCCACACCGTCGTTCGCACCATCTCTCGCATCCCGCCAGCTCACGACCAAGCTTCCTTTCTGCCAACTCGACCCATGGCTCCGAACAACACCACCCCCCTCGAATCACCATACGAGATCATCGGAATCATACTCAGCAATGGCAACAACCGACACGACAAGTACAAATGCCACTTGTTCAGGAGCCACTTTCGGTCGCTTGGCCGATCTGAAGCGACACCGTGCATCTCGTCACGGCGACATGAGAAAGAGCTATTGGTGCCCTGTTAATGGATGTGTGAGGGGTCGAAACGGTGCAGGCCGCCCTTTTCCACGAAAGGACAAGATGTTCCAGCACTTGTCGCAGAAACATGCCGATATTGTGAGCTCGGGAATTGAGTGAGGTCGTGACAAGGACTGGACCAGACAGTGAGATTTGCAGAAATGGAGATCGTTAGTAGAGGTTTTCGTATCTTGGTGATGACTGATATAATGCGAAATTCCATCCCTGGCGGATGTCAACATCTTCAATGAACACCGGATCCTGTTGCAGGGGGCCAATTCGAGCAGCTGTATATTGCTCTCAGCAGGCAACGGCCGGCAGACGTATTCACCCAGGAGGAACAGCAAGCTCTGCGGGATGCCATTAGGACTCAAGGAGGTAAGCCGCCTCCTGAAGACAGCCGCAGATTCTTACCTTCGCTACGTGCGAAACCCTGGTCACCCTCAATCACGTTAAAGGCCTAATGAGACTGCATCATTAGGTGCTCAGGCCCTCGTCCACCTGGTGTAGCTGCGGAGCTACTTACTTCATCTGAAAGGTATCAGCAGCAACTGCGCCGTGAAGAAATACTCAATTCTCGCAATGCGTTATTCCTGGCGTTGATGAACGTGTGTTGATGGATAAGCACCAGTAGAGTAATGATGATCGCGCGCTAGTTGATGTGCAGGCAAGAGCGCTCAAATGGCACACGCGTGAGAACATAAGACAACAACTGATAACAAGCAAGAGGTGGATAAGAATCACGCATGTATTTGTTGGAATGGGAGCAGAAGATGTTCGCATCTTAACAGAACAATTACCAAAGACGGAAAATCACACGCGTCAATGGTGGTCGCCAGCTGACTAACGATTGGCGCACGACGTCGAATCGTCTCCGTCATACCTCCTCACTACGCACATGCGCTATGAGCTCCGGAAGCCTTACGACCGAGATGCACACCATCTCTACATATATGCCACGGCCCTTTGACTAGCCTGCCCAGCCGTCATGCAAGCCCGCCATGGCCGCCCAGCAGCGATTTGCACGCCTCGGCCTGGACGAAGCACTTGATCTCGACGACGACTACCACTACCACGATGAGCAGCTGCCTGATTACGAGGCGTTGACTGCCCCCGCGTACGACGACGGCAATCACGATGGGCCGTATAAGACATTTCACCTGAGACGATACGATCGTAGGATACAAATGTTGGTGTCGTACGGTCCGTCTGCGAGTGCAGCGTACCGCATTACGACGAACACATTCCGACTCTTCTCCAAGAGGCCAGAAATGGAAGTACTATACACAGGCGAAGGCCGCATGCGAACACTGGCAGCGATATCGTTTGACAACGATGGCCCCCTGCCCTGGCGGCCGCGCGCGCATTTCGACCACACCAGTTCGGACGGCGTCGCTGAAAGGTTCGACATGGAATCGCGCAACTTCGCCGACTGGGCGCTGCCAGTTGGAGATAAAGTTTACGAGTGGAGGCTTAGCATGTGTCCGATCTCATTGGAGCTGAGTGAGAGGCATTCGACAATGGTCATTGCGCGCTTCACATATTCGGACCGAGGGACGCTGGCTGTGCGAGGAGGAGAAGTTGGCGATCTAGTCGTGTATCGTGACAGCTTGACGATGCAGATAGACGGGGTTGGAAAGGTTGTTTGCAGCATGATGGTTGCTCTGACGCAGCTGCAAAAGCTAGGGCGACACTACTCGAACGACGATACAATGAGATCACGCACGAACTCGTTGTTGAGGGAACAGCCGTCAGCGCACCGGGGGTCTTCTGCCGGCTTCTCGGTCATTTGAGACGGAGCAGGCTGAAGTGTCGTCTCCTGTACCCGATGTGTCTGAATGAGGAAGCGCGTTTAGCACATTGCTGAGATGACGCAAGATTGGTTGTTTGAGATGAGCTGTTGGAAACGAAGAGCCAAGCATTGTTGATGACAACATGACTTTGTGCGATCAGATCTGGTTGGCGGAGTTTGAGGATGAATGGAACACATTGCGTGCCGTTGCAAACGTTGGTGGAGTCTAAGACGCACATTAGAACAGGGCATTGATAAACGAGCAATGACTTGGCCGTGCAGACGAGATGGAGATGTAGGCACGTAGGCCCGAATTGACGATACGCGCGACCGAGCACAGAATGATACACATGGTTCCGGTAGATCCCGCCTTAAGCAGACAAGCGGCGCGGGCCGTGTGAACTGCGGTTCGGTGTGCAGCTACTATGGTAGTCCCCAGAAGTTTTTGACCGCCACCGTTCAGAGCAGTATTTCACCACAACCTTGCTGCCTGTTTTAATGCACGATTAAACCTTAGTAATCACTCCAGGGCGTCTGTGCAGTCTACATGTACTTATTATAAAATACGCCAGGTAGGAAGGGCTGGCTAAGAGCTCGCTAGCTACAGTAATCTATCAGTTGATTCGGCGGCAAGCCTCAGCGGTGGCGGTCAAAAACTTCTGGGGGCTACCATAGTAACAGCCGCTGTCAGGCGGGCGGAAACAGTCGCTTGTCGCTGCGGACAGGCTGAATAGGTAGTTCCAGTAGACGTCTCGAAGCAGTGCCTTGTGTCTTGCAGGTCCCAGGGAAAGCACAGGTATTGGCAGGCATGGCATGGGCCCTCTAGGGCTGGTCAGCAGCTAAGCGGGAGACTGTTCTGGATTCGACAGCAACGGATCTGCCGATCCAGATGGAGAGGGTGGGGACGACAAGAAAACAACGGGCTTTTCAAACGTGGGACCCCGCCCGCCAAGGTTGGAAAGCTGCACGCGGCGGTGGGTCGACGACGGTGGACGAGTTGACGATGGTGGGCGAGGCACGCAGAATGCGATGGCGGCGACATGCGGTTGTTGAATGCCATACGGCCTGACACGTACCCCTGACTGCTTTTGTCCAGCCACAGCAGCTGAGCGCGCACTGCGCAGGCCTGGAGTCTGACTGGGCCCGCTTGGCTCGCAGGCCGTGTTTCGCTGCAAGCTCGCTGCAAGCGACATTGCTAGCCTCCATAGGCAAGACGCTGCTCATTGCAACGGGCCCGCGCAGAGCAAGCAGACAACGCCCGGCGGGTGCATGGCGTGTCTTAGGTCTTGGTCTTGCTTGTCCGCTGCCATCACGGCCACCCACTGCTGACCGCGTTCCTTCGGTTGCGCCCTCACTCCACCGCCGCCCGCCGCCCACTGAGCGCCTGCTCGTCCCCTCTTTACGCCGGATCCGCGCTTCGGCTTGTTGACTCTGCTGTCCGAGGCAGTCTGCCCCCTTTCGGTCTAGCAGCGCTTGTTGTGCGCCGTCGTGCATTCGCAAACAACCACCTGGGCGCCCTCAGCCGCCTCTGCTGCCCGCGATCGATCTCTCACAACACGGAGAATCGTCCACCACCGACCCCGATTGGCGCCGACTCACGCAGACCACCCACCGCGCCGAGGAATGGGACGCACACAGCCGCACCTGCACCCGCCGACACCGTCGTCTCCCGCGTTTCTTAGCTGCGCTGACTGACAACCGCGCCGCTCCGGGCTTCCGCCGCCTGACCGTCCGCCGCCGTAAAATATACACCAGCCTGTTGGTGTGACGGGCAATGGTGAAGATGCGGATCCCAATCCGTGAGCAGCTAGGGTGCTTGGTCCTGCTGGCGAGCATGATCGGCCTGGCCGTCATCGCCATTGCGACCTGGGTCACCAACCACAACTTTGTGCTCAACATCAGGTGAGTCTTCGCGCACACTGCCGCCTACTTTGGGCTGAGGGCTAACATTTGCGCAGGTCTACGAGGCTTACTCTGACTGCCTCGCTCAAGGCAGCCCAGGTCTCGTCGAATCTGAACCTCATGCAGATCATCGTGGTACAGGCCGCGAACCGCCTGTCCCCTCAGTCTGCCTTGCAACGCTACTATCAAGGAAACACATCGGCAGAGAACTGGGGCCGGACGACTGAAGATTACGATGCCATATTCTCTGGCGATATGAGGAGCCGCATTGCTGTCCAGGCCCGCATATACCCGTTCAATACCTCAAGCACCGTCCTGTTCAGTCGTACTGCCAACACCATGCTCGACGTGCAGCTGCCCTACAACAAATCTGACGGCACACCTGCGACCTTGGGTGACCCGGACGACGGCTTCATCCCTGAGCTTTACCCAAGGTTTGACGTGCGCTCGATACAATATAACTCGACATTCAATAGATATGAGGCTGAGTACGAGGGTCGAGCGGTCAACAGCTCCAGCTACTTGTTCTCCGGGCCATACAGAGTCAATGACAGCCTCAGCCTGGTGTCGATCACGCTGCCAATCATCAACAATACTTCGAGTATCGACACGCTGGGCTGGCTCACAACTGTGCTGGACGCGTCGCTGGTGACCGGTATTGTCAGTCAATTGGAGGGGCTTGGTGACAGCGGCCTCACCATGTTGTTTGGACCCGAAAATGCTACCAACAACTTCCCAGCTGGATACCTCTATAACTCGCCCAATCCCGACCCACCTGAGAATGCTCAGGTACGCTTCCTGGTTCCTCCAACAGTCAGGAGTGACGTAACCAGACACGGTCAGTACGACGTTTCTCTTAACCCACCGCCTTTCGATTGGACCAAATTTCCTGCTGTCAAGCGGGCCTACACCGAGGACACGGGCGCTACGAGCAACTCTGGCAGTATGGTTTCCACGCACAACGAAGAGGGCGACAACGTAGCCATCGGATTCGGTGTAGTCAGTAGCCCCATGGTCGACTGGGTGCTTATTATCGAGCAGGCACACGGCGAAGTCTGGGGACCTATCTATCATTTGCGTAACGTAATCCTCGCCTGCGTTTTCGGCACTATGGGTGCTATGATCTTACTTACCTTTCCCATCGCCCATTACTCGAGTCGACCAATCCGGCGTTTGCGAGATGCTACGAAGAAGACCGTCGCCCCTCATCTCTTCGAAGACAACATCAGCCTGAGCTCAGAAAATGACGGAGCGAACGATGCTCAGGACGAAGCACTTGCTCGTAAAGAAGGGTTCTTCGGCCAAATCATCCATTACAGGAAGAATCAGAAAGCCAACAAAGCTGAGAAGAGAGAAGCTGAACGAAGGCGGCAATTTCGCATCCCTGGGAAGGTCAAGGATAGGAAACACTTCATCCATGACGAATTGACCGACCTCACCAAAACCTTCAATGAGATGACCGACGAGCTCATGATGCAATACGAGAGGCTTGAAGAAAGGGTACAGCAGCGGACAGCCGAGTTGAACGAGAGCAAGAAGGCCGCTGAAGCGGCTAACGAAAGCAAGACTCTGTTCATCGCTAACATCTCGCACGAGCTGAAGACGCCTCTCAACGGTATCTTGGGCATGTGCGCAGTCTGCATGTCTGAAGATGACCCTGTCAAGCTGAGAAGATCTCTAGGGATCATCTACAAGAGCGGCGATTTACTGCTCAATCTTCTGACAGATCTTCTGACATTTAGTAAGAATCAGGTTGGACAACAACTGAGTTTGGATGAGAAAGAGTTCAGATTATGTGATATAAGCTTACAAGTATTGGCTATCTTCGAAAAACAGGCGAAAGAGGGTGGAATCAGCATGAGTGTCCAATTTGAGGGACCATACGACGCGAATCTCAACGATGATGGACGACCGAACCATGCTGGAGATTATGGACCTTACGGACTTGGACGGCTGAAGGACATGATCCTTTACGGAGATCAGCATCGCATTCTGCAAGTCGTCATCAACCTGGTGTCAAACAGTCTGAAGTTCACGCCACAAGGTGGAAAGGTCACCTTGACAATACGCTGTACTGGGGAATCGCACATGACTGACAGTCGGAAAGCCTCGTTGGCTTCCAGGCAAAGCTCGGCGAGAACCTCGAAGAATCGTTTCAGAGCCACATGCTCGGAAGTGGGGTCAATGTCGACAACGGGTCCGAATGGGTTCGCGACAGCCAACCACATTAATCCGCTGGAGAAGCCGAATGCATATGCGCATCTCATGATGAACGACGGAGCAGCGACACCTCCACCTGGGCGATGGCTGGCCTTTGAATTCGAGGTTGAAGACAGTGGCCCTGGTATACCTGAAGACATCCACGGCAAGATATTTGAGCCTTTTGTGCAGGGTGACCTGGGTCTCAGCAAGAAGTACGGTGGTACCGGTCTTGGGCTGAGCATTTGCTCGCAACTGGCTGGCTTGATGAAGGGCACCATTGGCCTCAAGAGCGAAGTCGGGCACGGCAGTGTATTCACTATGTTGATACCGCTCAAATACCTCTCGAGTCGTGCCGACAGTACAGCAAGCTCCCAGGTCGACCCCACCTCGCGACGCAATTCATCTGTTGACGAACCTCGAGCTGCGTCACGGGAAGATGCGCGGTCAATACGGTCGGGCCATTCGGTCAAGAGCGGACCGCTTCCTGTCGTGAATGCTGCTGCTGCTGCTACTGGAAGTGGTACCGGCCCTGTTGCGTTTGATTCGGATTCAAAACCACGATTGATCGGCCTCAGTCAGCCTTTCTTCGCATCAAATGCGCCATTGGAGTCCCCCAACTCGCAAGCAAAGGCGATGGAGCGCGTGGAAGCTGAAGCTACCAAGGGAGGCAAGAAGATCAAGGTCCTTGTCGCCGAAGACAATACAACGAACCAGATTGTTGTCATGCGGATGCTTAAACTCGAGGATGTGTACGACGTAACAGTAGCGAAAGACGGACAAGAGGCGCTCGACAGGGTCAAAGAGAGCATGGAAGCAGGCGACCCGTATAACCTGATTTTCATGGACGTGCAAATGCCGAACATGGACGGACTGGACTCAACACGTCTCATTCGCCAGTCCGGATTCTCTGCTCCCATCGTGGCTCTGACCGCTTATGCTGAAGAGGTGAGTACCTGCATCTCCACCCGTAACACCTCAGCTAACAACGATCTAGTCGAACGTCAAGCAGTGCATGGAGTCGGGCATGGATTTCTTCCTGTCCAAACCCATTCGCCGACCGGCGCTAAAACATGTACTCAAAACCTACTGTCCACCGATCGTCGAAGAGGACGAAGGCGAGAAGACTCCTCCAGCAGGTCCATCACCAAAACTAGGGGCACCCGCCCCGAGATCTGTGCCCGAATCGAAAGCGCCGTTCTCAATGAAAGCTGGACCAAGCGAATACTTCGACTCACCCTCGATATCACCAGGGACCACTTGAAAAAACTTGTTCCTACAACCGTTTGGCTCGATACCCTATGATATTTAATGCATGGCCCCCCCCTTTTCTTATAGTCGTTTCCGATAATTCTAGTTTCTTACCACCTACACAAAGCATGGCGTTGGTCTGGATTGAAAGTATATTTTACCAAGCAGTGAAAGGCTTAGGGCGTTTTTCGATCTTTTTTTGGGATTTGAATTAAATTTTTTTTCTGAACTTTGGATTTTTGTTTTGAAATCTAGGGAAGATGGATACAGATTTGTGGAGTTGAACTAGTCTCTCAGTGTATATATTGAACTCAGGACGCTTGGAGCGTGACTCTGAGCGAGTGGGAAAATCTCGTGGCACAGGTCCTATTAGGTTGCAATTATTGAATACAAAACACTGTAGCGCTTGCACGCTGCGCCTGCTATATAGCACCCTATCATTTCTATCATCAGGTAAACAAAAGAAAAATTATGCAGCTCTTACATAGTCATTGAATGTGCGTTCAACAGCAGCCCGTGCCGCCATAGATCAAGTGAGAACGTGCTGTGTTACTCGTGAACAAGTCAATAGAATGACGTCAAAGCGCCGTGCAAGCTTAGACCTTCAAGTAGACACTCGCCATACATTCAACGTATCAACCCGCTCAACTTGCCAAGACCAGTTCTCGAGGATTTCAGCAATGCCGCGAACGCGATCCGCAGTACAACCAGATGTCCTTGTTGAGGCAGAGGAGCCCTCAAGTGATCTGTCTGACCCTCCTGAACTGCCATCATCACCACCATCTAAGGCCTTCAAGAGCCACTTAGCAAAGTACCGATACGCAAATGACTCGACCAAAGAGGATGATACAACTCTATCCACATCACCTCAGCCGACAACCAAACGGTCACGCAGCACCACAGTCACAGTCGCCACCAAGACAACATCACCAGTAACAGCATCGTCACCACGTCCTCTTAAGAAGCAGCGGAAGTCAAGCAAATATGCCGACCCCTCAAAATACGCCCATCTCTCCCCGCTGGTCGACATCCTCGAACCAAACCTAATATGCGTCTTCGTGGGCACCAATCCCGGCGTCAGCACCGCCTTGCACGGCCACGCCTACGCGCACCCGTCAAACCACTTCTGGAAACTGCTGCACGCCTCGGGCCTTACCGACCGGCGCCTGGCGCCGAGTGAGGACCGCACGCTGCCGGCGCGGTACTGCATGGGCAACACAAACATTGTGTCGCGGCCGAGCAAAGACGCCGCGGAGCTCAGCAAGGAGGAGATGGCGGCCGGCACGGCGGATCTGGAGAGCAAGTTTGCGCGGTTTAGACCCGAGGCTGTGTGTGTTGTTGGCAAGGGGATTTGGGAGGCTGTTTGGCGGTTTAGGTATGGTAGGGGTATCAAGAAGGAGGAGTTTAGGTATGGTTGGCAGGATGAGAGGCACAATATGGGGAAGGTTGAGGCAGAACCCGAGTGGGAGGGGAGTAGGGTCTTTGTTACGACGAGCACGAGTGGGTTGGCGGCGAGCTTGAAGCCTGCGGAGAAGGAGGCTATTTGGAAGCCGTTTGGGGAGTGGGTGCAGCAGCGGAGGAAGGAGAGGGGCTTTGTTGCTGGGGAAGTCAAGGAAGAGGAGGCTGAAAGATGAGACAGACGACGAGGATCATTGAGGAAAGTCTCCGATCACTTGTTCAGTCGACAGTTCTTTTCATTGTGCTTCGCTTCTAGTGCGGTCGCAACTTTCCTTCGACAAACTCCGACCAAACCATGCAAGCAAGACCCTGACGCCCCGAGCTGTCACCGCCTCGGTCCGCTGCGCTGCCCCTTCATTCGCGGCTCCAACTTTCCCCTGACCCAGGCCACCAGCATTTGGAACGGCGTGCCGGACACAGCCGCTTCAAAACCAAACAGCGCCATGCGGTCCCCCCGCCTGACGAAGACAGATGCTGCACCACCTTCCGAGCGGCGATATCTTCAGTCCCTGCCTGTCTGTGCTACTCGACCGGCGATGCAGCCAAGCTTACCGTGCCGTATTTATTACAGCGATACGCTGCGGTGACAAAGAGACGTCCGCCGCAAAGCCACGGTGGAGCCCGCGAAGAGTTGCCATTCGGGACCCGCGGGCGCCACACTAGGGCACAGATTACCCCTGTCTAGTGTCCGGGTGTTCGGCACGCGTGCATGTGCAACCTCACCTCACTCATCGTGATCTCGAAAGTTTGAAAGCTCGTCTCAGCAGCATCTAGAGGTCGTCAGTCCTCTTGTCCACTGAAGAGAGTTCCTCAAGTGCAATTGTGAGCCCCAAGACTCCAACATGATGTTCCGACACCCAGCTCACACCGCCATGTCCGGCTCGAACGACTCCGTTTGATGCAATACACGCAGTCATGCGCCTCACATCTTCCCATCGCCAAGACACATTTACCGCAGTGCCCAGGCGCCAGGACAAACAGCGCAGTCACAGTGGCTTCGCGCGCTCCACTCCGTCCCCCGGGCTGCCACACCTGTGGCTGGCATAGCGCGCCTTGCACAACCCATGCCGCCCTGCGGCCACACAGTCGAGCAGCACCGGGCCTCGCACGGCTCTGCAGCATCGCCATGAGCCCCGTCTGGCATGTGCGCGCAGCACCTGCAAACGCAGCGCCCTCGCGCTGACCAGCCCTGCCCCCGTTTGGGCGCCCTGCTGCCGCGACTCCCGGCCGTGAGTGTATTTGAGGCTTCGCGAGCCCCGTTTTGCACCGCCTTTGGACCCTTACTTCTGCCACACCTGCCCGGCCACGCTCTCCCTACGCCTCAAAGTCTCCAGTCATAGCTTCTCAGCCACGAGAGCTTATTGCAACGACGCCTGCCACGAACCATGTCGTACCAGCAGCCAAACCAGGGCTACTACGCCCAGCCGCCGCCGCAGGGCCAGTACATGCAGGGCCCGCCGCCGCCGCAGCAGGTGCGTGAATTGCAGTCGCGCGAACAAGCACCGAGTTGGAGTTGCAGTGTCGCGCATTGCGCTGCAAAACCCGTTTTGGCTGACGCTCCGCACAGATGTACTACCAGCAGGGCCCTCCTCCGCCACCGCCACAGGAACAGAAAAAGGACCGCGGGTGCCTCGCCGCGTGCCTGGCGACGCTGTGTTGTTGTTGGCTGTGCGGCGAGACGTGCGAGTGCTGTCTCGACTGCTTTGACTGCTGCTGCTAAGCTGTAGCTGCGCGCAAGTCGGGAGATGGGGAATGTGTCCTCTCGATCGCTGCGTTTCCTACTTGTTCACGCGGGATATCCATCGAGGGGGCTCATAAGCATACGGACGGCAGGCATTAGGAGTTTTGGGTGCGGTGGGCTAGGTCGATTGATTATAGCTGTTGAGAATTCATCATTCCAGTTCTGAGAACCAAACAAAAGGACCCGAGTTGGGCGGGGAGTGCACATTCCTTCCCTGCGCAAGCTGATCGTAATCCTGCCGAGTAGAAGGCGAATAGAAAAGAAATCAGTCGTGAGTCTCACACGCACACCCAATGCACACCATACCCTACCCACAACCCCCGCTCCCACACCGCCTTACAAACCACCATACAAACCGCCGCCCAACCATCCCCCACTCTCAATCCTCATACGCCTCCTCAAGCTCCTCCTGATACGCCTCCTCAAGCTCCTCCTGATACGCCTCCTGCGCCTCAACCAGCTCCTCGCGCCTCTCCTCGAGCTCCTCGCGATCGCTGCTCGAAACCGAGCTGCCATACTCGTCGTGCGTCGGCACCGGCGGCGACTCCTGGAACGCCTGGTTGCCGTACGGGGCGGTCGCGTGGGGGTCCGCGGCCGGCGGGGGAGCAGATGGCGCTGCGCCGTATGCAGACGGGGCTGCGGCCGCGGGGGCGGCGGAGCTGGCTTGCTTTTCGTCGTCCGAGGTCTCGGCTGCGGGGTGTTAGGTGGGGGTTTGGACTTTTGGAGACGAAGGGGGGCGTACTTAGCTCGTGGCCGATCCAGGCGCCGGCTGCGATGCCGCCGATGCCTGCGGCGGCGAGCATGGCGGTGGAGTGGCCTTTGTCTTTTTTTTCTTTGGCTGGGTCGGCGGGCGCGCCGGGCGCTGTGTTGTAGTCGTGGCCGCTGTGGCCGTGCGTGTTGCCGAAGAGGCTGCGCTCGTCGTGGCCGGCGCCGGCGACGTAGGGGGCGTTTTGACCGGGGGGAGCGTAGGGGCCGGGAGGCAGGTTGGGGGGTGGGTCCCACTGGGTGCGACCTGTGCCTTGCTCGACGTAGTACCAGCGCTGGCTGTTCTGGTCCCACTGCGCCGTCCAGCCAGGGGGCATTGGGGGAGGAGCACCGTATGGAGCTGGAGGTCCCTGGGGTGTGGGAGGACCTTGGTTGTACTGCTGAGGGTAGCCTTGGGGCTGGCCGTAACCTTGGGTGCGCCATACTGCTGAGGGGGCTGGCCATACTGCTGCTGAGGGGGCTGGCCATACTGGTGCTGCTGTGGAGGAGGACCACCCTGGCTGCCACTGTAGTAGCTCTCGGAGAGGCTACGGTCACCTGGAGCAGCACCGCTAGGCGCTCCGTGAGAGTCACCTTGGGAAGGCTGCGAACTTGCGGTGAAAGAGTCTGTTCTCTGGTCAGACACGATTTCGGTGTAGCCCTATCTGCAGAAGCTCACCAGCGGGCTTATCCTTGGGCTTGTCGTCGTCGTCGAGTAGCTCTTTCATCTTTTTCTTAAGAAAGTCCATATTGGCGGGTTGATGTTAAGCACTTGCGAAGGAAGTACCTTGTGAAGTAGGTGGAAGTAACGAAGAGAGATAAGAGAATGAGAGTGCGAGAGTCCACGCGGGGTCACTGGAGATTTAAACAAACAGTGCCCGCACATTCGAGCACAGTCCACCAGCCGTCGGCCTCAAACGACCCCTCGGTGGCATGCAGGACAGCCAATTGGAAACTTGCCTAAGTTGTGCAAATGTCTTGTCGATGAATTGAGGGGCACCGGGGCAGCTGAAAGCACACCACCTCAATGGCGAGTATGTACATAAAAGTGGGGTCTGCGAGGGTACGATGTTCCTGGCGGTTAGTATGAACTCCATGGGATATGAGCAGTGGATTATCATTGCTTGGCATGTATGACAATTGGTCTCCTCGAGTATGCTGGTTCAGTAACGAATGTCCAGTATGTAATGTTTTAGCTCAGCTCCACATGCGGTTTGACCCGTCAGCAACGGACAACTGTCTAAGGGCCGGAACTATGTGGATCAGGGTGGGTTGATGGATGCCTCATCAGGCAAGGATTGGGTGCCCGCATTCTTGCGTAAGTATAGTGACGGGAGTCGTCGGTCCTGGAATCGCCCAACGGTCAGCCACAGATAAATGGCGCAGCAACTGCAGCCGACTTGGCGGTTGTGCATTTGGGAGAATCCGCTGCAGCGAATCGCGCGCGAGGGTGACAATAACGATTGGTATAACATAGGTTGCCGTTGTACGGAGTAGTAGCAGCAACTGGAAATTTATTGTGAGAAGACTCTTGAAGGAAATGTGACTTCTGTTCGGCTTGCACAAACGCAAGTATCAGCTAAGCCGACCACTGGCGTTAAAAAAACGATCCAAGCGATTGACATTGATCTGAGCACATGGCAGAAATTTGAGAGTAAAAAAAGCGAGACAGCTGTGGTTGATTTACCTGCTGGTCGTTGATGTTCGTGACGGCTAAGACTGGAACCTCGGGAAAGAAAAGACCCCCCACATCACGTGAATTTTCGATCGACTTTGCAGAACATGCAAGATGCAGGATTTTCTCGCAGCTGAAACAGAGTTGAGGTCTACGGGAATACTCATCAGATTTAGGACTCGGAACGAGTTTTGGTTTCGATACGCATGCAGTTGACTCGCCCGGCAGGGACGCACGGCTTCGGCCGCCGGCAGTCTAGAACCTTGGGTGGAGCTGGAAATGCGGTCCATGACGTCGGGGACAGAATGCCATATGCACGAGGCTCCACGTCGGTCCTTTTGACAGGAGGTTTTGATGGATGCCAGGTTCTCCAGATCAGATGCGCAGTCCATGGCACTGTACCCGCAAGCTGGGAGCGTGACAGACAGGTGGAGGTCCTTGTGCCAGCCCTGTGGCGTGCTGTGGCGTGTCGTGGGCAACTTGTCGCGTTCCTGAGGCCCTAGTTACATAGTAGATCGGCGATAGTGATTCAGCCAAGCTGGCGCAAGATGTACGGCAGCTAACCTGTTGCATGCCAGGCCCAAGGGAGGAGCTGGAGACGGACGACCGCTGGAGCCTGCATTGCACGGGGACAACAAAAGAAGGCACAGCACGCAGCGCTGCCCTCGATCTCCATGCCCCCCTTGCTGCTCCCGCCGCGGAAAGGTCCCTTCTCAGCCATGATCGTCGCCGACGATTGACGTGCAGGGCCCCTCTTTAGTCTAGCGCCGACGCTCGGAACACTCTCTCAAGAGTCGAGACAGCGGTTCCGCGGCGGCATTGAACCTCAAGTGAGCGACGCTGCGCTCCCCGGCCCTGCTATGCTTATCGACTGAAAAGTCGCGCGCTGGCTGGCACTTGCTCCCACTGACTAGAGGCAGACGGGCCTTTCTATGTCCACGCAGCCGAAATCAATCTTCACCGGAGCAACCCCGTCAGCAGCGAGACGCGACCGTCGCAGACTCAGCACCCCAGAATATCACGAGGCCTTGAATCCGCCGCCTGCACTTGCCGGCACCAAACGCCCAGCGCCTCGCACCCGCGACGACGCCCCTACCACCGAGCCCCTCCCCAAGCGCCGCCGTGTGCACGCCCGCGGCCGCCACTCGCTCGACCTCTTCAACTGCGCCAAGGGCCCGCCACTCGACTACAACGGCCAGCCGCCGTCCCCGCTGTTCTTCTCGTCCAAGCGCGCCCGCCCACATCTGCCTGCGCGCTTCTCCAGCTCCGAGGCGGCTGCGAGGATGCTGAGCAAGATGCGCCGCGAAGATGGCAGCATCAAGACAGTAACACTGGCCCGAGGCACCTTCAGCGGTCTGAGCCCGTCTGGGACCACCAGCATGACAAGCGGGAGGAGCTCTGAGCGCTCGAGCATGCCACACACATGCTCGCCCGATGCGCGCGAATGCAGCGATCCCCTCAAGCTGCTGGCTTCCATTGGCGTCGTCGAGCTGTTGGAGCTCGACACAAGGCCTACTTTCATTGTCGACATTGGCGATTACGCAAACTATGCCCCGACTCTTCTACCCTACAAATCGTATTCTCTAATAGTGCCCTGCGCTCTGACCCATCAATATGGGAGACGGTTGCTGGAAAACCGCCCGAGCTACCTACAGACGAAGCAACATCACATGCAACCAATCAATTCCGCGGCTGGCTATTGAGCACCGCCACGCAAGCAGACGAGTGGGACTCCAATCCCACTCCGGTAGAGCACGGCGGCATAGTATGGTCATGCTACACGTTGAGGAAGCGTTTACGGATAGTTTCTGGAGCAATGCCCAGCGCGGCTGCCATACCGTCTACAAGCGCGTCGATGGAGTTTGCGATTCCCTCAGCATCGTCAGTCGCTCATCAGCCAGGCCGCCCCGCGGACACGGCGTCTTCATCAAACCAACGCGGTGAGCAGCAAGATTACTTTGGCCCACCAGCGGTTCAAGAAAGCGAAGAATCAAATGCGTCAAGTGCCATGGTGCACAACCACACGAATGATACTGCACCCAATTCGTCAAGTAATAGTAGTGGGCCAACATCGAAGCCCTCCCATCTAGAATTGCCTTCTATAGAGGATACCGTCTTCACAAATGAGTGCGTTCTCAGAGCTCAGAGTGCAGGCGACGTTGACTCTTTCCATAGAGAACCAAAAGCCCACCACGATCACGACATGGGATTCTTTGACTGGACCAGACTATCCCTGTCACCTTCGCTCCCGAGACATATCCAGTTTGCGCGCTCAGTAGACTGGGCATCCACACCTCTGGGCCCCATCGAGTACTGGTCAAACGATCTTCGGGCCATGTGCAACTTGATCATGTACGTTATTTTGGTTGCGACGTCTTCTCTACCAAAGCGCTAACGATTTTCAGGGCAAGTCCTCACCCTGCAGCTATGTACTGGGGGGATGAGCTCGTCGCCATTTACAACGAAGCGTACATTGGTAAGTCTTTGCCCTGGTGCTCGAGTTGGCACCGAGCTGATGATTGCAGGTCTCGCAGGTCAAAAACATCCTACACTAATGGGGCAGAGTTACAAAGTCGCGTGGGCGGAGATCTGGGATGAAGTCAAAGATGTTTTCCACAATGCTCGCCTCACGGGTCAGGCCACAATGAAGGACGATGACTGTTTGTTTATGAAACGGAGCGGGTTTCTCGAGGAGACGTACTTCTCTTGGTCGATCATCCCCATGGTCGGAGAGGATGGCACAGTGATGGGACTGTACAACCCAGCTTTCGAGAAGACAAGAAGAAAGATTGCCGAACGGCGCATGCTCACCCTCCGCGAGGTGGGTGAACGAACAGCCACTGCAAGAGACGTGAAAGGCTTCTGGGACCAAGTTCTGATCGCACTGACTGAGAATGAGTTCGACACGCCATTCTTGATGTTGTACTCGGTCTCGGATGACAATGACAGCGACTCCTCTTCCCTTCACTCTAGCAGTCTGCTGAGCGCAAAGCACTGCTTCTTAGAAGGATCTCTGGGCGTCCCGAGCGGCCACCTTGCTGCCCCTGAACAAATCTATCTCAAAGAGGGACACGAAGGCTTTGGACCGGTGTTCCGTGAGGTCATGAAAACCGACAAGCCTGCCGTCATCAGTGTCGGATCTGTCGATTTACCCTTTTCCATGATGGATGGCCTCGAATGGCGAGGTTTTGGCGATGCCTGTCGGGACGTGGTCGTCTGTCCGATCCATCCTACAACCGGCGAGACGATCCTAGGCTTCCTTGTCATGGGTGTTAACCCTCGCAGACCTTACGACGACGACTACAACCTCTTCATCCAGTTGCTGAGCCGTCAACTTGCGACCTCGTTGGCTTCAGTGGTTCTCTTCGAAGAGGAGATACGCAGAGGGCAAAAGGCCGCCAAGCTGGCCGCAGAGGATCGCTACCATCTATCAGAGCAGCTTGCCGCGCGTACACAAGAAGCACGCGAGAACGAGCTACGATTTACACGAATGGCCGAGTACTCACCTGCGGGACTGTTCATTGCCGACCATGCTGGACGGATTACCTACTGCAACGACACGTGGTTTGAGATTTCACGAGTTCCAAAAGAGAGAAACAAGACGGATAGATGGATAGACTATGTCAAAGAGGAAGACCAAGGACTCATTCAAGAGCATTGGAAGCGCCTGGTCGAGAACACGGCGCCGATCAATGTTGAGTTCCGGTTCAAAGCGCCGTGGGAAGACCGGAATGCAAAGGCAACGAGCGATACGTGGGTCTTGTTCAGTGCTTTCCCCGAGAAGGATGAGAGCGGACAGCTCAAGAGTGTATTTGGCAGCATCACCAACATCAGTCCGCAGAAGTGGGCCGAGGGCTTCCAGAAGAGGAAGATGGAGGAAGCTGTGGAGCTCAAGAGACAACAGGAGAACTTTATTGACATTACGAGCCACGAGATGCGGAACCCGCTGAGTGCTATCCTGCAGTGTGCCGACGAGATCTCGACGATCCTGGGCGACTTCAGGCAGTCTGGTCTGCAAACCATCGAACCAGGGATCGTGGCTAATTCGATCGATGCAGCGCAGACGATTGCATTGTGCGCGCAGCACCAGAAGAGGATTGTCGATGACGTCTTGACATTATCGAAGCTCGACAGCGCCATGCTGATGGTGACTCCTGTTGATGCGCAGCCCCTGCAGGTGATCCAACGGGCGCTCAAGATGTTCGAGGGCGAAGTGCAGACGGCGGGGATCCGGATGGAGTTTGTGCTCAGCGAGTCGTTCAAGAAGCTGGACATTGACTGGGTCAAGATCGATCCGTCGCGCGTGCTGCAGGTGCTTATTAACTTGACGACTAATGCGATCAAATTCACCAGCACGGAGGAAACGCGGACCATCACCGTTGTCCTGTCTGCATCCACGACGCGGCCATCGGTCAGCAAGTCGCCCGCCGTCAGCTACTTCCCGATGAAGTCGAAGCGGATTGACCAAACCCTCGGCCCGGACTGGGGCGAGGGCGAGGAGATATTCCTGGAGTTTCTTGTCCAGGACACCGGGCGGGGGCTGAGCGCCGAAGAGCTCAAGCTCCTGTTCCAGCGCTTCTCGCAGGCCAGCCCACGCACGCACGTGCAGTACGGGGGGTCAGGACTGGGGCTCTTTATTTCGCGCGAACTGACGGAGCTGCAAGGCGGCGAGATCGGCGTGTCGTCTGAGGCAGGCAAGGGCAGCACATTCGCCTTCTACGTCAAGGGGCGGCGCAGCTCGGAGCCTAGCGAGGTGATTGACAGCGTGCCGGCGGCCGTGACGCTCTCGCGCAAGGTGTCGAATGCGCGCGACAAGGACCGTCCCGAGCCGCCCAAGATCAAAGACTTTGCCGCGCCCAGCACCGAGCCCGACAAGCTCAAGCCGTCGTACGCAAACCTGCGCGTGCTGATTGTTGAGGACAATCTCGGTACCCTCCCCTCTCTCTCTACAATTCCACCCCTACTAACACCCCGCAGTCAACCAAAAAGTGCTCCAACGCCAGCTCCAAAACCGCGGCATCCTCACCACCGTCGCCAACCACGGCGGCGAAGCCATCACCCTCCTAACCTCCTCATCCTACCACTCCCTCGCGCCCGCTTCCGCCCCCGATCTCGGCGTCGTCCTCATGGACAAGGAAATGCCCATTATGGACGGGCTGGCGTGCACATCCACGATCCGCGCCATGGAGCGCAGGGGGGAGCTGAAGCGCCATGTCCCGATTATTGCAGTTACGGCGAATGCAAGACAGGAGCAGATTAGGGCATTGCTTGAGGCGGGGATGGATGATGTTGTGTCTAAGCCGTTTCGGATTGGCGAGTTGGTGCCGAAGATTGAAGAGTTGGCGGGGAGGTATTGTGGGGTGGTGAGGGAGGGGGAGGGCGGCGAGGGGGGTTTGAGGGGAAGGGGAAGGGTGGGGGGGAGGGTTTAAAGTGCCTGGGAAGGGCGGTGAGGGGCGGTTTAAGGGGAAGGGGAAGGGGTGATGGGTGGGTGGGTTTGGGGGTGAGGGAGTGTGAGGGTTGGATTCATGCGTGGGATGTGGTGGTGTTGTGCGGCTATACGCCAGGAAGAAGGAAGGGTAGACGCGATGATCAAGACAGAGACTTGATGATCAAGAGGAAGATCCATGAAGAAAAAAGGGAGACTCGATGACCAAGAGGGAGATGCATCATCAAGAGGGATACTCAATAATCAAGAAGGAGATCTATGAAGAGAAAATCTATGAAGAGAAAAGAGGGAGATCCATGATCAAGAGAGAGATCCATAACCAAGAGAGAGATCCATGACGAAAAAAAAGACACCATGAAGAGAAAAGAGGGAGATTCATGATTAAAGAGGGAGATTCATGATTAAAGAGGGAGATTCATGATTAAAGAGGGAGATTCATGATTAAAGAGGGAGATCCATGAAGGAAAAAGGCGGGAGGTATTGGTACGGACGAGTTGCATGGAAAGGGATGCCCCACAGTCAGGCTGCGCGCTCTGCATGTCGAGCAACGCGCTACTTAATGCATTGTAGAGCCATCAAAAAGCATCAAAAAGCATCAAACCACATCCCCTCCACATCCCCCTCTACATCCCCCTCATCACCACTCAGCATCACCCAGCATCAAACCCCACCCACCACCGTCTCCCCCTCGCCCTCCCCCTCCTCATCCAGCAGCGGGACAAACCGAAAATCAACAAACGAGACGCTCCCCGCCTCCCCCTCGACCAAGAACTGCAAGCTCAGCACACCCTGGGCATCAACGCGCACGCTGACCTTTGCGGCGACGCTCATGGCGCGCGCGGCCTTCTGGACAAGCGCGAACTTGTAGCTGGCGCGCAGGACGGCGTGCGGGTCCGCGAGCTGGAAGGTTTCGAGCAGGCTGGGCGGGGCGGCAGGCGCGGGCGAGCGGGCGTTGAAATCGACGCGGGCGGAGCCCAGGGTGCCGGTGGCGGAGAGGGCGAAGAAGGGCGTGCCGTGCAGGGTTTTGGCGTATAGGGTTAGCTTCTCGGGGCGGTGGAGGACAGCTCCAGGATGGCGTCGTACAGCCAGCTGCCGCGCATGATGGTCTTGAAGGCGAGGGTGTGGCGGTCAAAGGGGATCTCGTCGGTGTACTCGGGCTCGTACGTGGTCAGGTCGCACGAGGTGCGGATGCTAGCTTCGGTGAGGATGACGGAGAGCGGCGAGCCGGGGGCCTCGTAAGTGATGCGGCACAGATTGTTCATGACGAGCACGTTGTTGGAGAAGGCGGTACTGGTGGGATAGGGGTTGTCGCGCGCCCATGGTGGTCGCGAGGCGTTGGGGTCGGTCAGGCCGAAGATCTGGAGGGTCTCGAGCAGGGCAGTGAGGGAGATGTGGAAGGTCAGGGGCGGCGGCGCGTCCTCGTCGCCCAAGTCTGCCGAGGAGGGGGGAACGGGCGGGGCGTGGAAGGTATAGGTAGTGAAGAGCGACTTGTCGAGGAAAGCAGAGGCTGGGCGGACGTCAGTGGGGACGCGTCACGGAGTAGGCAGACGCACCCTCCATGGCACTCGCCTCGTCGACGGAGAACCTGAGCCCCTGGTCGGTGAGCTGGACGTGTGCCTTGGGGGCGAAGGCGATGCAGCGCAAGAGGGTGAAGAGCTGGCGGGCAGAGCTGGAGATGGCGGCGAGGACGGGCGGGTCGGGTTGCATGGTGGTGCAGTGGGGAGGGAGGGAGGCAGGGAGAAGATGAGTGTTATTGCATTCCCCTAGACTACAGCGCGGGGCAGGATATCAGAGCAAGAACTAGACGTAGACGCCGACTGCGCAGATCATGTACACGGCGCCGAAGCTGTGGCTGTTAGCATGAGGGTGGGTGGCAGCTCGGGACGCGTACCCAAAGGCGACGGATGCAGGGGCACCGACGAGGGGCAGGTTGGCGAGCGAGCGGTCTGGCGGGGTGTGAGCAGTGGCAGTGGCAGTGGCAGTGGCAGTGGCAGTGGCAGTGGCAGGGCAGGTGGTGGACGCACTGAGGCCGAAGAAGCCCGTCAGGAGCAGCGCTGCGGAGCGTTAGCAGCGCCCGTCCCGGCGTGGCAGGGCGACTCACAGGCGAACAGCAGGGCGAAGCCGAGGGTGAACTGGCTGTTCTTGCCGACGGCGGGCTGGAAGGGCGAGGCGGCGGCGGCGAGCCAGATGTCTGCAAGCGGGCTCGACATGGTAGCGGGCGGAGAGGCGGGCGATGCTGGGCTGGCCGTCGTGAAGCTGCGCAGGTGTCCTCTCGCGGCAAGGCTTGGCGACAGCTCCCCGCGCGTTCCGTATTCCGCGACGACCTTCACCCAGCACCAGCGAGTGTCGGCCTGCCCGCACCCAGCACCGACGGAGCACCGACGGAGCACCCAACATGGCGGCCACCGAGGACGGTAAGTCACCCCCCCCCTCCCCCCGCACACGCTTCATGGCCGCCACTGACGCCGCCCAGCCAAGCGCAAAGCCACCACCGACCCCAACGGCGCCTCCCCCAAGCGCGCAAAGCAGAGCCCCTCGGCCTCCCCCAACCCCTCCCAGAGCCCCCCCGCCAACCCCGTCCGCCGCATCGTACCCTTCCCCGAAAAGCCCGCCGTCATCGAGGAGCGCAATGGCGAGATCGAGTTCCGCGTCGTCAACAACGACGGCCAGCGCGAGAGCACCATCATCCTGACCGGCCTCAAGTGCATCTTCCAGAAACAGCTGCCCAAGATGCCCAAGGACTACATCGCCCGCCTCGTCTACGACCGCACCCACCTCAGCATCGCCATCGTCAAGAAGCCCCTCGAGGTCGTCGGCGGCATCACCTACCGCCCCTTCGACAAGGGCCAGTTCGCCGAGATTGTCTTCTGCGCAATCTCCTCGGACCAGCAGGTCAAGGGCTACGGCGCCCACCTCATGTCCCACCTCAAGGACTACGTCAAGGCCACGTCCGACGTCATGCACTTCCTGACCTACGCTGACAACTACGCCATTGGCTACTTCAAGAAGCAGGGCTTCACCAAGGAAATCACCCTCGAGAAGCGCCGCTGGATGGGCTACATCAAGGACTACGAGGGCGGCACCATCATGCAGTGCAGCATGGTCCCCAAGATCCGCTACCTCGAGAGCGGCCGCATGCTGCTCAAGCAAAAGGAGTGCGTCAACGCCAAGATCTGCGCCGTCAGCAAGTCCTTCCAGATCCACCCGCCCCCCGCCCAGTGGGCCAAGGGCACCGTCACCCCCATCGACCCCCTCACCATCCCCGCCATCAAGACCTCGGGCTGGAGCCCCGTCATGGACGAGCTCGCCCGCGCGCCCCGCCACGGCCCCAACTACAACCAGCTCCTGCACCTGCTCAACGACATGCAGAACAACTCCAACGCCTGGCCCTTCCAGCAGCCCGTCAACAAGGACGAGGTCCTCGACTACTACGACGTCATCAAGGAGCCCATGGACCTGGCCACCATGGAGGAAAAACACGAAAAGGATCTCTACCCCACCCCGGAAGATTTCATCCGCGATGCGAAGCTCATCTTTGATAATTGCAGAAAGTATAATAATGAGAGCACCCCCTATGCAAAGGCTGCCGGCAGGCTCGAGCGCTTTATGTGGCAGCAGATAAGGAATATTCCCGAGTGGTCGGTGAGTGAATCCCGAGAAGAGTGTTTGGGGAAAGGCTAATAGAGACAGCATCTTGAGGGCGAGCTGGGCGGGAAGTAGATGTATGGAGATGTTGGCTGGTCGCGATTGTTGGAGTGGTGGAGGAGCGCAATGCATAGCGGCGTTGGGTCTGCATCTGCATCTGCATATGTATATTGGTGTATGGTGTACGGTGTACGGTGTGCGGTGTTTGGTGTTTGGGCGGTATACCACTTGCTTCGGTTTTCACCTGGGTCTGTTGTGTTGTCTTGTGGCACTAGTGTATTAAACAAGTGTATTAAACAAACAAACAAACAAACAAACAAACAAACAAACAAACAAACAAACAAACAAACAAACAAACAAACAAACAAACGACTCTTTTTGTTCCTTTTCTCCCCATGTGATGCAGTGCTAGGCATAGTCATGTCATGTACGTCTTGGTACCTACTTTTACTTTTACTGTTACGAATATTAGTGTTGTTTGTATGTAATAGTTACTTGGCTTAGCGCATGCAGGTGGGTTGGTGTTACGATCTTCGAACGAACAGGTATTGATAGGAAGCGGGGCAGACCTTCGGATGACAGCGCCTCGGGTGACAGCGTGTCACGGGTCACGTGACACTGCAACCATCACGCCAAGGCCAAACAATCTCAGGCTTGGCAAGATGGCTTGACCATCAGAGATGGCTGAACCATCTTGGATTCTAACAGATGGCATGGCTGCCTGTGATGGCAGTGCATATTTCTTACGTATATAAACAGTAGGAACACAACTCTTACAGTTCGTGTTCAACCTCGTCAATCAAGTTTGTCTTTGGAATCTCAACCTGCCCTCGAGCTAGATAGTACCCTCTATGCTACTCAGTGCAACCCCTATCATCACGAGCTTTGCTTAGGTGATAACCCTACCGATCCAGATACCTTACTCATCCCTGAGAACCAATAGAATTAGTGCTTACGGTCTTTGACTAAAGTACGACTTCAACAGTTGGGTTGGGTGTTGATTCTAAGGGGGGTTTGAACGTAAAGTTAAACCTAACTCTAACTTAGGTCTAACTCCAGCCTAAACTCCAGCTCCAACTCCGCTACGGTCCAGCTCCAGCCCAAGCTGCAACTCTAGCTATTCCAGCTCCAGCTCCAGCTCCAGCTCCAGCTCCGACTACTACGACCACCCCATACCAATCCTCGCCCTATACCAATCCTGCTAGTTGTGGCTCGGGGGCTGGGAATCGGCGACTTGAATGATGCAGAGGGGATAGGGATGGGCAATGCGCGGTAGAGCCCTGGAGAGGCTTTAGTGGAAAGGCTTTGGTAGGGTAGAGATAGGTAGAAGGATATATAGATAGGAAGTAGGTGTAGTGTTTAGAGTGGTTATAGAGGGTTATAGGTAGGTTGCTAGTAAGATATGCTATTTTTAGCTAGTAGGGTAGTAGGTAAGGTGGTAGGTAAGGTGTTAAGTGTTGAGTGTTGAGTGTTGAGTGTTTCGTGATTATATAAAAAAGAAACGTTTTGTGCTAACGTACTCCACAAGCGAGCCGGTCACTTAATTTTACACCAAAAATTGAGATTTTTGCACCTTAATAACTCTACAACCAGATAATAGAATTGTCTAAAACTTGAAATACTATGCTGCATCTACGTAAAGATCAATTCTATAGAAGCGCTAGGATGCTGTATCAGTCGCACCGGAGTTATTAAACAAAAATCAAAATACAGAGATTATTTTAGCGTACTTTCTAATAACTCTACACACGTTAAGGATAGAGCTTAGATCTCCAGGGCAACTGATCTTCACATAGGTAAAGCATAGCATTTTGATTTTTAGACAATTCTATCATCTGGTTGTGGAGTTATTAAGGTGCAAAAATCTCAATTTTTGGTGTAAAATTAAGTGACCGGCTCGCTTGTGGAGTACGTTAATAGTTCTTCCTAATTAACACCTGCACATTACTTCTACTAGGTGCGCCTAAGTAAGTTGATAACTTAGCAGAGTAGGTCCAGCAAACGCGATAATAATAGGGCTGCTTGGGACTAGAATTTGTGGTGTCGGGTATACATAAGAGATTCAGAGTAGCGATGGAGATTAACTTGTAGGTTTAGCGTGGCAGGTATAGGTGTATGTGCAGGTGCAGATGCAGATGCACACCTAGCGCAAGTATAATATAATCTGTTACTCTTCCAACCTATCCTATACACATCCTTTGCATAGCAGAGCTCTCCTTAGCAAAAAATAAGTATAAGATTGACCTGTCTGTGCGAACTGGCTGCGACTGGGATTTGTGTCGTTCGGTGTAGCACGGATTCAGGAAGAGGTGTGTGATGTACTTAACACTAACATCTTATAGCAGGATATGTGCATACCTGAAGGATGGTTGGGGAGAAATGAATTACTGTTTTTTCTACTCAGGAAGAGATACGTCGCACTGGGTGCGTTGGTGGGATATGGTGCGTCAGGTGCTGTGGAGTGGTGGGATGAGGCTGGCCTGGGGGAGTGAGCGAGGGAATACGATAGTGAAAGGTGTTAACTAGGATCTGTACTTCCTGTTGCAGGGAAAATTCGGAGTGGAGACTATGGGTTGCGACTGCAAGGGGGTTTCTGTATCCTACTCGGCGTCTGGCAGGATGTTGGACATGACCTTTTCTTTTGCTCCGGACCGTTGGTCATGGTGGGTGAGCGGAGACGGTGGACTTGTTTCCTCCCTCTTGCACCCGGGCGCTGGGATTTGTTGGCTGAATTCGCGAATGTACAGCTGTCAAGAAAATACTACACATCTCCAGTCAAACATGACATCAAGAAACATGGCTAATTTGGCTGCAATCTCGGACAATTTGTGCATTTTCCAGTGCCGCGAGCAATGGCTCAAAGCTCTCACTTCGGCCTTCGCGGTAAATCCACAAGCAAGTAAAAATTCCGTGTCAATTAATGGTAGTTCGAAAGAATCCATGGATTCTATTCCCATACGAGGTCACACGGCCCGTGATCCTACTGCAGGAGCAAGACGACAAAGCTCGCGGCGGCGGATTCTGGGCCATGGAAAGCAGCAAGTTGAAAGGTTGGAGATGTAACATTCCTGTCCATGCAAGAATACGTGCATAGTATGCTCGCTTGATCCCATATCCTGTGACCGAAGAGTGGAGAAGCGCACCTACGCCTGGCGGGGGTGGGTTTGCGATGTCTAGGTTGGTTTTTTTGCGTGGACTGTCTATTACTGTGCCCAGTCTTCCACGCATAACTGTACCCACGCATGCCCACGCTCAAATCGAATCCAGAGCGGATTCGAATCGAGTCGAAATCAAATTCCATGCTCGAATCAAATCACCCCTTCTCTGCACCCGCAGCTACCACACCAATACCGCTGTGCGTGGCTTGACGCCGTGTGGCGCTGGGCTGGTGGAGTGTGCGACTGCGTTGTGTGGAGGGATGGATGATTGGTAGGTGGATGGACGGATATATGGATAGGCGGGTTGGTCTGCTGTTTCTTTGGTCTCTTGGTCTTCGCAGTATTGAGTGTTTGGTCTGCGGTTTGCTGTCTTCTTGCTGCTGTCTTAGTATGCTGTTAGTTTGGTTTGCGACCTGCTTGGTGTATACTTAGGTCAGTCTGTAGTCTGTTCAGCCTGCTAAGCGCGGTTTGCAGCCTGATGGCTCTTGCTGCTGGCTCTTGGTATGCGGTTAGTTTAGTCTGCAATCTGCTTGGTAGACGATCTATTTAGTCTGCGGTCGGCTGTCTTCTGCTACTGTCTCAGTATACGGTCAGTCTAGTCTGGTCTGTTGAGTCTTCTGCTGCTGTCTAGTTGATTTGCTGACCTCTTAGTATACGGCCAGTCTACTGTCTATCGGTGTCAGCTCAGTTGTGCAATCGTAGCAGCATGTCCGCATGGACACCAAGCAAGACTGCCATCCAGAGTGATCGATCGCGTCTGGAAAGGATCGGCTGTGGCATGTCAGTCCACAACACGTGGAGACAGCGCGTCTGGCGCAGACCGCGCACATAGTCAAGCCCGTCCAGTCATGATAGACGCAGGTGTGATGGAGCGGGTACGCGTGTGGCGCGCCGAGAGCTTCGATGCGTTATGCGTGGTCGATGGGATGTTAGTCGCTGTGCGTTGTGGGTATGTATGGTTCCTTTTTCAGCACCGGTGAGCCAGAAACAGACCGCGTACGTTTGACTGCTGCACGCTGGGCTGTCGCAACGTCTGCCCGTAGAAGAGCATGTAGAGGGGCAGTATGCGAATGCGAGCGGTCTGCACAGCATCGGCACACCGCAATGTAGTCAGCCTCGAGGTTGAGACAAGTCTTTGTAAGGCTCAGGCATCACACGTGCCGCTCTAGATCTGACTGTGCGAGCGAAGTGGGTGTCTATATCTGGAGTTGGCAGGAGGTACGTTGGGCCAGATCCTGTCGTCGACGCTGTGGCGCTGTGCGGAGGCTGGCTGCAATAGGGTGGGATCGACTGCCATGGGCCTTGTACAGTACACCAAAAAGATACACCCATGACATCAGACCACTCACCTAGTGGACGAGCACTTCATGCCTTGACCGATATCCAGACCGCCCACGTGGACTGTAGTCCGAAAGATGCATTGCATAGGGCTGCAGCCTCGCCTATAATCAGCAGTCGTGTGAGTAGGCGGCCCAGTTGACAACCTGCAGCATGCGCCAAGGGATTACTTTGAGGACTAACAGCGGTTCTTACGAATCCGAGGCAAGCATCCAGCGCGCAAGTTACGGTATTGGGATTGCACCAGAGCTGCGGGTGAACGACGGTCGGTGCTATGGCGGTGTGCCGCAACTGATCAGCCGGCAAGAGTACGAATTCATCCTCTCGGCCAATGGCTGGGTATGTTTAGCAGGCCATTCCTCGGTGATTCCGGTGTCTTCTCCACGCATCATGCGTCAATATGCAGATGATAGTCAGCACTCGGCTTCTCGGTGTTGTGTTGAAGCAGAGCTTGTGCACGAGGTGAGAACGCATAGAAATTCGACATCCTTGACTATGAAGTGATCGATCTGGACGCTGCCGGGAGACTGACCGTGGTTGAAACACTGGCTCTCAACGTCCAAAGACGTCTTGAGCTTTCGGAGGGCGAGTCCGCGGGACGTTGTTGCCAATTATAACGCGGCAGTGCCCTAAAAAGGATACGTAAGCGACCAATCCACGCGCACGAGCTTCCAGCGTTCAGACGACACTCCTTGCACAATCGCCATGCAAGCGATCTCGGCTCCTTCCGTGTGTTGCGAACGTTTTTCGTCGTCATTTGTAACAAAGGCGCGCGATAATCGCCACAGTGATGGCGCCGAAAAGACCCATCGAGCACGCGAGAAGCGGGTCTGAACACCTGTCCACGTCAGTTCGACAGCTAGCCAATCTACATATGAGTCGTTCGATTCTCTGAAGTGTGGCTGACGCTCCAAATCAGCGCGACTAATTGTTTGGTGCAGAGAAAAGACTTACCGCGCAACTCCGCATCCTTCACGTTATCACCAGTCTGTCAGCCCCATGTTGCAGCGCGGTACAGGGGTGCCTAGTACCGCCACTTGCTCTTTCTAGGCACATGTCCATGTCCGTCCTCCAAGTTCTGCGCGGGCCACCTGATATACGACTCTACCCATTGAGGAGTTGTGGCAGGTTATACGTCCTAGCGCGCGAGCCAATAGGAACCTAGGCCACAACTGAAGAGCCTCTGAGCACCGAACCACCCTATCCCTGCTGCGGCCAGTAGTCCTACCGAACCATCTGCACACCCAGTAACTGACTTTAGGGCTGTGTTAGTTCCGCTCTTCAATCCCGTCTCAGTAGCAGCCGATGCTGACTATGCAGGCTTTCCACTAATAGACTACCGTTGCCTTATGGACCTGCAGAAGTTCGAGTATGCCTTTTGTGTATGACCCACCAAGACCTGTCCTCTCTCTTTTGTCCTTGGGGGTTCGTTATATATGCCACTATCTCACTACTCATGGGTTTGCCCTTCCATCAGGCGAACTTCATTTCAGCTTTTGTCTACAATATTCTTCACTTGCAGAATCAGGTGTCGGAAGTCGCCATCCGTCACTTCTTTCCTTTGGACCACTTGCATACTGAACCGCCCGACAAGTGTTTTGCATTACCACGATGTGCTATCAAGTCGTTGAACGTTACTCGGTCTGCCGATGTCTCTACTACAAACACGCAATCGATCCCTGCGGTGCCCTTGGACAGCTCAACCACACTGTACAAGAAAAGACGGTTCTTGTAGGCTACGCTTGTAGTCTGCACAGTGGTCACCGACCCGGGACCGTCATTTTCCAACACACAGACTCCTCTATCGAGGATGAGTACGGATTGTACGCACTGTTCCAATTACGATAATATACGGATGCATAGCAACAACCGCGCGTATCATCAGCCGTACAGCTACAGGCCGTTGCAAAGACTGCAGACTGCGTACGCCGTTCACTTCTTCGAACCGGACTCTTGCTGTAACACCAGCCAGCATCATTGGAACACTCTTTCTTATGAGATTTCACAACGTACACGCATCAGCCTGGAGTTTGGGACATGCAACTGAGCACGAGGATATGGATTCTCAATTAGGGGTACGGGGACCGAATGAACTCGACCGCCACACCTGGCATGTACGATCAAGACGAGAAATGCATATCGGCGCATGACATGTAGTCACAGGCGTTCGCTAACGTGACGCTGGATTGAGATGATCTTCTCTCCATTTCCTTCTGCTTCTGTTGTCTTTAGCAAATACTAGCTATGTACACAGTTTACTGTTCCGACAAATGCTCAAATCTGCCTCGCATCATTACCCGAGCCTTGCGTCCGCACACCATCCAGGCCATAGCTCGTCTCTCGTGACCCTCTGCAGACAGACATGCGTCCGGACGCATGGAAAGTGCAGGCTTGAGTCACCAGCAGTCGTTGCTAGTATGCGGTGGATGCATGCACTATGATACGTCATCAGCGACACTAAGCTATATGCGCACTGGTGCATGCTAGTGCCTTGGGTCAACACCGCTCTTTCCACACTGCTTTCTTCTGCCTTCCACTCAAAACTGTACATATTCGTCGGTGAGAGCAGCTCGATCGCTGCCGTTCGCATCCATTCGCCAAACATTGCGTCTGTAACTTTGATCGATTTCGACCTTTTCGCCGACAGTACACGTACTACTCCGGAACCCCATTCACGCCGGTGAACAACTTTGGAACCCAAAGCTCGGCGATGCGGCGCAGCTTCGCGGTGCAAGCGGCCTCATAACGAACTCGATCACGGTTCTCACTAATCATCCTGGACACCACACACAAGCCGATTCATCCGCTTCCCGGCCCGGGTTCGTTCACGGAGTCGCTGCCAGGTACGATCAAGCTTAGGATTGGCCATGCTGGTGTCCTTGCTCGACTAGTCCCATGACTGCCGCCTGATATTTCTTTCACACACGATGCCAGTGCTGTGGTCAAGAGTTGGTCTGCAGTCATGTGGGTGCGGCTCTAGGCATCCAACACATCTGTCGGATGGTTCGCTAGTCCTTGGACGCCTCAATCACTCGCAAGTTACGACACGGCCTTTCAAATCTCTGGGGTGTCAAAGCTCTACCAGTCAATGGTCTCCGCAGAGGCATTGTCCAGGCCTGCATGCGTTTGATTCTTGTGCTGATTGATGGCCATTGCGTCTCTCCGGCTCAATGAGAACCAAGAACGGCTGTTATCAAACGGTCTGCAACTCACACACCTTCTACTAACTCAATCTGTATGAAAGCTAATTCCGAGTTTTGCCTCCACCGGTCGCAGGCATTATACTCTGCAGATGCATGTCCCTCATACCGTTATCCCATACACATGTTACCAATTGCTATACTAAACGATACTTTGCGGCTATGGATGGCAGACTTCGCAGTATCTGCAACTGCTGCGTTGTTCAGCAATTCTCTGGAGATTGTTCGCTCTCACTCCATACACAATCACCTGTGGTGCAAGGGCAGCAGCGAAGCAGCACTGCATCAAGTTTTGTAGATCACCAAGGACGTGTAGTTGCCTCAGGCTTTCAAGACACACTGAGTCTGCACGCAAAGTCACCCTAATAGCGTAAGTGGGGTCGGTGCTCCCAAGTGGCAGCCCTCAAAGGGAAAGGTGATCTTTCTCGAGCAGTCACAGGCATAGTTCCAGCCCACTGTGAATCCTCAGACATGGATTATTATCGAGCACCGTTGGCGGGAACAGCGGGATAAGGAAGATAAGGGTATAGTTTCGCCATATCATCCGCGAGCTGCACAGTTCGGTGGCCAATCTCTCCTGCGCTTCAGAGGCAGCTTCTAGCTCGTTGTTACCATTTTCTTGATTGATGTCATACGCGCCTATTCGGGTCAACACAAGCCACTAGAATTCCACTGAGACCAACGGCAAATAACGAAAACATAATTTGATCCTCCAAGCCTCAATCACAATCATAACCATGGCCATGTGCCATGGCTCTAAATCGGAATTCCCTTCGCATTCGAACCATGAACTTCTACACTGCTCCCGGATATAACACTAGTGCTGAGCGGCGATTTGGACGATGATCAATACTTAGCTGCTGACGAACAATTGCAACAAGACTCGCCGACACCGAGGAGCATGATTGTAAGACTATTTATCGGCAAGCTTGAAAAGTGTTATGCTGTGTGTCGACCGCGACTCGATATTGGGTGAGGGAAAAGAATCGAGGTCATGCCAAGATAATCTTCAACCCGGATCAGGTGCAGGCAACGTAATGTGACACAGATGGGGTAAGCTGGGAAGACTGGTCTGATTCGACATATCGTTGATGAGATCCCATGCCGACTACTAGCATCACGCCTCCTTTCAAAAAAATCTGCGGAAAGCTCTTCGAAGGTGCAACTCTTCTCGATCAAATACTGACTAAACCGAAAGACTGACATACGCATCACACGTCTCGATGAGCTTTTTCTTCGTCCCAGGTTCCTGATATGGATCAGCATTATGTTCGGCGTATCTCATCGAATGTATCAAAAGCTTACCGTTGCGCTATGTCCGGCATCAGAGACCCAGTGCAACTTAGATTCCGGGAAGGCCTTGTGCAGCTCCCAAGCTGTGATGGGAGGGCAGACGACATCATAGCGGCCTTGCACAATGGTTGCTACGCTTTCATTAGCAACTGACAAATTAGTAGATAGGAGGCCTTGCTTACTAGGAATATGCCGAATCTTGTCGATATTCTCCTTCTTCAACAACTGACCCTCCTCGAGCCAGGCCTTGTTGTCAAAGTAATGTGCTTCCGTCCTCGCATGCGCTAAATTGTACGATGCATCGTCGAGTTGAGCCAACCCCTTGATGTTGGGATACAGGGTGCTGATAGAAACCTCCCACTTGTTCCAAGCTCTTGCAGCTGGATGACTGATACTCTCGTCATCTGACATCAACCGCTTATGATAGGAAGCAACATGATCAGCACGCTCCTCTTCAGGAAGGAAGTTGATGAACTCGTCGAAATGGTCTGGGAAGAGTGTGCTCGCTCCTCCTGGCGTCATTGTCCATTTGAGCTCGAGTTCTCGGACTGCAAAAATGCCGCGCAAGACCAGCGATCCAACGGAAGATGGGTGTGTTTGAGCGTATGCGAGAGCTAAGGTTGAGCCCCAGGAGCCTCCAAAGACCACATGCCATTTTTTGATGCCGAGATGTTCTCTGAGGGCTTCAATATCGGAAACCAGGTGCCACGTCGTGTTGTTGACTGTACTGGCATTAGGGCGTGAATGCCCGCATCCACGTTGATCAAGCAAGACTACACGGTAGTGCTCAGGATCGAAGAACGCCGTGTTGTTTTTGGTCGTGTGTCCTCCTGGGCCGCCGTGTAGGTAGATGACTGCTTTGGAGTAAGCTATCATTAACTTGGAAGCTGTGTCAATGCTTAACATACGAGCTTTCCCATCTTGCTTCCCGTACTGTTCGTAGTAGAGCTCATGCGTCTCGTCAACCCTCAGCCAATCGGCATCCCAGGCATCGTCGTGCGTGTAGCCAGTTACTTCTGCTGCTTGTGCCATGTTGTCTATGTGAGTTCTAGGTAGGTCTACTGGGAGACAAGCTTTTTGTATGCGATCTTGTAAGCCGTTATGACATGTCCATAGCGGGGCTCAAGATGTCAGATACTGAAGACTAAGCTGCATATGGCCTAGCCCCGACCCGCTGTGAAGAGCACCTTCCAACACAAGCTTGCCATCCATCTCCTGATCCTTAGGCAACCGCTTCAGTAGGTAACGTCACGTGATTCAAGGTGTTAGTATTTTCTCATGGATATCTGATCATTCGCGTGGAGCGGAACAGCATGGACATCTCATGGCTAGTGTCGCCTACACAAAGCTTGTCACATTGAGCTGGAAATCGTGCAGCTCGAGCTTTGGACTGCAACATTCAAGCACGGGTTCACTGGCAACCCACGTGTCCTGGAGGATGCGGATCTGCCAAGATGCAGGAATACCATTATATATAGGAAGAGTACCTGCTACCTGTGGTGCTCGGCACGCGGACTGAGGACACGGGTGTAGCGCGAATCTGGGATTCGAACTTCGGGGCGGTGACCTCAGCTTCACAGCACTGTTCTAAATCTGGCCCCGGCGCAATCACTAGAACGTTGTTCTGCAGGCTCATCACGCCAATCCCCTGCCAAGCAGAGTTGTCAACAAACAAAATAATCAAAATTTAAGCTGGATATTGTTTTGTTTGATGCGTTTTTGGTGTTGATTCTGTTTTGATTGAATTTTGAAGCTATTTAACGTAACGTACTCCACAAGCGAGCCGGTCACTTAATTTTACACCAAAAATTGAGATTTTTGCACCTTAATAACTCCACAACCAGATGATAGAATTGTCTAAAAATCAAAATGCTATGCTTTACCTATGTCAAGATCAGTTGCCCTGGAGATCTAAGCTCTATCCTTAACGTGTGTAGAGTTATTAGAAAGTACGCTAAAATAATCCCTGTATTTTGATTTTTGTTTAATAACTCCGGTGCGACTGATACAGCATCCTAGCGCTTCTATAGAATTGATCTTTACGTAGATGCAGCATAGTATTTCAAGTTTTAGACAATTCTATTATCTGGTTGTAGAGTTATTAAGGTGCAAAAATCTTAATTTTTGGTGTAAAATTAAGTGACCGGCTCGCTTGTGGAGTACGTTATTTTGATTTTGATCTTGATTTTGATTGAAATTTCAAACAAAATCAAACAAAATTTTGAAACTATTTTGATTACTGGCATCTCTGCTGCCAAGCGATGTAGGTATTTGCATGGCCCGTTAGCTTTCGTCCAATGGCGGATATTTTCTGAGCTCCGAAATCCTTGCCTGAACTTCAATCTCAAAGCGGATCTGCATGTGCTGGACGCCGCACGCCTCGCGTTGGAAGAAAACACGGCCCGTGAGCAAGCCTCAGGTCGCATCTTCATCCAAACTCTGCCGTTTCTGCCCCTGCTCAACCATGATTGTGCAAAGTCTTGTTCCATTACACTAAAGCTTAGTGAGGGTGTTGAGAAGAGAAGGGTCCGACGCGTCCGCACGCCACGCGCAAGATGGCTGGGGATTATGCCTACGACCATCTGGGAACCGTACACGAATTCCAAGACGTAGCCGACACGAACGAGGCATCCAACAACACGAACCAAATCCTTCCTCCATGTGGCTCACAGGTTACTCGGCGGCCGCTGCCGACTTACAGTCTAGATGACAAGTCTGGCTTTGTTAGCGTGAACAGCTTCGATTCCTTCGCATCGTCGACCTCTTCTGGAAGCAGTTTTAAGAAGCTCAAGAGCTTAGGCGACCGCATTCGCAGGAAACCTCTACCCCAATATTTACGAGGATCCATAAGAGTGCATCCGGCCGCAGAGATCGAGCCCAATCGGGTCGGGAAGGGCGTATGGAAAGACCAGCTGCTTATCGACCGGTCCCTTCGGGGCATGGCTGCTCTCATGGCACTGTTTGCCATCGGCATGATTGTTCTGATCGCATTGTATGCGGAGCACTTTCGTGATCGAGTCAACATGAACACTACCTCTGTTGGTGGTGACACAAGATCTTGCGACGAGGTCGCGTACATCAACACGGCGATGCTACTGTTGATTAACGTTTGTGCAACCATGATTTTGGGTACGAGCAACACATATCAGCAGTTAGTCACGGCCATTAAGATTACCGATCTGAAGCACGTGCTCTCCAAGTTTGGCGATTCAAGAGTTGGAACCAATTCTCCTTTCAGTATAAATCAAAAACGAGAGGGAAGGAAGCGATCTTGGGTAGCTTGGCTCTTCCTTGTGCTAACTTCTATGCCGGTGCATTTCCTCGGTATTTGTCTCCCCGTACTAGTTGATCAGACCCTAATTGAATGTATAGCGAATTCACTAATCGGTCCGTCGTTTATCCAAAGTCTCCCAAAGGAAGTGACGTTCGACGATGCTTTTAACATTACTACCGCCCGTCGGGGAAATTGGTATGATGAGACTTCATTGACTGGAGAACTGTCGTTCGTTTGTTGGTCCACCCTCAGATCTGGGAAGCCCCATTTTCCGGAGAGCACTAGTATCCTCGATGCAACCGCCGATGTTTACGGCTCTGATAGAGGCGACTTTGGAAGGACATGGAATACGATTCAAGTGCACTATGACAGGAACTGCACAGACCTTCTGCGGACAGCAACCGACATCTCAGCACTGGAAAGCTCGTACGAAGAGACGCACGGTGCGCAATTGTATAAAGAGGGCGACTGTGCTATGGGAGAGAGCGTTTATTGCACTCTGCATGATGAACAACCCGCTACATGCCGACTCAATGTTCGCATGAGCGCTGCCTTCATTCTCGCCGGAGGCCTCGTTCTGAAGGCAGTTTATATGCGCTCTGTCAACTTGCTGGCACGAGGCAAGCTAAAGTCACACTGTCTGACCTTTGGTGATGTTATCGTAGCTTCAGCGTCTGATCCAGAGCTGAGAATACAAGGGTATGAGCGCTATTTTATCCAATCGAGACGTTGCTGACAATGCCCAGCGAGTGCATGGTCAATGGAGGGGATAACTATCGCAGGCACACTACACACACCTGCCACAAACACTGTCGCGACGTGGACGACTCAAAGACGGGCGGTACGTTCGTTTTATCTCCACTTATTCTTATCATTGACCAATATGACCCAGATGAGCTCGGACATTGCCAGAATTGCAAGAAGTGGAATTCCACGAACAGATTCTCCAATCAGCCCCAACCCACAATTGCCACAAAGTTCAAGAAAAGTTTGATCTCAAATCTTGGCAACACTGCCCTTACGCAGATGTGCCTCCTTATGCTGTGCTCTCTTGCCCTCGTCGCTGCCTCAATCGTTATTGCCGTCCCGTAAGTATGAAACCATCCGCTCAAGTTGTCGCTAACGATGCAAGGTTGGGTATTTCAAACAAACAGCAGAAGGAGGATTGCCACAGATACACCTACCCGATAGACCGGCCCGACTACTGCTTTATATCCGATACCGAGCGATTCGAGAGACTTTCGGGTGGATGGGGAGGTTTCAATAGATCGTTGACTGCTGCTGCTATGGAGCTGACCGGCTGAGTAACGAAGTCATGTCGTTCGCGATGTGAGTATGTCCGGGGTGTCCACCTGAGTGTTGCTGATACTGCGCAGCTCGAACGGTGCACAATTTATCTATTCATTGTTATATATCATGCTGATCTACAACATCACCTTGATTAGCTAAGTATGCACAGGACTCACCAATATCACGACTCCCGCTGATAATATACAGGAGCGCGATTGGGGTAGACTCGAGTATGCGCGCAAACGCATCCGAACTACGCTGGTGGCCGGTGAGAGCTTTGAGGAAGATTACCTTTTACAGCTGCCCAAGAGGATTCTCTACCCAACCATGGCGTACAGTGTTCTGACGCATTGGATGCTCGGTGAAGCACTACAGACCCAAGAAGCAGTCTGGCTTGAGAACGCTGACGGCCGTCATGTAGAGCACTCCAGGTACAATGTAAGTTCGCGTTGTCAGTGCCAGAGACGTGCTCTGACTCCAATAGATCACCTACGCAGCATATCCTGTATGGACAGCGACATTCCTTGGTTTATTAATGACTGGTGTGTGCTGGTGGGCCTTCACGTACAAGCGCGAAGGTTTTATACCGCAGATGTATGGCAGCATCAGAGTGCTGTGCGCGGCGACAACACAGCTCGACGACTTCACTTCGAATGGAATACAATGGGGCGATCTGGGAGAAGGAAAGCAGTTCCGACACGCTGGCCTCGCGGCCGAGCAAGTCATGAAGACCGTGCCGAATGCACTCTATGCTGGGAGGGATCTGGAGGTACAAGGTGGCGTTGACGAAGGCGCGCTCGAGGGACTGCAAGTGCCGAAGATTAGACAGAGAGTCATGTAGTGTACAGAAAACATAGAGGGCGGTTGACGGAAAGCATAGCGGAGCTTGACCACCGGTATGCCTGAATAGGACGATTATCATGAAGATCCACAACGTTTTCTTGGCTTACAGTCTTTTATGGGCTCGTGCACGTTTTCGTGGAAAATCAACATTTGAGCACCTGCACCCTATACCCCATAACTCAACCAAATGTCGGATTTAGAAGCTGCGCTTCAAGCGCTAGATGCTCTGAAGCCTGGAGAAGCTCCTCGTTATGCTCAGGTTGCGAGAGAGTATGGTGTTGACCGAACAACGTTGTCGCGGCGTCACCGTGGGGTATGCGCGTCGCGCGCGAAGGGCTATGAGTCTCAACGCCTACTCAACACAACACAAGAACAAGAGCTTGTCAAGTATATTGAAACACTCAGCAAGCGCGGCCTACCTCCTACAAGAGAGATGATACGAAATTTCGCGTCTGAAATCGCCAGAAAGCCCGTTGGCAAAGCCTGGGCTGACCGCTTTATCGCCCGGCACCGCGACCACCTCCTGCTCAAATGGACCTCCAGCAAGGACTCCAATCGCCACAAAGCTGATTCTCTCTACAAATATGAGGGATACTTCAAGGTTTTGGGCGAGAAAATAGAGCAATACGACATTGAATCACGTCATATGTACAATATGGATGAGAAGGGCTTCTTGATTGGAGTACTGTCTAAGATGAAGAGGGTGTTCAGTAGGCGCTATTACGAGTCTGGGGCAGTGAAAGATTTGATCCAGGATGGCAACCGTGAATGGATCACGCTGCTGGCTTGTATATGTGCTGATGGTACTGTTCTCACTCCTTCGCTCATATACCAAGCTGCCTCTGGGAAGCTCCAGGACTCGTGGTTGCAGGATTTTGATCCCTCACTACACAAGTGCTTCTTCACGGCATCACCAAGTGGCTGGACGAACGACGATATTGGCGTCGCGTGGCTTGAACAAGTCTTTGATCGCGAGACAAAAGAGAAGGCAAGGCGGCAGTGGAGGTTACTGATACTTGACGGCCATGGGAGTCATGTTACGATGAAGTTTATTGAGTATTGTGATGCTCATAAGATACTCCTTGCAGTGTATCCACCTCACAGTACTCATACTCTTCAGCCACTTGATGTGGTGATGTTCTCTCCACTCAGCTGCGCGTACAGCGCGGCACTCGCTGACTTCATGGATATGTGTCAAGGCCTCTCATCTATCACCAAGTGCAACTTCTTCCGCCTCTTCTACATTGCCTGGGACGTCTCATTTCACTCTACAAATATCCTGAAGAGCTTCAGGTGCACGGGCCTATCTCCATTTGATCCACGCCAAATACTTGATCGTTTTCAGTCAGATCACGGTTCTCGGCCGTCTACGAGTGACAGTACAACGTCAGTGATAAGCGCGAGTGATTAGAGGAAGATTGAGCGATTACTGCGCGGTGTAGTGGAGGATATGTACGACAGAGAAGCTAAGAAGCTCTCACAGACAATCCACACTATCGCAGTCCAAAAAACACTACTTCAACACGAGAATGAGTGGCTTAGAGAAGCTCTGATCAATGAGAAGAAGCACCGTCAGCGTGGCAAACCACTCCTCCTTGAGGCACCCAATGACCACCACGCTGGTATCCGTGTCTGGTCACCAAGCAAGGTCCAGCAAGCTCGCGATCGCCAGGAGGCCAAGGACCTTGAACAACAGCAGCAAATACACCAAAAAGCTGAGGAAACTCGCCTCTGGAATGATCAAAAGCGACTCAAACAGCAGCTGCAGGAGGAACGACGATTAGGGCGGATGGCAGCCAAAGTAAGACGTGAGGAGGCTGCCGCGGTGAAGGCGCGAGAGAAGAGCCGCGCTGCAGTTGATCGTGAGCTTGCAAAACAACTCCAGGATGATCTACAATTATCCAAAAAGAGTAAGAGGCAAAGTATCAAAGTTTCCAAGTCCTTACAGCTATCTGAGCTACCTGTGGCGACTGTAGTTGATGATCTAGTTGGTGGGGAGCCCTCAGCCAGCTCATCAGCTCCACCGACAACAACCACACGCCGCGGCCGCAACATCATATGACCAAGTAAATTTAAGTAGCGCACGTTAATCGTAGATATCAAATTACTACTACAACACAAAATATCACGATAATATATACTCTGCGTGGTTGTATAGCCTCATTTTTGGTAACGTAAAGCACCACCGAGCCGGCAACACCACCGAGCCGGCAACTTTTTCTTGGCATTGCGAACACCACGTACAAACAACAATGGCTCAACAACGCAAAGCTAAGCTACTCCAGCAAGAAGGCAGGATAGACCTCGCACTCCAGGCGTACGAATCAGGTCAATTTAAGAGCGTGCATCTTGCTGCTCTAGCATACAACGTCCCACATCAACGGCTCTCTGATCGGCAGAACAAAATCACCTTCCGGCTGTCTGCTACGCCCAACGGCCGAAAGCTCTCTACGACAGAAGAGCAAACGATCGTACGATACATCCTTGACCTTGATTCGCGTGGATTTGCCCCCCGGCTGTGTGAGGTGGCAGATATTGCAGATAAACTGTTGGCTGTACGTGGTTGGTTGGTTGGTTGGTATTCGATTTTCGTCCATAGGATGGGGATTAAGTCCACCATCACCGCCTCCCGAAGGGCATATAGGACGTGCTAAGCTAAGGAATTACAGTGCTGCTACACTACCTTAGAAAGCATTTCTTGCGTACGCGGGTATTGCTACCATTTCAAGCTACAGCTCCCCTTCCAGTTGGAGAGACTGAGCCGTATGAGTACATCAGGGTGAGTCCCTTGTGTGTGTTCAGAGGCAGTTAAGTGCCGTAAGAGTGGGAGGGAGAGAAGGAGAGTAAGGAGGAGAGTTAGAGGAAGAAATTAGGGGAAAGAGTAGGGTTATTTGCTGCTGTTGCAACACAGGGTAAGCTACCGGGGGCAGACCTTGGTGTAGTACTGTGTGAGTTGGGTGAAGGCTTCGAAGGCCTCTGGATCCCCAATCAGCACGGCAGTATACGCTAGGCCATCGCTCCGGCTGGATGGTGGTATGGAAGGTCGAAGTGGCCACCGGCCAAAGGCCCCTAGGGTCTTGCGGCAGAGCGCAAGATGCTCTGGCGTCTTGTCGCGCCCGCATGAGCAGGTGAGATTTGCATCGCTGTGATGGAACCTCTGGTGATACCATGCAAAGTCTCCATGCATAGATCGGATAGAGAGTAGTCTAGCTAAGGTGGCTCTTGGTAAGTCTAGCTCCGTTGGACCGCTGCGTGGTGCATAGTCCAAGTCCCAGCTCTTGTACCATTTTGAGAGCTTAGTCTTCTTGTCAGACCACCAGGTCTGTTGTGTGTGCTGTAGTGTCTTGCAGGCTATTGTCTTGATGCCTGAGAGTGTAGGCATAGCAGCTTTTCCAGTTGGGGGTGATGGGTGCTGGGCTTCTAGGTTGGCTAGTCTGTCTGCTACCTTATTTCCTTCGATGCCTAGGTGTCCAGGGGCCCATTTGATAGAGACGTCGTGTGTTTCCATGGCACCGTGGCACTCCAGGAAGGCCCACTGAGAGGTAGGGGGTGCGTCGCCCCTGAGGCACCATATCACTGAGGTGCTGTCTATGCACAGCCAGATTCGGCGAGTGTTGAGAGCTGGTTGTCTTATGGTATGCTGGAGGCCCCTCCATGCCCCTACTGCTTCCGCGTCAAAGACGTGTGAGGTAGGGTGAAGTGACCCACGTCCAGTGTGAAGTTGTTTTCCGTCCTGATACACTGCTGGCTGTACGTGGTTGGACACCTATTGGCAAGAACTGGGCTGAGCGATTTGTGTCGCGTACGGAAGAACTCAAGATGGCTTTCAATCGCGCAAAGGACCGTCAGAGAATACTCCAGGAAGATCCAGAGGTTATCAGCGCGTGGTTCAAGCTCGTACAGGAGACAAAAGACAAGTATGGGGTCCTAGATGAGGACATCCACAACTTTGATGAGACCGGCTTCCAGATGGGAGTTATTGGCTCAATGAAGGTTGTTACAGGCTCAGAGAGGCGTACAAGACCAAACCTTATTCAGCCAGGCGATCGGGAGTGGGTTACAGTTATCCAGAGCATCTGCGCTGCTGGGTATGCTATCCCACCCTTCATTATCTACAAGGGGCATGTCCACATCTCTGCCTGGTATGAGGAGACTAATATACCGTACGACTGGAAGCTCTCTGTCTCTGAGAACGGATGGACAAACAACGCACTTGGTCTTGAGTGGTTGAAGCATTTTGACGTGCATACAAGAGCGCGTCAGAAGGGGTTGTACAGGCTGCTTATCTTGGACGGCCATGAGAGCCATCTCAACCAGGATTTCAAGGACTACTGTGTGGAGAACAGAATCTTAACCCTCTGTATGCCTCCTCACTCATCACACATACTTCAGCCACTTGATGTGGTGTGTTTCTCACCGTTGAAACTGAAGTACTCCCAACGCGTACGAGCCTTGGCATCCAAACGCGTCTTCCACATTAACAAGGAAGGCTTCCTCCCAGCCTTTAGAGACGCGTTTTTCGACGTGTTTACGTACAATAACTGCAAGAAGGCCTTTCAGGCATCAGGACTAGTGCCTACTGACGCGCAGGTAGTCATTGATCGGCTTGAAGTGCGATTTCATACCCCTCCACCAGTACCTCTACTAGAAACACCATGGCAATCCCAAACACCAAGCAATACGTACGAATTTGGGTCGCAGTCAAAGCCTGTAAGCGAGCGCTTCGTACGGTCACCAACATCTGCTCAGGAAGGGTTCTCAAAGCTAGTAAAAGGAGCTGAGGAGATGCTGCATGAAAATGTTCTTATTAAGGCTCGTGTACGAGAGCTTGAGGAGCAATTAGCAGAGGTTACTAAGCGCAAAGGGCGTAAAAGAAAGCAGATTCAGTATGGTGGGACAATAGAGTATGGTGCTGCAGCGTTGTCTGTAGCTGAGAGCGCAGCTGCAGCTCGTACGGTGTCAAAGAGAGCGCGCAGTGGTAGTGGTCAAGAAAGAGCCCAGCCAGGTCAACGGCACTGTGGCAACTGTGGAAAGACTGGGCACAACGCTCGTACGTGCCAAAAAGATGCAGAAGAAGATTCTGCATCTAATACAAGTGCGTCGTACGCGGGTTCTGCAGAGGGTAGTAAGTAATTGCTTGTTTTGTACATGGTGTTCGCAATGCCAAGGAAAAGTTGCCGGCTCGGTGGTGTTGCCGGCTCGGTGGTGTTGCCGGCTCGGTGGTGCTTTACGTTAGTGGGTGGATGATGATTTTCGTGCACGAGCCCATGATGCGCACGAGCCCATAAAAGACTGTACCCCACTCCTTGCCTTCAACGTTACACTACCGTGTCCGTGCACTCAATGCGCGGATTCACTCAATGCGCGCCGAACACGAAACGCGTCAAACTTCACACCACCATAACTCAACGCCACGATGTCGCTAGAGGCAGCCCTTCGAGAGATAGATAGATTAAAGCCTGGCGAAAAGATCTGCTATACTGATATTGCCAAAAAGTATGGTGTTGTGCGGTCAACTTTGACGCGTCGGCACAAGGCAATTACAACGCCAATCACTACCCGCATCGCCAACCGACGGAAGCTCAACCCACAACAAGAAATAGAGCTTATCAAGTATATTGAGGAGCTTAATCGTCGATCCTTACCACCTACACGAGAGATGATTCAGAATTTCGCGTCAAAAGCAGCTCAAAATCCCGTCAGTGAGAGCTGGGTTACCAGGTTTATCAACCGGCATTCTATTGATCTGATCTCCAAATACTCAACGGGTATGGATACTGTGCGTCACAACGCTGACTCATATACCAAATATGAGCTATACTTCAACATGTTACGCGATAAGATCGCCGAATATGGTATCAGGAGTGAGGATATCTACAATATGGATGAGAAGGGCTTCATGATCGGAGTGACTGCCAGAACAAAGCACATGTTCAGCAGACGAATGTGGGAGAAGAAGGAGATCAGAGCATCTACTCAGGATGGTAATCGATCATGGTTGACTATCCTGGCTTGTATATGCGCCGATGGATCAGCTCTGCCGCCAGGCCTCATCTACGATTCAGCCAACAGCACTATCCAGGAGAGCTGGATAGAGGAAATACGGTCAGGGGAACACTCAGTACTTGTTTCCTCATCTCCCTCAGGGTGGACTACCAACGATATAGGCCTTGCCTGGCTTGAACAAGTATTTGATCGCTTCACCAAGACCAAGCACGAAGAAAATGGCGACTACTTATCCTTGACGGTCACGCTTTTCACCTCTCGTGGGATTTTTTAGAGTATTGTGATCAGAATCAGATACTCCTGGCTGTTTTTCCTGCTCACTCAACTCACACACTTCAGCCACTTGATGTGGTGATGTTCAAACCTCTCTCAACAGCCTACTCAAAAGCACTCACAACTCACCTCCACAACGACCAAGGACTATCATCTATCAAAAAGAGTGACTTCTTTCCTCTATTCTCGAAGGTGTGGATAGCTACTTTTACTCCTGAGTTGATACTCAGGTCCTTTGAAGCCACGGGTATCTCACCCCTCCGAGCCCCCGAACATCAACTTTTCCAGGTCAGCGAAAGGTCGATTTCCATCGATTTTTCGTTCAAACACGACTCAAATGCCTTCTTAAATCTGTTTCCCAACGTCCTCTCCCCGCTGCAGGTGTTGTGGCAGGCGCGCTGCCCTCTTTTGTCTTTCAGCTCTTCGCTGAGCTGAATTCTCTTCAAAATGGCCCGTGCGCTACTCAGATTTTCACGTTCGGTCGAAGGCCACAACCACCACCAAGACAAGGAGACAGTTTTGCCACTCCTTGTTCTTGCAGTATAAGGGCATCGCCAGGCCTACCGCAAGGCTCTCCACGCGAAGAGCTACGGCGCAATTCGACAGAGCACCGGCTCTCCACACCCACAACGATGAGAGCTGCTTTCAGCTCTCTGAAGACCGACTGTCAGCGTCCCAGACCTGACACAACACGCAAACAAGGCAGCCAGCATGGCCTTAGATTTCACGACCCTTGGGGATAAAGAAGAAGGACAGGCCTGGCTCTGCCTACCTACTACACCTATCTCCTCAGACACAGGCATGGCCAAGCCTAGTACAAAGGCTCTCCTCGCGCAGAGCCACGGCTTCGATTCGGCAGGGCACCGGCTCTTCACACCCACCTACTCTTTCCTACTCTCTCTCATGGCACTCAAACCGCCTCTGAATACACACAAGGGAACCACCCTGATGTACACACACTGCTCAGTCTCCCCAATTGGAAGGGGAGCTGTAGTTCTGAAATGGTAGCAATACCCGCGCAGGCAAGAAATGCTTTCTAAGGTAGTGTGGCAGCACTGTAATTCCATAGCTTAGCACGTCCTATATGCCCTTCGGGAGGCGGTGATGGTGGACTTAATCCCCATCCTATGGACGAAAATCGAATACCAACCAACCAACCAACCCCTCCGAGCCTCCGCCTCTGAATACACACAAGGGAACCACCCTGATGTACACACACTGCTCAGTCTCCCCAATTGGAAGGGGAGCTGTAGTTCTGAAATGGTAGCAATACCCGCGCAGGCAAGAAATGCTTTCTAAGGTAGTGTGGCAGCACTGTAATTCCTTAGCTTAGCACGTCCTATATGCCCTTCGGGAGGCGGTGATGGTGGACTTAATCCCCATCCTATGGACGAAAATCGAATACCAACCAACCAACCAACCAACCCCTCCGAGCCATACGGCATGTAGATGCCTCTAAATGTAAGGGACTTTTCTCTAATGTACACACACTGCTCAGTCTCTCCAACTGGACGGGGAGCTGTAGCTTGAAATAGTAGCAATACCCGCGCAGGCAAGAAATGCTTTCTAAGGTAGTGTAGCAGCACTGTAATTCCTTAGCTTAGCACGTCCTATATGCCCTTCGGGAGGCGGTGATGGTGGACTTAATCCCCATCCTATGGACGAAAATCGAATACCAACCAACCAACCAACCCCTCCGAGCCAACGTCATCCTCCGCCGATTCAAGAAGGATACCCCTGGGAGCTCCCACAGTGACGATAGCAGTACTTCAGTATACTCCGGCGACGATTGGTTGAAAATAGATACTCTGGTACGTGGTATCACCAAGGATGAAGGCAGTAGAGATACCAAAAAGATCAGACGGTCTCTCCACCACTTGACAATCAAAACTCACTACTCCACCACGAAAATTCAGGCCTCAAGGAGGTACTGAAGACTCAGAAAAAGCATAAGAAGAAGAGTAGTACTCTAGACCTTCACCCTGACCACGGGGGAGCTGCTTGGCACTCCCCTAAGAAGATGAGGGAAGCTCGCCACCATTTAAGAGTCAAACGACATGAAAAGAGAGAAGAAGAGCACAGAAAGTTGATGGTGAAGGAGCAGAGGCACGCTCAGAAGCTTGAGAGAGAGAGAGAAGCTCAGGAGAAGCGTGCTGCGCGAGAGAGAGAGGAGAGAGTAGCTGCCAAGGCTGAACAGGCAGCTGAAAAACAGCGTCAAAAAGAAGCCCGCGACGCTGAAAAAGCTATACAATTATCCCAAAAGAGAAAGAGGAAGGCCTCACAAGGCCATATCCAGCCAATCAGGCGTCAGAAACGTGATAGGGATGATGTGGGTGGTGATATAGCCGCAGAGGTACCCTCAGCTCCCCCACCCGTCACCACCCGCCGCGGCCGCAACGTCACACTTCCAAGTAAATATAAGTAGCACAAATTGATCGCAAGCATTACTATAGTACTACACTACAAAATCCTGTGATATTAGCTTTTGTTGGTGGCTTAATAGCTTCATTTTTGGTTGAGTGAAATGGTGTTCGGCGCGCATTGAGTGAATCCGCGCATTGAGTGCACGGACACGGTATCTCCGGTATCGTTGACCGGCCACCATAACCCGTTTTAAGCACTGATAAGACTTGAACCCCAATGCTTGGCCTCGCCAGGCTGTGATGCGCTTTAAGCACGACGCGCGCTCCTTCTCTGCTATTCCCCGTACTCGAAACATATGCCTCGTTGACTCTACAACGTTAGTAACGCATGGAGAACTCTCTTCCTGAACAAGACGCTGTGCAGGAGGTCGAGCAGCATGAAGACGAAATCGCGAAACGCGTTCTGCGGAAGATCGACTGGCGACTCATCCCACTTATGTTTATCACGTACAACTTGAACTTCATGGACAAGACTATCCTGTCATCAGCCTCAGTATTTGGTTTGCGAGAAGATACCGTACGTTAACGCCCGGCTTCGTCAACATTTCGCCTTGCTCGAAACCGTACTGACATCTGACCGGCAGCACTTGCAAGGCCAGCAATACTCCTGGGTTTCTAGCGTCTTTTATTTTGGCTACTTCTTTTGGGAATATCCGACCACTTTCCTGATCACTCGATTGCCTGTAGCGAAGTATCTCGCAGCGAACACGTTTGTGTGGGGTGCTGTTGTAGCTCTTACGGCGGCATGCAGCAATTATGGAGGCCTCATCACTGTGCGATTCCTGCTCGGTGTGGCAGAGGCCACTATCACTCCAGCATTTCTCTTCATCACAAGTACCTGGTAAGATTTTGACAATAGTGTTGCAAAGAGATCTGTTTGCTAAAGATTGGTAGGTACACCAGAGATGAGATTCCCACACGCACAGGGCTGTGGTTTGCAGGCAATTCTGTAGGCGGTCTCCTCGCATCCTTCCTTGCCTATGGCTTAGGCCACATCGAGGACTCACTCGCGCCCTGGGTCTGGATGTATATCATTCTTGGCTGCATGACCTTTCTTTGGGGTATCCCAATGCTCTTATTTCTACCCGACAGCATTGCGACAGCCAAGTTCCTCACTGAAGACGAGCGCGATTTTGCAACCCGGCGCGTAATCTTCTCAGGTACTGGAAGCACAGACAACTCTAGGTGGAAGCTTGATCAAGCGCTAGAGTGTTTACGTGACCCCAAAGCGTGGATCATCTTCAGTATGAGTTTGTTGACTCAAATCCCCAACGGCGGCACCCAAAACTTTGGTAATCTCGTTCTCAAGAGCTTTGGATTTACTAGTCTACAATCGACTCTTCTCGTTATCCCAGCATCGGTCATCGCAGCTGGCACCATAGCAGTGACAGGGTGGATCGCCGGCCGTTTCCGCCAGATGAACTGCATTTTGGTCATCTGCGTCGTCATGCCTGCTGTGCTCGGTAGCACACTGATTTATGTGAGGCCGCGCACATCGTCAGGCGTTCAGCTTTTCGGCTATTTTCTGCTCTCGACAGGCCCAGGTGCCATTCCTTTGCTCATGTCTCTTGTCGGTGCAAACTACAAGGGCGTGACTAAGAAGATGACGATGACTGCGCTCCTCTTCATCGCTTACTGCGCAGGCAACATCGCAGGACCGCAATTCTTCAGAGCAAATGAGGCACCTCACTATAACACGGCGTTTAAAGCAATCTTGGTGTGCTACTGCTTGGTCGTGGGGTTGGCAGTCGTGCTGAGGTGCTATCTGCAGTGGCTCAACTTGAAAAGGGAGAGGGAAGAAGGCGTTAAGGGTGGTGCAGGGTCTGCGGGCGTGATAGCCAGTAAGGTAGCTGAGGAGGCGAACCAAAGTATCAGGGTGGCTGAGGTGGACATCCATGCCGAGGACTTCGACGATGTCACTGACTGGAAGACGTTCGGTTTCAGATATCGTCTCTGATCAGCGGAGCAGGTTTGCTCCAATCATCCGGTCTGACGAATGCATGCAAACATCCCTAAAAGCTTTGTCGCGAGAGTGAAGGTCAGCCGCTTCAACTGGACAAGCGCCGTTTGTCGCCGCGCCAAAACTGGGTGCCTACCTGCGCCCTCTGGGTCTGCTTTAGTCCTTGCAGCAACACCACACTCTCCTCAACTCCAAATCTGCGCACACTTAAGACACTGTGCAGTTTTCAGCAACAGACAACCAATCTCTCGAAAGCCTGATGCGCTCGTTCGCATGGTCGCAGCTTGCGTGTGTGACTGCATGTAGTATTTCCATTTCAAGGTGCTAATGAGAAGGCAGGTGCAACAAGAAACCTTACGCATTCACCGCCATGCCCGGAATCGAGGAAATGACAGAAAAGCGATCCCAGAATTGGCTGCTTGCGCTTCCCCCAGAGATTCGCAACAAAATTTACGACATTCTCTTCGGATTTGAGGACCCCATTGCCTTCCTTGGCCACCGCGAACGATCACGCCTGAAACGGAACAACGTAAGAGTAGATAAGCTCCCAAAAGATCTCAAAAATTACGTCGCGCTCCTTCGAACATGTCGTCAGGTATACTGTGAAGCAGGCAGCATCCTGTACGGCTCAAACGAGTTCCGATTAGCCCATGCACACTCGGTACTGCATGACCGAAATCTCAACTACATCCTCCATGCGACTGCTCGATGGCTGGAATCTATCAAACATCGAATTCCTCTGCTAAGAACGGTGATAGTCACTGTTAATGAGACAACCAGATCGGACAGCGTTTCATCACGTCGCGGTGATCATGATCAAATATTCCACGGTTGCTTCGACATACTGCCTCTTGTCAAGCTCTATTGGTCGGACAAGTCCGGCAATCTGCAAGTACGGTTTCAAGACTCGGTTGGGGTGATCCAGATGCTTGGAGATAGAAATGAAGAGCAAATATACAGGCCCGTCAACACTGATATCCTGCACAAAGTTCTAGAGCAGGTTGGAAGAGCCGATATCTGGGACCTTAAAAAGAGCCGTAGCTTCCTTCATAGCATTCTGCTCCGCCGCGATGGGTACTATGGATACGTGTGCTACCGGGCCACCGGACCACGAGCTGGTTTCCGTCGCCAGTTCAACATACTCAATGGCGGCAAGGAGCTGAGGCTGTTCCATCCTCAGAAGCCGTCCAAATTCTTGAAGTTGCCCAAGCACCTACAGCGCAGGATCATTACAGAATCTTTGCGCTCCGAGTTTGCGGAGTACGATGTGGGCAGCTCAAGGTGGCTGAAGCATTCGACATCCCTCTTGGAAGTATGCAGAAAACTACGCGGGAACTGGACGCTTCCATTTACCTTAAGCGGCAAATTCTTGCTCAGCGAATACGCGCAATCCCAATCCGACCACTTCCACAGAGCCGGACCTTTCGGTGATGCCCGGTGGCTACTGAACCTTTGCAAGGATTACAACAAACATCTTCGCAAGAAGCCGGTCTATCTGAGCCGGATCCCATTCACGAAAGAGATCCCAAATCTCAGCCCGCCAACCATCATGCTAGACCTCTCATCCGAAACCGCCACATCACTTTCCGCCATCACCATTAGCGCAGCGCGCCTGTATCAGCTTCACCACTTTCCAAGCAGCACACCTATCACCTTCCGCCTATCCCGCACCACCACCCGCACCGCCACCCTCACCATCCCAACCGAACAATCCACCACAACCCTCGCAACAATCATACGCCGCACCTTTCTCTTCCTCTCCGACATCTACCTCGCCCGCCCACCCCGAACCCTAGCTCACTACACCACCGACATCCACATCAACGGCCACGGCACGCCCGTCTCCGCCACACTGCACACCCACGGGCGCGCCGCCCAGCGCTGCAAATTTGCCAACGCGCGAGCGCTTGCAAGCGCCGCAGAGGTCGCCAGCCTAGTCTCCGCGCGCATCGCGCAGCTCAAGAACGACTTGACGACCCGCCAGGACCGCCAGATATGGGCGCGCGACTTCGCTATGCTGCTGAGCGAATTCGGCGCGCTGTGCGTTGCGTTTGAAAACGAGGGTGCGCTGCCAAGCGGCACGGTGGGCGATGGGGATTCTCATATTGCGGGTTCCAGTGGCGTGTTTGCGAGCCAGGGCGGCGCATCACAATTCGCAGAGACTGCGACCGCTGGAGCGAATCAGGGAGGCGCAGGAGGTACCGTATTTGAAGCAGCGAGCTTCAAGGCCGTAAATTGGCGCGCGCTACTGAGCTACCGTGATGAGAAGGAGAAGGCAGGACAGAGAAAAAGTGCTGTGTCGTTGCCGAAGGTGGTACAACAGGTTCCGCATTATGGCTGTGGAGGATGTACAGAGAAGTGTATGCGAGGAACTCTGGGGCCGGATAGGCTTCTGGGCAGGAGGCGGGGCAGTCGCTGGATTGCCTTGTTAGACTCCTAAGTAAGCCGTAGAGGCACCAAGTTTCCAGTCAGTTAGTTGAGTCTGGCTAAAAATTTGAGCGCTTGTTATGTTACTTGCACGGACAAATGTCTAGAGGAGGCATTGATTTTGCAGTCGTTTAGTCGGGTCTAGCTGGGAAGTTGTGCGTCTGTTATTTACTTGTGAAGGTAAAACTCCACAGGAGGCACAAAGTTTGTTTCCCGACAAGTTAAGTCTGGTTAAAAGTTTTACCCCCGCTGTCTACTTTAAAAGGACGTACACGCAAATGTGCCTCTTCGGACTGCCAAGTAAGTAAAGGCACCAAGTTTGCAGTCATTCTGTTGAGTCTCGCTATGTTACACGTCTGCGCTGTACTCATAAAAGCAAAAGCATCTAAAAAAGCACGAAGTTTGTATTCATCAAATTAAATTGAAGTTTAGCTAGTAAGTTATGCATCTATTATGTACTTCACAGAGGATATTTAGATACATGCATGCGAGTAAGTTTACAGCTGGACAGGCTGCTACCCAAGAGGCAGCAGTCAATCCGTCGCTATAGTACTAGGTGCCAGAGGAACCATGTGCGCAGTCTGTTACGTCGAGTCTAGCTATGTCGGACGCCTGGCATGGATTTATGTGCATAAAAATACAGAGGAGGCATTGAGTTTACAGTCTCAGGTCTGTCTGTCAAGTCAAGTCTAGCTATGTCGTGCGCCTAGCATGTACTTATGAAGCTAAACACCCAGAGGAGGCACTGTGTGTGCATTGATCTAGTCAAGTCCAGCTCAGAAGTTGTGCGCCTATCATTTCCATCGTTAGGCAAACACTCGTAGTAACCAACCATCTACTCCGCAGAACAACAACACACAACACTTTCGAATACTCGATAACTAGTTGTTATTAAAAATTACCTCATTCCCAACCCGAACTCCAATTCCTCAATCTCCACACCTCAAGGGGTATAATCAAATAATCGTCATCATACTTCGTTCAGCAATAAGAACCACATCAGCTTACTCAACCACAGCATTCACACGTACACCAGCCTTCCAACAATCCCCGCTCACTCAAACAGTCTCATGCACAGTAGTCGGCGCAGTAACACCAACACCATGCTGCTTCTCGACATGCACAGCACGGGTTCCCTTGAACCGCTGCACGTCCCAAAGGCGGGTCTCGAGGAGGGTCCCAACAAGACTCGTAAAGCTGTGTCATCGTCAGTGCAAGCTTCCAATCCAAACCAGTAAGAGACATACAAAGCGATAAAAGCAAACGCCTCCAGCGTGCGCTTCAGACTGCACTTGTTCACGAAGCGGGGTGAGTTGACGGCACAGCCGCCGTTGTGCTCGTAGTCCTGCGCCGCGAAGATGAACGCCGTGAGCCAGAGGTACGAGAGGATCCAGGCGAGGGGTGCGAGATAGCCTTTGTAAGTCTTCAGGGCTGGGAGGGCGAGCGCGGGGATGTATAGGAATACGTCGATGGCAGCCTGGGGGTGTTGATTAGTGGTGTGCTCAAGTGTGGATTGAAAGATGGGGTGGTGACGTACCAAGGCGACCCAATAGACGAGGTGCGTGTTGCGTGTGTATTTGTGGATGAAGTAGGCTGAGATGCCCAGGACGATGAGCGAGGAGATGAGATGCAATGCATGGTTTGCGGCGAGGAGAGGACGGTGAAGCCTGTTTGAGCGAACAGCGGGGGCGCCGTAGTCAGTCGCGGGTGCTGGAGCTGCGTTGGTACGGCGTCCGAATGCCATTGTTGCGACTTGGTGAGGGCGGTGTTGGTGGAGAAGCGTGAAGCGTGTGAAGTTCGTGTTTACTTCGTGCGTGTGCGTTGGAGAGGAGCAGACTGCCTTTTTATGACCAGCCTCCCAGCATGCAAACGCTCCTCCCCTCAGTACTCCGTCAACATAACGTCGTCACACACACAAGCAAGGAAAGCACCATCGCCAGCCAGATCCCCTGCCTGTATCACATAAGTTACTCATCGTGATTTCACCAGACCCTGACTATTTTGCTTATTCCCTCAAATCAGAATTTGTATGGATATCATTTCTTTGACATTTAACGTTCACATGAACGTCAGGATGCGCCAAAGCGGCTCTTTCCGGCTGTCATGGCAGGCATATGGTGAGAGTCGCAGGGATCTTGAGGCGATCGCAGCCATACAACCCTTCTGTTTGCAGGGTGCACAGCGCAGCACAGGGCCTTGGCACTGAACGTCGCTTCCATCACATTGGGACAAAAGAAGGTGCTGGCATCATCGCTGGTGAGAAACGTGCGAAATTGACGTGTGCAAGACCGTTGACAGGTGTGGCGTGATGCGTTGGTCCAGAAGGCCGCGACTGCACTAAGCATTTGTGAGTCTTGTGAGGTATTGCGTAACCTGCAATCATGGCGAGCTCCACTGAAGGCCTACTCGTTGAGTCAAGAGATCTGAGAGTCACGTGCAAACCCTACCAATCAAAATTGCTAAAAGGAGGGTTTGGGCAGAGGTGGCAAAAGGCGTGACTCTCATACTACCCGGGCGCGTGAGTACAGTTGCTGCTTTCACGAGCAAATGCACCAAGATCAATTTCTTGTAATGCGCTCTTGAAAGAAATCGTACAAAGCCCGTGGACGTGCGCTGTGGACGTTCTCCGTACCTCCAGTCTCCATCTTAGCGCCGACCAACTTTCGGCGGTATTCAGCAACTGCTGGTGATTGTTTACCTATTCCAACTCTTCATTCACCTCAATTTTTTTTCCACACATCCATCTGCGCTTTGCGCTTCAACGAAAATGCTATTGCGCGCAATACCAGCATGATGATTGTTTGCAATGCGCAGTAGATATGAGACTGGAGCGGCGACGATGCAAAGTTGGATTTACCTGATTCAACTTGCTATGTTGGACTGTATGGCGCAGGGTTGCCAATGTGCTGGCTTCAACAAGCTCTGCAGGGGCACCACGTGTGGTGGATGTACTATAGTATCATGCGTAAGTTTTGTGAGTGGAGATGCACGGTGGGGGTGCTTGGCGGATGATGCGGAACCTCTCTATCGTCCAAATTACATCAAATCCTACCTAATTCTGTATACAATACAATGTTAACCTGTTTCGAGAAGCATCTCTGTGTGCCCCCAGAATGTCTACTACTCGTCCATTTCATCCATCTCATCTATCCTATCCATCTCATGTATCCCATCGATCAACCGTCCTAAAATGGCTACTCCTTGTCCATCAACACCACCCCATAGTCAGCATTTATCACGGGACCAGCGCCTGCAGGTACAGACTCTACGGCTAGCTGGTCATACGTACAGATATATCGCCAACCTCCTCCACGTCACCGAGCGACAAGTTGAGTGGGCAGCTACTAGTGTTTCTGTCACTCCAAAACGACGTAGTGGTCGCCCACGTATCCTTACAGATGCCCAAGTAGACGAGCTTGAGGCGTACGTCCGATCATCACGACGTACACGTCAGATGAGCTGGCATCAACTTGCGTACGGTCCCTTTGACGCATGGGGGGTGTCAGAGTACGTGATACGCCGTGCCTTGACTGCTAGAGGATACACACGCCGCATTGCCCGAGCCAAGCCACCTCTCACCCAACTCCATAAGGACTTGCGCCTTGCCTGGGCTCGTGAGCATGTCAACTGGGAGCCTTGGCAGTGGTGGAGGATCCTCTGGAGTGACGAGACGTGGGTAACTGGAGGGCGGCACCGTCGAGTATGGGTAACAAGGAAGACTGGAGAGGAGTTAGATCCTACCTGTACTGTTGACAAGGTACCAAGATTGTATGTAAAGTATGACAAAGCCAAGATTTGGCCACCCCGAATAATACAGCCGAACATCTCCACCGTGCCGCCCCACTCACAAAACTTACGCATGATACCATAGTAGGATGTAGATCACCAGCAAGTTTCAAACGTAGTGTAAGAAAGTACTCGAAGCGTGTTACGGCCGGTGCTTATGACGTCGCAAGATCTCCGCTGCCCATTCGACCCTGACGTCAGCGACAATGTCGCTTAGCTTTTATCAGCCTCACAGCAGCATGTGTATTGCAGCCTCGGGGGATGTCATTAACCGAGGTCCAAGACAAGCTGCAGCTTTGGGCAAGCTGTCAATACGCAGGGACTATGCATATACGAAGGGGTGCCACACAGGACCGACCCTCCATCAGTGTACCGATATGCGCCCTCTGGTTGCATACTGCAGTGCTAGATCCATCGTCTTGGCTAGACTGATTGTTGCCGCGATCTTAGCTGCATGCAACGGGGTATGATATACGCAAAGCAGTGTCACTAAGCGATATTTTGTTTCATCGGGTTGCCGTAGCGAGTTTTGGTGTGGAGAATAGGTCTAAGATGGTGTTGGACTATCTCGGAAAGTAAAGCCCTGGCGAATGGTCAGCACGCGTATAGATGAGACGATAATTTGACTAAGCTGCTAACAAAACCCATCAGATATTTTGAGAAGATGTGGAATTGCTGGTTCTTGAAAGCAACCTTCCTGCAACCCTATGCTCACATGAGTGTGCACTGGGGAGGAAGTCATATGGCCCCAGCTTGCTCATCATGCAGGTAATGGAGAGAAGGGAGTGCACTTACTGAGCGTGCAATGCTGCCACAAGACGATAGCCTGGCCATCATTTGCGGCTGCAGGCTGGATCTACAAGAGGAAGGAGGATGATCCGGTCTAAGAGAGCTCTCTCTGGAAGAAAGTTTGAGGTTGTTGATTCGTGCTGTCAAGTGGAGGGCCAATTACGGTAGTGTTCCTGCATTCAGCAGACTACAGTAGAAGGCGTGCGAACCGTTCCCAAGGATCAACCAGTGTAAGCTGATGGTCCCCAAGAGTGGCCGGATACCTACACAACCGAGCCTATAGGATGAAAAGGCATCCAGTATGTTGGGAAGCCGTCGAGCATTGACGCAACGGAGATGCGCTTTAGGGCCGGAGCAAGAGTCTGCGATGGGCGTGAAAAGTGATGGGGTTTCTGTGAGGTGCCCATGGATAGGAGCGGCGACTACGGCTGCACCGGTCCGCAAATCTCCCTGGCACGGCGCGCACAAGCAGAAGTCAGAACGTCGACCACGTGACCCGCGTGTACAATGATTCAGGGACTTCAGACAGTGCTGGGTAAAGTTTGCCGGCTCGCAGCATCCTTGACGGCGCGACGAAGAGGTGGGGTCAATGCATGTTGCTGACGCTGCGGTCGAGTCGTTGCGCTGGGTACTGACCGGAGAAAGCGAGCTCAAACACGTGCTTCAACCCTGATGATTCTCCACACGCCGATCCCACGAGACTGGCCATAGGCGGCGGAGGAAAAGAGCGGCAGCGAATTGAATCTTGTCAGGCTGCTCGCCGACGTCGACCGGCCAGCGCTGACATCGCGGGCTGCTGTTGTCAGATAAACGAGATGGCGTGTCAGGCTCGCAATCGTTGGCAAGCGAGCACAAGGCACCGGAATGCGTGACCGAGATAGGGCCGCAGGCTTGCCTCGTAACAGCAAATGGTTGACCAGCCCAGCAACTACCGCGAAGATGACGCACGCCGAAGGATTCTGCAGGCGCAGGAACTGGAATACCTAACGGCGAAGCGAGGCGGGAGCAGCGGGCCAGGTTGAGGCGTCGAAGCTTGAGGCTTGCGCTTGGTTGTTGGCGCGTGGTGAGCCAAAGGGTTGGGCCGGCCAAGCCAGCCCTGGAGTCCTCGTGGCTTGCTGCGCGGAATCTCCCCCGCCGAACTCTTACCTCATTATTCAGAGTCATGTTATTAGAGTTTTGACCTCCACAATCACCTTCGTGTTTCATGACCTGTGTATTCGGGATCAGCATCGCCGGTCGAGTAATGGTGTTAGGCCACCAGTTGTTCGTTCTTGTTCGTCTGGGTTGACCTACTGCTCAATTGAGTAGAAACTCCGTGTATGTCCTGCAGCGTGCGTCTTTACCGTTGTGAGCGCGCAAAGATCAGCCCAGCCAGGCAACATATTCTGCGCCGTTTGTGCTATACCCACGGTTACCATGTCGATCGCTGGTTGTGGACTGTCAGGACGCATGGTTTGTTTCCGGAACGTTGGACCTGACGTGTGGCAATAACATGTCGAACAAACAGTAACGTCCAGTTCGTGGTTGGTTGACTGGCGTGCAGCGGCGGTGATGATCAGGTGGAGGTCTGCATGTGGAAATCTGCAGGCACGTTCGTGCGCGAATTGTAGATCGCTGGTCGAATCAAATTGCAGATTCAGCATTGCTGCGAGAAGTGGTAGAGTTGATAGCGATATTATATACTTTGAAAACAATATTCATACACCGAAAGGTGGGATGTTTCGCCAACAGCTCTGCAGATCTACAGATTCCTGCAAGATGAGAAAGTGCATATGCCTTACCAACAAGGGTAAACAAGCAAGCCGCCACGACATCAATAAAGCCTCGCGGAGATGCGTAAACGCTGAGACATCCGGCCTGGGCGAAGTGAAGCAATAGTCGCCACCAGAAGAAATACTGAAATGCATAGAACAAGCAATGTATGCCCGAAGCACAACCTCGTCTCAAGTCGTTCAGATGTCGTTGCAGAAACAAGGTATCATACTCCAAAGCATGACCGAACGCCAAAAATGATGTGGATGCCGTAGAACTCCAGTTTTTTCCCGTCGCAAACGGCGCCGCCAGGACAAAGTGGTTACTGCTCGAGGAAAACTTCGAAGCCATGTTGGGAAAAGGTGGAATGTGCTGTCGCAGACTGTCCTGTGTAGTTGCATGATCGGTGTTGGTGCAACCCACTAGTGATGTGGACTCGGCGAACCCGGGCGTTGACCATACGCTCTCGGAACTTGGAACATCCACAGAGCCGGGGCGAGAAGGGGAGCTGGGCGGCAATTCGGTCTGAGAAGCACTCGACCCAAGCAATAATCGAAGGAATGCAATTTGCTTCGGGTCGTCGAGTGTGCCGGCCAGAGCGTGGGTCATGGCAGGCGAACAGCCAGAAATAGCAACAGCGCTAATGGCATTACAAGCGCAGTTTTAGCATATTGAGATGCTACTGCTGAGGTCGACGGGCGGTCCAAATATGTCTGGGGAGCAAGGGGTTAGTATTGGTTCGTGACCTTGATTAATTGGTACAACAGCAAACAATAAGATGACTTACATGTTGTTGTACGCATGAATTTTGCGATTGCAAATTTCTTTGCGGACACCCTCGAGCAGTGGCTTGACGTGGGCGTTGAGATCCCACTGGTAGACTCTTGTGAGAGGGGCAAACGAGAGTGCGTCCAGGCCCTCGGTGATGCCTAGGTTGTACCACCTGCCAATGTCCTTCTGGTGTGGGTCATTGGGCCACGAGTTGTAAGGAACGCGGATTACAGTCTCCTGGATGTCGATGAAGCCAGCTGCTTGCAGGTTGTGGCGAGTTCGGTGTTCGTATGCAATTGGGCGTGAGACTCGCCATGTTGCGTCTGCGAGGTAGCCGTACCATTGGACAAGCTTGCCCTTGGGGTCAAGGGTGCCATCGTCGCAACGCGGCTCCATGTCAATTTCAACGTGCTCTATCCACCCGCACCCTGGCTTCAAGTGGCTGGAAGCGGAGTCAGTAATGATGATAATGCACGCAACAGGGGGCTTGCATACGCGAAAACTTTCTGGTACAGCTCTGGCCAGCTTGTGACGCTACCGCAGGCCATGCGTAGATGGATCAGATCCCAGGAATCTTCGCCTAGCGACCACGGGCTCTCGTAGTCGCGTGGTACACGGAAACGCAAGTTCGGGGGAATTCTGCATGGGCGTAAAGTTAGTGCGTGCGCCGGCAGACAGGCGCAAGGGTTGGCACATACCTCTCCGGCTGAATGTTGACCAGATCCAAGCCCAAAACCTGCAATCATCGTCAGCTGTCGGTGTGGTACTGCAATGCAGCAGGGCGGGTCAGCGCACCTCGGCGTTTAGGAATTTGCTGCACACGCGGTTAGCCTCGCACGCACAATTGGCAGCAGGTTGCAGAGCCCACTTACTCGGCCATGTCTATCGCCCAGATGCCGGTGCCGGTACCCAGATCGAGGATGCGAGTTTCTCCATTCTGTGGCACAGGTGCTTGGTGCAGCATGTCTCTCCGTGCGACGGAGAAGAGCTTGTGGTAGATGTCCATGCGGTCCTTTTCTGGCTGCAATGCACGTCAGGGCTGGCCAGTGGAGCGGCGAGAAGAGAAGAGCTTACCTCGTCGCATGGATACTGGTAGATGCCGCGCCGGTAGCCATGGTAGTAGCGGCCGTTTTCGAGGTAATTGCTGTTGTGAGCGGGCACGGGCAGTCTGCGGCGTCAGTCAGTGGGATGCTCGCTGCGTGGGCCATGACGGCGGGCGCTGCATCGCGGGCTGCGCGGGCGCCAACGCGGGACAGACGGTCGCACGGAGCGGGGAGGGCAGTGCACTCACCCATTCGCTGCCATTGTGACCATTGGAACGATGTTGAGCAGCAGACGGCCTCGCGGGCGGGGGGCGTTTTGACTTTTCGAGGGCGCGTCAGAAGACGGGCAGCGCAGTCGCGGGCTGGGGCTCCTGGGGCTCGTTGCAGCGGCGGGCTGCAGCACGCGGGCGGGACGAACAGCAACAGCAGAGGGCGAGGAGCGGCGGGACGTGTGCTGCGCTGCTGGGCGGGCGATGCTGCGGGCGACGCTGCGTGCGAGTCGTGTCGGTTTTAGTAGTCGACACAGACTGCTGGGATCGCGGAGCACTTGGGCAGGCAGGCAGAACGGCCGGGATTCACTCAGTCATCAGGGCAGGAGCGATGCGGGAGGGTTATTTAAGACACCACCCGCAGACCCCTGCAACGACGCACTCAAGCGTCCCTACCGTGTACACAGACACGGCGCTCCTGCTCGTCCACAGCTGCGTCCCCGACCAGAGGCAGCCCGAGGCGGCTGGATCCACTTGCTGGTGCTTCTGGGAACCGCCCGCACATTAAGCCATTAGCAGCACTACTATTAATTTGCATCCCTGGTCCCTGCCAGCTGTGACATCGAGGAGCCCGCCTATGTGCTCGGAGCGTGGCTGAGTCTGGATTAGTACTGGTCCCACTGTCCAACCTGTCGGTTCTGCGAATAGCCAGTTCGGCGGATCCCCCCCAGCCTGTCTTGTGTGCCCCTCACCCACGGCCCCCTGCCAGCTCCCTGCCTGCTCCCTGCTCTCCTCGCCCTCTTCGCCCACGCTACCATGTCGTCGCATTCGTCCTGCTCTACTGTACTCTGCACCCTCACCACTCAGCACTGCTGGCGCACCAAATCCCTAGTGCACCGACATGCGCATGAATGATGCCGCCTCATCTCTGCTCACTGGTGGCGGTCCAAGAGGGCAGCCGAACTGTCCTCTATCCGCCCAATCGCTGCCGGCTGCTTGGGTCAGCTAGAGCAAGCCCTGCCCACTATTCCAGTTGCTGCTGTCCACACGTTTCGGCAGCCCACTGCCGTTCGACGCTGGGCATGCTTTGTCTTGACACAAATGAAACTGTGACAGATGCTGCAACCATAACAGCCCGCGGCTCGAGACGATGGAACAGCTCCTTCGGCAGTTACGCCAGGGTCGAGCGTCCTTCGGCATGCCTCACCCTTTTGCACAGTAGCCCGTGGTCCTGATTCCGACAATTTGGCAACAATCTTCGCGCGTTTCCCACCACATTTCTCATCACTCGACCGATTATTGCTGACGCGAGACGCTCGGTCTTGTCGGCGTCAGCTGCAGGCCTGTGTAGGAACAATCCTGATCCAGACCCGTGTCAGGAGGCGTACAGTCTTTAGGCCTGTCTTCGGCCGCCTGCAGCTGTTGTTGCTAGAATAGGGGTAACGGTGAGCATCCTGTGCCGAAAACCGTGTATTTCCTTACTACCGGTATTCAGAGACCAAGATTCTAGCGCACCTTTGCCAGTCGAACAGTAGTTCCGACTTGCTTCCAGTGAGGCACGGTCGCTGCTGCATCAGTGCACTTTTCCTCGCCCGCCGTGCCGGCCCGCTGGCGTTACCGCGAGAGCGCAGCAAGGGGTTGGGTGCCTCAATTTAGAACTGCTCATGAGAAGTGTAAAGAATAAAGCCTCCTTCCGTTAGGCTTACTTTCTGCATGAGTTGTCGCATTATAACGCTCTCAGCAATCTCGAAAGAGAATGCGAAACGGGTAATCCAGAATACGAGGCGTTCGTCGCTTGGATGCAACGAAGAAAATTTGGTTCGGTTACGGCTTCTGTTGTGTAAGGGGTGCCTGCATGCAGAACACGGCGAGGCCCATATGGTTTCTGAATATGGGCAGGCTGTTAGCCACACGATTGGTCAATTTGACCTGGCAGGATGTTCTTCAACCCAGTGGACGACGATGCGGGAGTACATGACGTGGAGACGTGTATGTTGCGAGTCGTCGAGTCCCAAGAATCTGGTCGTCAGTCAGGATCACGCAGTCAGATCATGCGTTAGCTGCCGCTTCCCCTCAATGCCAACAAAAGGGCTTCGTACTGATTGGCAAGAGATATGCATGCGCATGGATTATCACACTTGTCTTGCAGGTTTCGTTTCAATGGCGCAGCCGACCATAGACAATTAAGCTCCAAACTGCGCGAGCATCCCTGGCGGCCTGCTGAGCGACAATGGCCAGTAATAGACATGTGTTTTCAGCAACGTTGTTAGACATATGTTAGTGTGCGTCGGACGCTGGTCATGAAAGCAGAGCTGTCTTTCCGGACGGATGGCGATATATTTCGGTCCTGGGCCCGGGTTGCGACTTTCAGTGCAGGCACGAGCCAGCGGTCCGAGACTAGCGAGATTCTTTCTGAACGATACCTGCGCTAGATGGCTTGTTTGGGTAGGATTCTGTGGGTTTTGGCTCTGGGATTGCCGGTGCAAAGCCACAACGCTGGGTATCACCAGCTCTATGGGTGCATTGGCGGGCTTCCCAAGTACGAAACAGGAAAGCTAATCGATACCGTATAAATGTTTTTTTCGCCGCCAGCTAGCAGGGGTTTAAATGTGGAGAGACCTATCGTAGCTGTATGTTGAGTGGGGATTGCTCTTGCCCAATCAATCAATCAGATCCGCTTTGTCCCGTACCCTGCTAGCTGGCGGCCAAAGAATCACATTTATACGGTATCATGAGCGCTCGAAGATTCCGAATTCAGACTGGTCGGGCGGCCCAGCTTTAGGGGAAATGAGCATCGGTTTGATGCGTGCTGAGTGAACAAAGACGGGCGGTGTGTGAAACACGGACAGGCCCTAGCTTAGCCGAACCAGCCCACCGGATCCACGACCAGCAATTTGAGGAAAGTGTCTTCGGCCGATGGCACTTGCCTTCTGCACACCATGTCCGCACAACTCCCGCGACGAGCGCGTCAATTTGTCCGTTCGGATCAAGGCACAAGTCCGATTGCGTCCTCCTTTTTGTGGGGATCGGCAGGGATTTTGATACTGGTGATGTAAGTGAGGCGCTTCCTGAGTGGAGAAGGGACTGGGGTTAATGGACAAAAGGCAACGGTATTTGCGAACGTGCAACGCCGATGCATAAGTGCTCGTGCAGACCAAACTTCGAATGCGGGATAAGGTGGTTCACACTGGTGGTTTTGCTTCTAGTGTCAGCCCAATGGGCGCTGCCCTGCGTATATGGACGCTTCTCAAGGACGAGGTATAGCAAGATTTTTCATATTTTTGGGCCACACTGGCCTTGGCCGATCGTACTCGCTCAGATGACAAACTGAAAGGACCGCACTCAACTGGGCAGAGGGCGAGCCGTGGGGGTGAGGGATCTGCCCAGAGCGAGCTTGAGCGCATCTGATCCCTGGACGAACCGGACGACTGCAACGCACGGAAATAACACACAGTACGCCAGATTTTGCCTTTGGGAACCTGGCTACTCACGCACGATTAAACGGCCTGTGCATCTCCAGAATTGCTACACTGGGCTTTGCCTTGTCTGAGAAATAACATCAAATGGCGGTGTAAAGGTCTACGTGGACCAAACAGAGTCAAAGCCCCTGCAGTACCCTCAAAATGTAAGGCTTTCGTATGCCCAATTGCGCACACTCAGTCACTTAGATCTTCTGGCACGATGCTACTGTACGCCACTCTTCTTCAGGCTTTCCTCGTTGTCGTTGTCCGGGACGGTACAACGTCAAAGAAAAGGCTCCACTACTTGCGAACCCACATCACCACTGTATTGTGGCTGACTTGGCTTGTTTTAATACACTGCACAGTGTCCAGGAGCTCTGTACCGCTTCAACAAGGTCGTTGGTTCTCAACTGACTTGCTTGTCCAAGGGCGAGCCCACACATCAAGTCTACCGCAGTACTTAAGATCGCATCGATAGAGGAGTAATGCAGCTAAGCATTCGAAGACCTGCGGTGCGACATGCGATCCCTTGGGGTATCTTCGAAACGCACCGGGTACCTGCGTATATCACAGTCGGATCATGTACCCTAATAATCCTACTCTCAACCATGTGGGCACATAGCCAGGATACTCTGGAAGCGGCCCTAGAAGCTCGATGGCGCTCTTCTCCGACGTCTCCCGTCATGCCAATTGTGCTAATTATCAGCCTAGGGTTGACCCCGGTGTATCACGACAGTGAACAGCACGTCGCAATGCACTGGAGTTCAAGCTAGCAAAACGAGGGCGCCCCATGACAATGCGTTGCTTCAATGGGCAGACACACTGTCTGTTTCCGGAAGCCATCGTGGACCAACACATCACTGCATCCTGTTAGGCATCGCCTCCGATTAGACTTCTCAAGTCGCGTGGGTGAAGAGATGCATGCACTGCAAGTTCTTGTCCAAATTAAACTCTCAGCAGATACCAAGCGCCCACATCGGAGAAATCAGTCATCTTTTAGAGGCGCGAAGGCTTTCGGTCGAACAAACCTCCCATCTTCGTTGACTTGTCCGGCCGAATCCTGCATTGTACACGGATTCATAAGCAGCGCATAATACAAGAGGCTTCGCCAGACCTCCGGAAAACAGATCGATTATCCACATTTTGTATGCGTACAGCTCACAATCAGACCCGAAGGGTTTTCGTGGAAGAAAGTGAGCGTGCAAGCGTACCCACCAGCAACTCCGTTACACCGAAGGTGCACATAAGCAACTGAACCAACCCACATGTCGACTCATGAGATTCGGTCCTGATGTTGCCCAAGCTACTTAGTGATACGCGTTACCAACTTGGTCGGGCTCAAACCCAAGGCGGATACATGCAGCCGTCCCTCGCGACAATGGTAAAGATCTGATTGACTTTCGGCATTGTCTCCGACACCAACTAACTATGACGTACGCTGGTTCGTACTGCGGCAACTTAGCCTTTCCGCAGCGGCCGTCATACAATCCACGGAAGAGCAAAAGTTAAACGCACTGTCACTTTTATTCTCTGCTGTCAGGCGCATGCCCAAAGTCACTACTGTAGAAGTCTGATTCTTTGGCCGAACGCTAGTAGGGCATGGCACAGCGCGGATAACCTTAGATTGTGCTCTAAAGGCAGTCGTGCTTTCTGATTCGCGAGCCCTGGATTACGTACGCAGTATTCTCCACCTTTTCAGGGGCTCTTGTTTGATCGTCAAACCTCTTTCCCCCAGCACTCTCCAGTGTTACCCGGCCGAGCCCTGCTAGCGTTCGGCCAAAGAACCAATTTCTTATGGTAGTTTCAAGCTGGACGAATCCCAATACCGCGGTATACTTCGTATGCATACACCATGCGGTGGATCGCTTATGGGTCGAGCCAATGGCTGATTTCCGGTGGATTCAGTGGCGAACAAGGGCCTCTGGCCAATGAACGATCTCACTTGTTTTGGTAGCAATTTGTATAGGAACACCACCATTACTTCGAGAAGAAGAGGGTAGCTTTCATAGCCATTTCTGAGCTCAATTTTGATCGTTTATAGATAATTTTTGGTGTTTTGAACAGCTAGAGAGACGCTTACTTCATCCATGATACTTTTTGTCGCCATTCATATCTATTACTTGCTGCAATTTGCCGCGAAAACCCTGACAGAATTGGTGGGCTTTTGGCCCAATTCTTGCCCACTCGTCTTGTATAAGAGCTCTACCTTCAAGTACTGCGTCTTTACTACTTGATCGCTGAAAACGCCCATCTAATTGGTCTTTCTCGTAGTCCCAAAGAGGCTCTATCTGGTTCAAGTCAGGCGAATTTGGCTGGTGTGGAGCCTTGATGATACCACGTAACGCGTACTCAGCAGTGCAGATTTCAGCTGCTTTTGTATGTGCTGGAGCATTGTCTTCTACGACGACTATCGGCCGGTTAGGGTTCAGCTCTTGAAGCTTTCGTAGGTATGGGAAGAGGCGATCGTGGAGGACGTATTTACGGTATAGAAACCAGTCTATACCTCTGGTTTTTACACCTCGCGTAAGCTTTGTGGGCTTGAATATTCGTTGTGGGCTGGGGGCTCGCTTCATGCCTCTTGTACGGCCGGCAGCCCGTCTGGCTTGGTTGTGAAGCTCTACATTGCTACTGATCTCGCTGAGTATCGTACGCTCAATTGTATCGTTTTGGCGCGCTCGTAAGCCTTGATAGATGCCGATCTGACGCTCGGTGAGGTTCTCCAGGTCGAGTTCTAGCTGGTGTTGAGCCTTCTCCTCTGGTGTCTCCATCTCCCAGAGCAGCAGAGGGAAGGGGACACGTAGATCCTCACAGACAGCGCCCCATTGCATGATACTGAAGTGTATAGGCTCTAAATACTGGCTCCGAGTCTCTGTAGGCTGGCCCTGTACGACTGTAACTTTCTGACGTTTGTGTGGGCGGCCGCCGGCGCGGATGAACGTTTCATCGGTAAAGACGAAGAGAGCGCCTTTGTCGAGCCAGAAGATACACCAGCGGCAGTAATCGACACGTAGATCCATGAGATCGATCGAAAGAGGTGGCTTATGGACCTCTAGCACTCGAGAGAGCGGCTGATCGCGCGAAGGATGAGGGTGTAGGCGGCAGATTCTAGCTATCGTGGTGCGATCAAGCTCTCCGAACGGCGTGTAGTTGCGTACGGCTTCATGCCACGTCTCGCGCGGATACCAGTAAGCTGCGTCTTGGATCAGTACGGACTCTGCTGAGTACGGCCATATCTTGGTCGAGGCAGTGCCAGCTACCTCACGATTGTTCTCCCGGGCAGTATAGTCAAGTAGCTCGTTGATATCCTCGTTCTTGGTGGCATCAGTTGCGCGTCGGACAATACCAATACAGGTGCTCTTCGGGATGCCGAGCGCGCTGCTAATCCGCTCAAAAGTCCACTCTGCGACTACTCGCAAGGTAATAACTGCAGCGCGCTGCGTACGGGAGGTGTCGACAGAGCCTCTCTGCTTTGGTGGAGGTACAGGCATCGCGTGGTGGTTGAAAAATTCGAAAAGTTCGACGCCTTGAAGCATCATGAAGGTGGGTGTATTGCATTGCAACTTCGAAGATCTGATTACTAAGCAAGTTTCTAGCTCTCTGATTGGCCGAGCGATCGGATTGTCAGAAAATCCACTCATTGGCTCGACCCATAAGCGATCCACCGCATGGTGTAGAAGCTTCGATGTGTTTGAGTGGCTGTGCTAGCTGGCGCTTCAGCTAGATTTTCGGGTCACCTTCTCCCTATGGTCCTTTGTCATTGTTATCATACCATCGTCACATGTTTAGTGATCGCTGACGGGCTGTCAGACTACCATGTACTTGGTACCGACATTTGCGCTAAAGCTATCAAGTGCCTACTTCGCCTCCATTCTTTGTTACTCTTTAATTATGATAACGTGTTCCACGGGCGAGCGCCGCACCCCACCAAACCTGCGCACCTCTCTCATCTCAACGTACAATGGCTCAACGCAGCGCTACTCAATTAGCTTTAAATGAAGCAGACGTTCAGCTTGCTATCTCCTCTATCAATTCTCATTAAATACAGAGCAATCGCAGGGCTGCTACTATCGTTAGCGTCTCTGAACGAACAATCCGCCGCCGACGCGCTGGTATACCTGCCCGACGCGATTGCCAGCCCAACTCAAAGAAGCTTACCCAGCGAGAGGAGCAGGTGATTGTTACCTATATACTCGACTTAGACCAACGTGGATTTGCGCCTACGTACGCTGCTATACGTGATATGGCTGATAAGCTGCTGGCTGCGCGCAGCGCAGGTCAGGTTGGGAAGAACTGGCCAGCCAACTTTGTTAAGCGTACAGACAGTCTCACAACGCGTTTCAATCGAGCTTACGATAGGCAGAAAGCTCTGTGTGAGGATCCAGTCCTAATCAGCGCCTGGTTCAAGCTCGTAGAGGAGACAAAGGCGAGGTACGGCATCTGCGATAACGACGTCTACAACTTTGACGAGGCTGGCTTTATGATGGGCAAGATCACGACTCAGCTCGTCGTGACAGGGTCAGAGAGAAGAGGCAGGCCAAAGGCTATCCAGCCAGGCAGTCGCGAGTGGGTGACGTTGATCGCTGCGATCAACGCTGCTGGCTGGTCAGTCCCGCCGTTCCTCATCTTCGCTGGCCAGTATCACCTATCTGCCTGGTATGAGGAGGATATCCCACGCGACTGGGCGATTGCAGTGAGTGACAATGGCTGGACGAAAAACGAGCTAGGAGTTGAGTGGCTGAAGCACTTCAACGCTCATACAAAGACTCGTGTTGTAGGTGCACGTCGCCTACTTATCCTTGATGGCCATGAGAGCCACCACTCTCTTGAGTTTCAAGAGCTCTGCAAGGAGAACAATATCTACACGCTCTGTATGCCACCTCACTCATCTCACCTACTCCAACCTCTTGACGTTGGCTGCTTCTCGCTATTGAAGCGCGCGTACAGCCGTGAGGTTGAGAGCCTGATCCGCCACCACATCAACCATATCACCAAGCTTGAGTTCCTGCCAGCCTTCAAGGCAGCGTTCAATCAATTGTTCACCTCATCTAATATCTGCTCAGCCTTTCGAGGCGCAGGCCTTGTGCCTCTCCAACCAGACGTTGTACTGTCAAAGCTTGACGTGCAGCTACGTACACCTACTCCAGCTGCTCTGCCAGAGGCTCTCTGGGAGGCTCGTACGCCGACCAACGTACGTGAGCTTGAGGCTCAATGAACGCTAATTAGTGATCGTGTGCGCCAACACAAAAGCTCATCACCAGCTTCAATTATTGAGGGGATCAATCAGCTCAAGAAGGGCGCTGAGGTGATAATGCTCTCAGCTGAGCTGATGCGCGATCGGATTGCCAGTCTTGAGAGAGCCAACGAGGCAGCGTCAAAGCGGAAACAACGTAAGAAAAAGAGACTCCAGCATCAAGGAGTCCTAACAAAGGGAGCTGGCGAGGATCTACTTGCTCAACGTGAGGCTGATCAGCAGATTGCTCGTGAAGAGCGTCGAACAGGAGAGCAATCAGGCCTCAGCCGCCAGGTTCTAGCGCGCTGCAGGAGGTGAAGAGAGACTGGCCATAACTCACGTACGTGCAAAGTAGATACTTAAGATAACGTACCTCACAAGCGAGCTGGCCACCTGCGCCAAGACCCTACCAAAATCAGTACTGTACACGACCGTAGAGCACCGTCAAGGATAGTAATTAAGAATCGTAATAGGCTATTCTACTCAGAATCTACTAATACTTCTTGCTTACACGTACGTGCGTTATGCCCTGCCTCGCCGCAGCGTCCACAGCGTCGTTGGCTAGGCTCACCTGCCTCAACGCGCACCCTCTTCTTTGCCTTCTTCCCATCACTACGCGCCTCAAACTCCTTAAGGGTCGTCAGTCGTACGCCCTCCTCAATCGTTAAGATACCCTGCTGCTGTATACGCTTCCTTTTATGCGATCTACGCTTGAGAGGTGGTGCTTGCCCTAGAAGATGATGAAGGGTGGGATCGACCAGCCCATCGCATTGATCCCTTGGATCACTGTAGTCCACTCTCAATTGCCCTGCTGAACGCTCTTTGGCCGTCCTCGACGCTCAGAACTAGTGACTACTGCTCCAGTTGATATCATGCCCATCATGAAGCCAGCCTCGTCAAAGTTGTAGGTGTCGTCATCAAGGATACCATACTTAGCCTTCATGTTCTCTACAAGCCGAAACCAGCCTTGTATAATCTCAGGATCCTCGCAGAGAGCTCTCTTATAGTCATATTTGCGATTGAATTTGACCTTGAGCTCAGGGCGACGTTTGACAAAGTTTGCAGCCCAGTTCTGGCCAACAGGATCACGGTGACGCTCAGCCAGCAAAGAATCAGCCATATCCTTCACAGCAGCAAGCCGGGGCGGAAATCCTCGCGCGTCGAGGTCAAGGGTATGCTGAGTAACTACATCCTCCTCTGTCTTAAGGAGATTTATTGAGTTGGGCGTGCAATCACGTCGATAAGGTGTTCCAGCAAGGCGATTACTGAGTGTTGCTCGAGAGACGTTGTAGATAGCTGCAGCACGTCTCTGGGATAGCGTCGCGTCGCGTTTGATAGCCTCAAGAGCAAGCTGTAGTCGAGCATCTTTTGAAGGTAGTAGATTGTCTGGTTGTTGGCTCATCGCGATTATACTATGCGCAATAGTATGTTTGGTGGGGTCTTGGCGCAGGTGGCCAGCTCGCTTGTGAGGTACGTTACTGCTTTATTAACTCTATTAACGTACTCCACAAGCGAGCCGGTCACTCAATTTTACACCAAAAATTAAGATTTTTGCACCTTAATAACTCTACAACCAGATAATAGAATTGTCTAAAACTTGAAATACTATGCTGCATCTACGTAAAGATCAATTCTATAGAAGCGCTAGGATCCTGTATCAGTCGCACCGGAGTTATTAAACAAAAATCAAAATACAGGGATTGTTTTAGCGTACTTTCTAATAACTCTACACACGTTAAGGATAGAGCTTAGATCTCCAGGGCAACTGATCTTCACATAGGTAAAGCATAGCATTTTGATTTTTAGACAATTCTATCATCTGGTTGTGGAGTTATTAAGGTGCAAAAATCTCAATTTTTGGTGTAAAATTAAGTGACCGGCTCGCTTGGGTGACCGGCTCGCTTGGGTGACCGGCTCGCTTGTGGAGTACGTTAATATATGTTAGAAAGGTATATGTACCAATCAACGCAGGGGCAAAGTGTGTTCAGTGTTCACATTTTGTCTCAACAATATATATAACGTGGTTCACCAGCGAGCGGGCCACCCCACCGAGTGGGCCAGCAAACCACACCAAAGCGCCTACGCAGCGACGTAGCGCAACACCACAACAAATTACTGTACTGTACATAATAGCGTAATATTATTCAGAAGCGTCGCTATCATCTACGTCCTCTATTTCTACCTTGCAGGTGCGGGAGTTATGCCCAACCTCGCTGCAACGGCCGCAGCGTCTCTCTGCGCGCACCCTCTTCGCAGGCGTCTCGCCCTCCTCACGACTACCACCCTCCTTTTCAGCAATCAGGTCAGATACCTCACCAACTGTAAGAGTCTCCTCTGCGCGTATATACCGCCTTTTACGGGTTTTGCGCTTTGTAAGCGTATCAACAGCGTCTCGAAGGCGGCCTATTTCCTTCTGCACCAACACCATATTATAAGCTATCTGCTGAGCGCCTTTACTTAGCTGCTTGACCTGCTCATCTAATGAACTTGCTGGAGACCCCTGATAGTTTTGTATGCGATTTCGAATTAGCGTAGATTGCGCCTCTATCTCGCGGGCGTTGCGCGGTGTTTGCGCCTCCCAGGCGACAGTGCCTGGTGTAGGTGGCGTTGGCGTACGTAGCTGCACATCCAGCTTCGATAACACAACGTCAGGGTCATACGGGGCTAGCCCAGCGCCTCGAAACCCTGCGCGGATATTCTCTGGTGTAAATGTCTTCTCAAAAGCTGCTTTAAATGCTGGTAGGAAGGTTTCTTTGTCAATATGGTGGATGCGGCTGCGTGCCAAGAGCGAGATCCCGTCGCCGTAGTGGCGCTTCAACAGCGAGTAGGGGACAACGTCAAGAGGCTGCAGGAGGTGCGATGAGTGTGGTGGCATACAGAGGGTAATAATCTTGTTCTCCTTGCAGTAGTCCTGGAATTCGATTGAGCAGTGGCTGTCATGGCCGTCAATAATGAGCAGCCTGTATGCCCCAGCAGAGGACGCCTTCGTATGGGCGTCGAAGTGCTTGAGCCACGCCAGCGCGACGTCATTGTTGGTCCAGCCAGTAGGAGAGACTGTGACAACCCAGTTGCGAGGTAGACCAGTGAACCAGGAGGAGATAAGGACCTTGCCTGCAAAGATGAGGAAGGGTGGGATAATGCGCCCCGTCGCAGCGACGCCTTGGACCAGGGTAACCCACTCGCGATCGCCAGGCTGTAGTTTCTTCTGTTTCCCAGGTTTCTCTGAGCCTGTAACAACAAGCTGAGAGGATATCTTGCCCATCATGAAGCCAGACTCATCAAAGTTCCAGGTGTCCTCATCTACGATACCATACTTCGCCTTCATCGATTGAACCAGGCTGAACCAGGGCCGGATAACCGCTGGGTCTTCGCAGGCAGCTCGCTGGCGATGGTACGGACGACTCCATGGCGTGCGCAGCTCAGGTGTACGCGCGATAAACCTATCAACCCAGTTCTTGCCTGTAGGCTTCCCGCCACGCTCTCGCAGCAGTCTATCAGCCATAGCTCGTACGTGTAGCTTCGAGGGCGGTACGCCACGTAGACTCTCGTCAAGTATCCGCTGTATAATCACCTCCTCTTCTAGCTTTGTAAGGCGCTTTGAATTCGGCTCGCAATCGCGTCGATAGCGTTTCCCGTCGCGTCGGTGTTGCACAGTTGTTCGAGGGACGTTGTAGATAGCTGCAGCGCGTCTTTCACTTTGGAACTGGTTTGATTGGATATCAGAGATAGCAAGCTGTATATCAGCTTCAGTATAGGTTCTGGGAGCTTTGCGTTGTTGCGACATTACGTGTTGTTGTCGCGAAGGCGCTTTGGTGGGGTTTGCTGGCCCACTCGGTGGGGTGGCCCGCTCGCTGGTGAACCACGTTATATATTATTATAACATTGTTAAGTTATACGTTGAATAAGGTGTGCAGGTTTGGTAGGGTGCGGCGCTCGCCCGTGTGCGGCGCTCGCCCGTGTGCGGCGCTCGCCTGTGGAACACGTTATCGATCAACATTTGATCTACCCCTTAGGCCCACTGCCATCGCTTCCTGAGCCATTGTAAAACATACACTAGGACCACAAGCACCGGCACTTCGATCAGCGGTCCAACAGTGCTTGCCAATGCTTGTCCGCTTGAAGCACCGTACACGGCTACAACAACCGCGATGGCAAGTTCGAAGTTGTTGCTCGCAGCCGTGAAGCCTTGGACACAGCTGAGCTTGTACTCGAAACCCATCTTGTAGCAGAACCAGACTGTGGCCGAGAAAAGGACAATGAAGTACACCAATAGTGGCGCGCATACCCTTAAGACGTCCGTAATTTGCCTTACAACGTGCTCGCCCTGGCTGGCGAACAGGACGATGATCGTGTACAGTAGGCCGATGAGAGAGAGGGGTCCAATGTATCGAAGGAACCGTCGCTGGTATCGTTCCTCTCCAATAACAGCTCTCAACGCTACTCGAGTCAGGACTGCGGAAGCAAGAGGTATCCCCAGGAACACAGCAACACTTTGCGCAACCTTCGCATACGAGACGTTCGTCTGATCGCCGTCACTAACGATCTGCACGTAGAAGATTGCCAGAGGTGCGAAGAGAACGATCTGGAGTATCGAGTTGAAGGCCACGAGCACTGCACAGTAATCTCCATCTCCTTTTGCCAGATCCGTCCAGATGAGCACCATGGCGATGCAGCGCGCAATGCCGACAAAGATCAATCCTTCCCTGAGATCCTGGCGGTCCGGGAGGAATGCCCACGCTAGCCCGACCATGAAAAGTGGCGCGATGATCCAGTTCAAGACGAAGGAGATGCCGATTTGTATCCAGAGGGACCTGTGCGAAAGCAGGAGGTGTAGTGTTTCGTAGCGGACTTTGCACAAGATTGGGTACATCATGACAAGGAGGCCAATTGCTGTGATAACACAAGTCAGCAGTGATTGAAGCTTACGGACTTCGAAGACGTACCAATTGGTATACTGACACCCACAAACTCACCCTTCTGCAATGCAGGTCCGGCAGAGTCGACTGTGTTGCCAATGGCAATACCAACGCCCATGGCAATAACAATCCATAGTACCAGGAAACGATCCAAGAAAGACAGTCCCTTCAGCGGTGGTAGGTCTTTTTCTTCTTCCTTTCTGGCGAGTCCTGAAGCCTGTTACTATACGCCTCATAAGACCAAATCCAACCATCAGAAGACATACCTGTTACGCCAGAGCCCAGCTCGTCACTATCCCTGCCTTTTTCAACGTCGATGTTTCCATTGATGTTCCTTTGCTCTCTCTCATGCGCAATTGCGCCTTCTTCGATTGCGTTCATTGTGTGGAAGTCTGATGTTAATCTGATGTGATTAGGATCCTTGCCCTTTCAGTGGTTTATGTGCCTCGGATGAGCGAGTTTCTAGCCAATGAGCGTTGAGCAGTGACACTTTGCAACGTTCGCAGGCTAAGGGTAGTGCCAAGCATTGCGTTTGCCATGGCAGAACCTTGAACCGAGGGCGGTGAGGCAAAAAGAGCATATCCTCAAAGATCATTTGCTCACAACGGTTACTTCTTTCACCGCGCATCAAGTGGATATCTTGACTTTGCGTACTCGACTATTCGAATACCTTGGTCAGCCACGCTATGTTGTCATAGCAACTTTGCGAGCCTCACGATGACTGGCGGAAGAAGTGGACGGAAATGTTTTGGCAATCATGTGCTCAAGACCTTAGGTGACATCAGACACTGCAGTCCGTGAGTGCAACGTCTTCGACAGGGAGAGAAAATCCGTGGTCGGAGCACCATTCTCGCAATGAGCAGCCTCCAGTACTGTAGTACCCAAAGAGAAAAGACGCCTATCAAAAGCTGTCTTCACGAAACGTCCCCAAATACACGAGATGCAGAACGACAACGAGCATATTCAAGTATTGTGCCGGCATTCTGCGCACAGGATCTGGTGTTCGAATTGGCAGACCGAACCCAGGTGGAGTTCGAGTCAGACTGACACTTGTGCTGCGTGTGTTCTCGCCACACGAGGAGGGGTCTAGATGCGATCGTGAGGCTTCTGAATGGACTGCAGTATTCTCAGTGACATATCGGACATGAATTTGAAGCACATGACCGATGGATCACAGCGATGGGGCCCTCCGCCAGAGCAGGTGTGGCCTGGTCATCGCTCAGATGGATGACTAATATTGAGCGACGATGGAGCAATGGTCGAATCCACTCCACCGTACTTGACAATTTCTATTCCCTGCAATCTCAGCCTCGCAATTGTTTGACCCTGCTAGGCATCCTGCCCGGGCCGTTCCTCAATGATCGAGAGCAATTCTATCAGCCTTTAGCGAAGCTTTATCCCCACAAGGCAAAGAATCTACAGATGATCGAGAGGAGGTTCTCGAGGGACTAGAGGGCAACGTGCTGATGCTAATGAAGCTGGCAAAAAAGTCTGGCAGTGGAATTGTGCACGACACATTGCTCAAGAGCAATTGACACTTTTGTTTAAAGTTTGACAAAACGGGGTATGCAACACTAGGAAACAATATCCAAATGAAGTATAGGGGATCTTTACTCGTCATTAGCTACGCCGAAGGTATCCCTGCCTTGCCCTTGTCTTGCAGCAACCGTGCACCCATGTAGGAACCGATATCTTCATCCGAAGTCTACTTATCACATATCGCTAAATATCCACTTCTTCGGACAACTATTCATGTGCCAACACAGCCACACCATCTGGTCTATCTCCACATGCTCTTTGCACCTGGATCTGGATCTATGGCCAGAACGCTCTTGCCAGTTCCACTTATGGGCACCCGAAATACGGCAAGTCGCTCCATCGCCTTGCGTCCCAGTTCCTCTGCAATCCCTTCTTGGGCGCCTCCCGACTTTCAATGGTGGCCTCTCGGCAGATTGGTCCACCATCCTGTTCCTCACTCTCTTCGTCTTCAAGCAGCACAAACTCGTCATCTACTACAATGACTGCTTTGTTTTTCGATGAACACTCAGTGTTGTGTGACGGCGCCCAACACGGTGTAGATGATGTGCATTGTTGATACGCGGCTGGTGCAAATATGTGGCTCAGAAAGCTGATCAAGAAAGCCGAGACGTGGTGGTGATCGACTTGATGCACATGTTGATCACTGGTTTCGTGATCTTTTTGTGGAGGTGTTGTCGTTATCCTAGTGCGATCGGCCAGAAGAGTGGAGTACGTGGAAGGGTGGAGAATGCTGGGGAAGAACGACATCGTGGGTTTCGATCGCGGAGATTGGATTTCGATTTTGGCCTGCATGTGTATCGTGTGTGGAGCTGCACGTGGAGGTGGGTATCGGGAGTGATTGTAGGTGAGGATATAATCACTGAATATATTGTATGTACTGCTTGATAGTATACGTTGTGACGGTGGTTGCTGATGAGTGCACCATAATGTTGCCAGCCTTGCTACCTTTTATTTGCAACAGACATCTGTCAATTTTAACCTACAGTATGAGTCTCATCGTTGGTTATTTTGGTGGTGTGAGGATCAGTAAATGCAGCGTCGCACAAGACACGCGTGGCTTCCGCATCTGGCATTTGATCGACCGTTATCGGGATTTTGGAACACGGTGTCAGCCGACACATATGGGCGAAGGGAAGGTGGCAGGTGATGTTCTTTTGCACTCAAAGTTTCAAAGATGGAGAGACTAAATGGCGTGACCGATGCCGGTCCTTCCCGACCTCAACATCAAACTTGTTCTGCGCCTCCAGATCCTTATTCCTCCACAACCGATAGTCTCGAACGCCACCCAGCCAGGGAAGTGGGTTCTGGAAGGCGAATCTCCCCACAATTCCTGTACCTCGTGCCTGTTTTTGACTCGCTAGTCCTGTCGCTTCACCATCCCCGAGGTAGCGGCGTTGGCCCCGAGGCTATCTTTACCTTAGTCTACAGCACGGACATCTCGACCACCGTGACCGCAATTTCGAATTTTCGCAGAAGCATTCAAAAACTCGAAAGCTCCCAGTCATCCTTTCACTCACCACTCAATCCATCTGTCTATCCATCAATCCATCAATCGTCCAACGACACCACCAACAAACAACCACCCAATCTCACACATCAACACAATGTCTGCCCAGACCACCATCCCCAAGATCCAGCTCACCGCTGAGGAGATTGCCTTCAAGGCCGAGCACGACGCCATCACCTCCTACGAGGAGGGTTGGGACAACTGGGATGGCCCTCAGTGGCCCATCGGCACCGTTCAGTGCTCCATCCGTACGTTCCACCACAATCGCTATGCCATCTTGAAGTTACTAACAACAACACAGAGGCCAACTGGGAGGACCGCTCTGTTCCCCCTACACCCGCCGTCGAGGCCGACGAGCCCCAGTTCAAGAACTAGAATGTCCATCTAGATTCTGCGATGTTTATAGTAGTACTTCTTCACGTCTATATGGAAACGCTACCTTGTTGATACTGGCGAATGATATCAACTTTAATACTGGGCTCGGTTATGGTTGAAACTATCGGACACTTTTTGGGTATATTGGCGCACTAGTTATAGATTTTGGGTACACCTACGGGACCTATTCATGAGAAGCGAAAAGCTCCAAATCAACACATTTTTAACTTCAATCTTGAATCTCCCTTTGCACATGCTGTGACTATTCATCACGTCTAGATGTGCTGAACGTGTCTTTCCCGTCGAATGAACAATTCCAAACCTCTCCTTTGTCCTGCATCCAATTGGCATTGCAAGTCGTCACCTGGACTTTGTGAAAGCAATCTGGCCAAAACTCTATGAACTCGACCTTCTTCTTTCTGTTTTTGCCATGCCAATTTTCGAGGCGGTGAGCCATGGATCTGCGGCTATACGAGTCAAAGTGGAGTTCTGGCGGAGTTTTGGTGGAGTCGAGTGGAGCCCATATCGTGTCAACAACATTTGCACCCGCTGCCGCACCGGTACGTTTGACCCACCTCCATCGCTTATTCCCTGACAGATCTCAATCACGTGTAAGCAAGGGGGAGTTGGAATTGCAATCGAAGTTGAAAAGTAGTTAATTCTTGAAAAAAGACAATACCCCGAATTTAGCCGTGCTTAAGCAGAAACAGCCAGCTTCGAAACGCCTGTTGTCGCTGTTGTTCAGCGTATGCCACCTATGGCAGACCATTTCCCTAACGCCTATCATTACATGCAGCAATGTGCTGCGGGCCGAATGGTTGAAGATCTTTGATAAGGCATCCCAAAACCAAGAGTCGGTCAGAAGAAACAGGAACAGTCCGAGAGGAATGTGCTTGCCAACTCATCAAACGGGAGCTAACTGGCTGTCCAGACAAGCCAACCCGAAATGCTACTTTTCTGAACGCCATTCGTATGCTCGCGAGCGCCAATGATGGCAACGATCGACTTGAGAGTGTGGATAAGAGTTGTGGAACAGTTGGTCTAGACAGATTGCCAGCATCTTGTCGAAAGGTAGGGACAAGAAAGGAGAGAAATCACTTCGCTTGGTTGATCTTCATATCCATAACATACTGCATCAAGCTGCAATCGTCACACTTGACAAGTGCCTGTAGTGCCTTGACTCGTGCCCGCAGGAGTGCATTCTCGTCTGAGAGAGCCTTTTTGTCCTTCTCTTGTTGTTTGATGTGAGCCGTCGCTGAGGCTAGGATGACAGCCTTGCTGGGCTTCGAGGGTGTTGGAAGGTCTTCGATATCGGCCCCATCGCACACACGAGCATTTTGCTGCAGGGATGGTACGACTCTTCGGAGGGAGTCAAGTTGTGTGTTAAGTGACTCGCGATACTTGCGTTCGACCTGGTTGTGTGGCAATCGACGACGATTCTTGGGCTTGTCGTCGCCAGCTTCTTGGGGTGACTCCTGAATCGGCGAGTCTTCCGAGGTCTCAATCTTCATCCGCTGTTTTGCCTCGGCGACAAGTTCGGTGGCAGTCTTATTGACGGGGTACTGGCGACCTGTGGTCTCGCCCATGGAAGTCTCGCTCTCCGATCGCTTCTTTCGTCGAGGCTGAATCTCAACAATGCCTTCCTCAGCAATGACCTCTTGAGGGTCGGCAAGTAGATCGTTGATGCTGGGAAGGTTATCCTGATCGGCAAATAGGAATGGAGCGCAACCTCCTCCACATGTTGAAGGGTTAGGGGGAGGACCATCTTGTTCATGGTTTGGGCAGAGCGGTGATGTCCAGCACGCAGACAGAATATCTGGCTTATTCTTATTCCGCTTGGTCACGTCACCGGACGGCTTGGTCCCATCAATTGCCGGCCTGGATGAATCAGAGGGTTCCTTGACCCCATTGGGGAATGTCAAGTCCTCTACGAAACCTGCGTCGAGGTTGTTGGGGAACATGGACTCGTATGCGGGGTTGGGGAAAGTGTTGGCACGATGTACTGGCTGCCTTCGTAGTGACGCCATCGGGGGTGACTGGTTCGATGTTGCCGACATAGATGCGGGTGTTTGGTAAGTGGAGTAGTTCGCAGCAGCGGTGGAAGGCTCAGGTGATGACTCTGTTGTTGAACCACCACCAGCGACGACGTTGCCATAGGGCTGCAGCACTTCTAGGTCGCTCAGGAAGTAGTCATTCGATGTGAACAGAGAGTCGTCGAAGTAAGGATCGCCTGATATACCGTTGAGAAGAGTGTTGAAAGAAGTGGCGTCCTCAGGCGTAGACCCCGAAGTCTGCGAGGAGATGGACTTGGGCATATCAGAAGACGAAGGGCCGGTTGTAGGTGCTGAAAGATCAGACCATTGGTCGTGCGGTATATTCAGACTCTCAGTATTATTGAGGAATGCGTCCCAATTGAGAGCCATGATGACGGTCAGTGGGTAGGTTGTTGCACGAGAGTGCTCACGCGTTGATCAGGAGATATCCACGCACACGTCCTGCCAACGTGTCCTGGCCAAGCCAATGATGCGGCTAGAACCCGGATATAGGCGCCCGACGATGCTGGGGTCGAGAATATAAGCCCGGCACTTCCTTCAGCTTTCTTTGTCTTGAGAATATTGGTGGGTTCGCTCGAGTGCTGAGGGGGTAAGAATAAATCAAGCACAAAGGTAAAAGTTGGGTTTTGTTGACCCCGAAGTATCCGTTTCTTATGACGATAGACCAAAGACACAATGGCGCAAAAATGAGTAGTTGCTGGTGACTTCTGGGCGAATTTCCACAGCGCTGGTAGGAGTTTGGTACAGTGTCAGGCACCCGACTGGTCCCGAGGCGCAGGTGTGCAGAATTGATTGTTGCGGGTGAAGTGAACACCTGAACGTGAAAGAACTTTCCAGTCGCTCGAACGGGTAACTCGGTGCAGCGATGAATCGCAAACTGTCGAGCCCACGGTTCTGGGGGCGTTTAGAGAGGATATCAGACCACCACAGGTGGCGTGACATTTCGCTGAGGACCCACTATTCCCGGAACTGAGTTTCGCACCATTGCCGCGAAAACGCGACGAGGACAGCGCCGATGCGCAATCGGAATCTTACAAACTTTGCGATGGCGTAGCATGAATGGGATATCTAAAGTTGTTCTTGTTGAGTGAGAGGCTACAGTCGAGTTGGACTTGGGCCTAGCAGCGCCTCCCGCAAGCGCGCGGCCGACGGACCTTTGCACGTGACTCAGGGAAGAATAACGTTTCGCAATTTTGCTCATTATATGGGAAGCAACACTGCTCAAGTGAATATGAGATGGTACGAACAAGCTTTAGAAGTAGCCAATTTGTGAAAAACCATGATAACTGAGGCCTTCGAAAGAGTTCATGTCCAGATATCCGCACCTGTCGGAATTGCAATGCTGCTAAAAGGATGCGTACCCACGGTAGCTCCAAGTAGTCAATCTGGCGCGGATGCACAATCGGCAAACCCAAGCGTGCAGATCGTATAGTTCGCGGAGGCTTCTAACAACGCGAGTATCGGGACGACCCGTACCCCATGTCCTACTAGGACCGAGGAGCTGGACCTCTGCGCTGTAGCTGCATGCGCGTGTGGTACCTGTGTAAGATCGTCCCGTCCCTACCGATACGATATCGGAAGTCGCAAACTAAAGAAGCTTTCAAGGTTTTTACGCCTTTGCAACATCTGACTTTGAGCGTGGGATATCCTCTTCGTCCTTGTTCCTTCTCGACTCGTTCGCTTGCTTGCTTCCGCAACACGCTTTGCCGCGCAAAAGCATCCAAAAAGGTCCAGGACCTGCTCCGTGCTCATGTGCTATCCTAGACCCTTGGTAAAATGCGTGTGGTGCCACACTTTGTGGAGGAATTTACTGGCAGTGACAGTGCCATGCTCCTTCACTTTGACGGCGAAAGGAATCTAGTAGGGCAGGGCGTTGGCAATGTTTGCCTCTCCTTCACACTAAACTGGCCGCCATGAGTCACGATATGGGTTTCGATCGTCAAGTTTTGACGAACAAGTGTGTCTGACTGAGCTGGAATCGGGGACTTGTCTTCGGAAGGCCAGCCGCTGCCGATGAGATCTTCGATGATTACGGAAGTCTGAGTTTACGATCGAGAAGCAAGCCACATGATGCATTCGCGGCGCGGTAGGTAGGGATTTAGATAGCATGTCCCTAATGTATCTTAGCCGATCTATCCTGCCACTGATGCAGTACTTATGGATGATATACCACAAGGCTTCATACCATAAATGCGACAGGCAGCGGTCGCGGCCGCTCCATTATTCTGCTCCTCACGGGTCTTGCTCCTGGTATTATAGTTCGGTGACAGAGCGGGCAAAATTCGTTGTAGCGACCGAACCACTCGTCAAGACATTGGGCGTGGAACGCATGCGAACATCGCAGGCCGCGTATCTGCGCGTCTTCGTCGAAGTCATCGAGACAGATTGCACTTCAAGTGTTAGCATCCAGCCAAGGAAATGTCTTGTAAAGAGACCTACCAGATTGGGTCTGTCGTAAGCAGTGAATCAGGGTGTTTCTCTCTTTGAGCTGCGAGCCAGTCGTAGAAGTGCTGTGTCTTGATGTTGTTCGCGAGCTCGTCACGCCTCTTCTGTATGTGCTCCGCTTTTCGCGCCGCTTCCGCATCGTGACTGAGATCTGGTATGAGATAAGTTCTGTGACGGTGTCTATGTGAGCAAGTCAGTGATGGATCGAGGAGTCGACCACGTAAGAACCTACAGTATGAGTAACGTCATCAAGAGAACGACAAAACAGGCAGGTACTATGATTGCAATGATTATAGTATTGCCGTTGGGGTTCTGTGCCATCTCTGGTGAAGCCGACATCTTGATACCAATTTGGATAGTGAGTATCAGTGAGAGTATCGTACGCTTTAGGTGTGTCTGTATACGCAGATCTTCAGACTTCCGAGGTTGACGGTTCGAGCTTCGCGCATATGATCGGTGTCGCGACTACTTCCAAGAGCATGCGCTACGCTGATGCGTACCATACGTAGACGCAAATGAATTTGCGTTGAACAATGCGAGGAATCTAAACCGCACGTTGTGCCTACTAATGTGCTCGCATCTGCTGAAAGGTCGTAAAGAAGGAGCAAATGTGCTCAGCTCTGGAGATAACAACATGTTCATATGATACAACACCAAGGTTAGCGGCGTGCAGCTCAATACATCCAAGACGGCCCTTTTCGGGCATAACACGCTGGCTGGGCCTCTCAGGTCATGCGCTGTTTGGCTCAGCAAAGAGCTGTCAAGCTTTCGCGTAGGCGTTCCAAGGTTGGTGATCTTGTGACGCGGGGAAGTGCTGGGATTAATCACACACATCTGCACCCAGCCTGTCAAGGATGAATCCCCTTATTGAAGCACCCTGTGCGATTTGACACATCTGATGTAGACGCTTGCGCACGACTGAGCATCATTTGTGAGACCTTGGGACGATACAGTAAGGAATAAAATGCGAGCTGAGCAGCTGTTGCGGAGATCCGTCGCTGCTGTTAAAATGCACTAGGCTATTCTCTGCGATAGTCGTTGTCAGTGGCGTCGATCAACAGCCCTGGAGCGGGGATGTTACTAGTCTCTTTATGCGTGCTTCTAATCACAGCGCGGAAATAACAAAGGAATATTCTCGGATTTGTTGAACGACGACCATAGTGTTGCATAGGCTTTAAGAACAAAAGAAGAGTCACGTATCCTTTACTCCGACCGTGGGCATGAGATCCTCGAAGTCGCAAAAACGCAAGATGCACCAAGTAACGCAGCAAGCATTGAAATATTCATGTCGTAGCTCTAAAGCTTTACTGCCCATCTTCATTGCCAGAGTCGTTGTTGATCTTTTCCTGACTATCTCCATCTGCGATTTCGCATCATCAGCTCTATTGACATCATCGCTTTCGTGGGCTGATACTTCTTCGTCTCTCCTTCTCTAAAACTCTCGAGACCCAAATCCTCAAACCCGGCCTCATAGATATCAAGCAAACCTTGGAATCGTCATAAAGATGCCAACAGCATTTAAAGTCCGGCTCATGTCTAAATTTTGAAGCAGGCAAGTTCCTTAAGCTCCGGCTCGAAAGGCGCCTTGAATCGTGCTTTGAGCCACTCTGCCGCAGCCGGCCACCCAAGCCGAGGCACAGGTAGAAATCATCTATACTAGCTCAACGCTGTGGGATGGAGCAAAGTAGCTTGTCAATAAGATCACACAGATTCCCAGTCCCATCGTACGTCACTGCGGCAACAACAACCTAGTACATCGCAGGACTCATAGTGAACTCTGCATCAAGGTTTCCAGCTTCACACAACGCCACAGCGTATGGTTCACAATGAAAAACAGGCTCTCCATAACATATGGGGCAAGAACAACGAGCCATGCGCATGACAAAAAAACTAGGAATGAAGTATTTTAGGATCCGTGGCGGTACCTAGGCAGTGTAGCATTACAATGAAATGATCCCAGTCGACGATACCAGTGAGATTGCCCACTTTGCCTCCGAAAATATTCTGCAAGTCTCAATCGTTGTGGTGAATTGTTGATCTCCGATAGTCTTGCTGGCGAACGCCCCAATAGTGACTGCGCGTAGACCTGGTTGAGAACCTTGCGACGAGTCTCACATTTGAGACCAGTATGATCATCGGTGAACTGCAGAATAAACTTGTATTTCTGGTAACAAGCCATGTTCATGAATCTGCATGGTGAAGTTGCGGCTGTGCATCCTGTCGATTCGTTTTCGTTGTTCGAATGACATGTATATCCAATGAGTTCGACAATGGATCTTTCGTTTGAGACGACGGGCATATCAACTTCATCAAATGAAAAAACCTCGCATCTCGGTCATGACCCGTGCTAGCGAGCGAAGAAAGTGTATATGTTTTAGCTCAATTGCTGGAGAGAGAATATCTCAAGTTCGGAATGTCTCATCGTCGTAGGGTTGCTCAACCCAAATAATGTAAGCTGTAAGCAATGTTGAGGGTGAACAGAAAAACTCACCTCGGTATCTAAGTTAGACGAGTAATGGCCACCATTGGAGCGGGAGCCCAAGTATTTTGCAGACCATTTCAATCGAATTTAGCTCATGTTCGGGTGGGCTTTTAGAGGTCCTGAAATTGAGCTTGCCCTTCAGCCCCTTTCAGAGCTAAGTCACACAGCATGCATGGCGGGAGGCGTCCTGCAAAGGGTAAACATTTTTCCGAAAGCATGCCCCCCTTCGATCAGCAAGCAGCACTTATCAAAGACGCATATGCACAGCATGAAGATTACAGGACTTGAATCGCTTTGAAATTAATGGTGCACAATATACGAATAAAGACGGTACAGCAAGGGTATCCAGCAGTCTAGGAAATGCACGTCTACACGCAAATTGCTGCAACAATCTAGGAAAGATACGAAACGGTAAGTCGAAGCCAGATCCAACCTAAATCCGACAGAACATCAAAGGGTATAAGGAAATCAGGGACAAGATAGTTCCAGCTGTTGTGAAAAGGCCCAGCCTTGGTCAAAGCCTCAGATCGAAGCCCTTGTCCTCGTCACTGCACTGCTAGCAGGTGCGAAAGCCGAATAGTCGGGCGGGAGCTCATCTCTAGCTTGAATGCTGCACCTCAGTCCGTCGAAGATGGGTGGTGCAATGCTCCTGGGCATAAACACATCTGCGGCCTCTCGGTACATGACAGCCTCAACGCTACGTGCGCGGGCATTTTCGATACCAGTGTCGCTGCCATTGGCACAAATCTGAACAGGGACTTTGATATTGATGTTTGATCCTCCTTGTGGCGCGAACTGCAGCGAAAGTGTATATGTGCGTGAAATGAGGCAGGAGTGGAATGTCGGGATAAAATTCTTCTTGTCGGTAAGGGTAACTGGGACGAGGATTTGTGCTGTGTAGAAAGTGCCATTTTTGTAATTGCTTGAAGGCGAGAGGATGCCTGCAGCAAAAGCATTCACGGAATCGCTCGCCGTGGAGCAGTCGGAGATTCCAGAGTCGCGGCGCATGAGGGATTCTGGTGCGGGGTTCGAAACTCCAGTGTGCCCCTCCCACTTAGCCTTGGTAATGCACAAGCTGTTCAGCGCCACGTTCTCGGCGTAGACACCCTGCGACATATCAAATGCTAGGTTTACTCGGGAGGGCAAATTGTGCCTGGGCGATGATGCGTAAAATGTGGAGACCTTGAGCTTTGTGTGCAACGAGCTCAGCGCTGGTGGGCTTATACCCTCCTCTACAGGATCGAAGCGCAAAACAAGCTTAGCCACTGTTGTGATAGGCTCGTTGTCAGACGTACGAGCTCCTGGGATGTTGAAAGGCTTTGGCTGGATAGTCTGAGCAGTCAACGTGCCTAACTTGCCCTTGAACAAACCCTTCCTGACTGTCTTCTCTTGCTTTGGCCTGTACTCAATGTTGCCGTCAATGTTGAGAGGCGCCTGCTCCTCGAAGGCAGGCTTCACTCGAACTTTCTTTAGTTTTTCTCCAAGAATGTGGATGAGATTGCCTGAGATACCTCGCTGTGCGATCCGCACCTTGACTCCATATACAATTTTTGACATCTCTGGGGCCAAGTCATCGAGCAATATGCTTCCAAATCCAGACAGTTCCGGGTCACCAAAGCTTGGTGGAAGCATCAAGTGAGTGTCGCGAACGTGATCTGCTACAACATCGTGCGTGCATGCCTTGGGAAGTAACTGCGCCGGGATGTTGAAAGTGAATGGAAATTTGTACGTTCTTCCAGCCTCAAATATTCTCGGTGATGGGAAGTCAGATTCGTTGATCGGTTGTCTAAGTGTCAAAAATCTGTGGGAAGCCCCCGTGCGCCCAGTCATAGATGGTGTTGTAGTGACCCTGTCGACGAAAGTGTGACTTGTGCCTACAGCCAATGTTAGCCCTCGTTTCTTTTACTCGGCCAAGCCAATACGTTCAGATGACATATTACGCACCAATGAAGGCGATGTCGATATCTTCGAAGCGTGTGTCGGCTAGCGCAGTGATGGCAATATGTCCTGAGACGGTGTCCATAGTAGAATAGCTCGGTATGATGCGTCGTGGTCCATCGCTGTCATCCATAATGAATTCAATACGAGGCTGGCCGACGTTTCCCAGTGAGCGAACCTTCGAGCTGATATGATTACCTAGGCTCGACATTGGGTGGGTGCGGGAGCCTGAGCTGATGGATGCGCCTGAAGAGGATGGCATCTTGAGTGCGCCGTAAAGCTGGCGATTGCTGAAGAACGAAGATAAAGAAATCGGTTACACAGAATGGCGGGGACTCGAGCCAAGATTAGCTTGTGAAAGCGGAGTAGATTCTAGCTAGCTGCGTGGAACAGGAAAAGATCTGTCCTGGTAGTCTTGTCTGGGTTTGATGGCCTGAGGCTGCAAACGCCTGGGGCGATGAATGTCTTTATACAACTTGGCGACACCCCTGCCTGAGTCATCTGTCAGTGGATGACTTGTCGATTGACAGCTGCAGGATGCAGGTGCAATGAGCGCTGAGAAATTGTGGCTTGGCCGACGGAGACGGGAACGAACGACGCGGGGACTCAGTCACCATGCCCTATCCAAGCTGCAGCCAATGAAGTGTGACGCTAGGTCGGAGTTCATCTTGACATTTTGCCTCTTTCGAATCATTCTCGAAGAAAACAAAAACTTAAAACGAATACGGCATGTTGTCTAGAACCAATTGCTAGCTTGCATGGCCAAAGTAGAGAACCAGCATTCCTCGTGGTGCCGCATTCAGCCTCCACTACCTTACACTGTCGCAACTTCAAGACTAACTATCAACTTGACAGTGTACGTTAAGTATTGTCGACGCGATACGTCCTTTCATCTCGGGACCCCAACTGCCATGCAATCTAGCCTCCACAGCCAAGTCATAATCATCATGCTCTAGCATTGTCGTCTAGTCCTCGTAGGTGTCGTTCAGCCTCGGCTTTCCATACACTGTCGAGGACCCCAAAACCATTGCTCAGCCTGACTCTGTAAGTAAGGTATACACGACGGGGTGGAGTAGGGTGTTATTGGCCTGTTTGCAGAGTTTTGCTTACTATGCCATTAGATGTTAGACTCATTTGAAAACGAGTTTCAACAGAACTCAACGATCGGAGTCTGCCGATGAGCAAATTTTTCATCATCATGGTGTAACGGTGTAGACTGCACGGTACTCAGTGACTCCAATATAGCACGTGCACTGACAGATGGAGCCGCGTGGTGTTGAATGCGCGTCAAAGACGTGTTTGAACGACAAGTTGGCGTTGTAGGGCGCAGGACGCTTGTGGAAAGGGCGCTTGACATTATTCAGCGGGCGGGTCTCGGAAGTGACCAATCAGCGCGCGGCCCGGTATCGCCAGCTGGAGATCGCCCTGTTTGGTTTGGCAACGATGAACTCCGAATCACGCATGGCTGCTTACAGTATTCCGAATGACCAAGCAAGACAGAAGCACAATTTGTGATGATCTTAAGATAGGTACGGTTGATCTTTACCCTTGCCAATTGGCAATCGATTGCGCCATGTAAGGGGACCTCATGGTCAGAGTACTCAATGACCCGTGTCGTTTACATACCAACTATCGCACTTTGCAGCCATCACGGACGTCTCGCAAGCTGTTGCACAAGTCATTGTGCATCGTACAATCAAGCTTAACTTCACTCTGGAATTGCGGTAGGTCGCAGGTCGCTATGTGGACTTACCAGACAACCTGCCAGGTGATGTTCGAAAAGCCAACAATCTGGGTAAAGGCTTCATCACGCTTGTCCACCTGCTTGAGCAGATACTCCCTGCCATCTCTGCTGCCGATCTTCAGATCCTGGCCTGAATCCCTCTGCAGTTTGCTAGGGATATTCTTTTGCACAATGCGATCTTGTTTTTCGAACTTCTGAAGCTCCTCATATCTGAGGGACCACAGAACATGGTGTCCCATGTTTGAAACGAATCTCACTCCTCCAGCACTAACAATGAGGCGGCCGGTAGTTTTGTCCTGATGCGCCGTGTAGCTGTTATAGTCGTGGGCTCGGTCGAAGGTTGGAGACAAGGTTGCTAATGCAGGCGCCACGGTCACCGATTGCTGTGCGAGACGGGTCCCTTCAGCTTGGACATACATGACAGCCCATTCCGCTGTGATCTGTCAGCGTGGATTTCTCGAGCAAGCGATATGCAACATACCATGTGTTGGAATATTCCACAGCAAACGCTTGGTAGGTGACACCAGGAGACGGTACTCGGGAAAATTGACACCGATCGGGTAGAGTGCGAAGAAGGAGACACCCATAGCGAATGTTATGGTCTTGACCAATAGCCACATCGGGACCAGGGCGGTCAGAAGAGCAGTGACGCCGAGCATAATCGTGGTGCGCATGGTTCGATGAGGGACGCGCCACTCGTAAAAGCTTTGCACACGTCAGCTCGTTGTACTCCATTTTGGAGCGGTGGGAACGTACTTGCGCATGCTTTCGAAAAAGTTGGCCAGATCCGCCAGCTGTACCATGAGCCAAGGACCCAGCCCATCAAGAAGTTCATCAGACCAGTTCTCATTTCCCTCCTTCACAATCAGTTCGGTCAGCGACAAGGCAGTGACACGTTGGTTCTCTCGATGCTCGATATCTTCGCGTAAGTCCTGCATGGTGTTGCCGTGAGCACGACGTTGGAGAACGAGATATACCAATGCAGCAAGCTAGTGTATGTCAATAAGATATTCTAGAGTCGCATCGAATGGGTTGATGAACTTACACAGCCCGGCAGCAGCATATTGAAGTACCAGAGCGCAGAATATATCGCCAGGTATTTGATTGTTGTGGCAGGTTGCTCCCATCGATAGACTCTGCGAAATGTCATAATGAACTCTTGGATAGGCGAAGAGGCAATTAGAAGGCGCTCGATATTTGGCATGATGGTCTGCTTTGACGGTGCTGGTGGATCGGAACCATATCCGATGTACTGCCCTCCGTATCGTTGCGCATAGTATGTCAACAGCTATAATAGATTAGATGGATTTGAGTAGCGTTGGAAGCGGTTTCTCGACTTACATGCTGTCCATATGCTTTCCAGTCGATGACCAAGCCTTCCTGCGGGTTGTACTTCTCGAACTCTGACCTCGGCTTCAACCTGATCTGATCACGCGGCAAAAGTCTGACCTTTGTGATATGTCGATCGAAAGTCCATCGTGCATATGTAGCTTGCCGTTCCTTCATCAATTTGGAGAGATCTTGTATCGCAAGAAGCCTCTGAGCGTCGTCTTTCGCGTCTTCGACTGCTTCCGAAGCATGAATGAGGTCAACTTCATCGCCGTGAGGGACTTCCTTCGCCGTGATCTGCGCTGCAACCTGCTGGTTGCCATGTTCTGAGACCTTGGCTTTGATGGTGTCAACAGGGTTGTGAACAAAGTCCATCACCGTAGCCTTGTCTGGCTCTGGCCGTTCGGTCACATAGCGTGAATCTGACGGCGCTTCGTTACCTCCTACAATCGCTGTTGTGGTCAGATCAATATCGTCCGAAGCTCTCCCCATATGGAGTGTTCTCCTGATCTTGATCCCGGCCTTGTGCTTCTTCTGCTTAATTGAGTCGACAACAGCATGAGAGGATGACCGCGGACTGTCTGGCTCAACCTGAACCTGCGGGTTCTGGTTCACATCTTGCGATTCCGGGAGTTGAATCTGTGCAGATTTGGTGATTTTGGCTCGATCTAGTCCAACCTCAAACTCATCAACAAGAACAGGCTCTTTTCGTGATTCCATGGTCGTCCTGAGGTTAGCCGTGAGCGATACCACGTAGGGGAAGGATGATCCACACGGCTAAATCGATAGGTATAGTGATATCGTGGAGGATGATAAAGTTCAACGGCCTGAGGTAGTCGTTTGCAGTGCACCTCTTTTACCGATTGTTCAAGACTTGTTTGTCCGCGTACATCTCTCCGCGGCGGGTAATGGGTACGTCATCGCGGTAGGAACAATGCGTTGAATCCTTTGAAGCCTGTGGATGATGCATTGCTTTAGTCTCACCGAACATCAACTTTTCCAGGTCAGCGAAAGGTCGATTTCCATCGATTTTTCGTTCAAACACGACTCAAATGCCTTCTTAAATCTGTTTCCCAACGTCCTCTCCCCGCTGCAGGCGTTGTGGCAGGCGCGCTGCCCTCTTTTGTCTTTCAGCTCTTCGCTGAGCTGAATTCTCTTCAAAATGGCCCGTGCGCTACTCAGATTTTCACGTTCGGTCGAAGGCCACAACCACCACCAAGACAAGGAGACAGTTTTGCCACTCCTTGTTCTTGCAGTATAAGGGCATCGCCAGGCCTACCGCAAGGCTCTCCACGCGAAGAGCTACGGCGCAATTCGACAGAGCACCGGCTCTCCACACCCACAACGATGAGAGCTGCTTTCAGCTCTCTGAAGACCGACTGTCAGCGTCCCAGACCTGACACAACACGCAAACAAGGCAGCCAGCATGGCCTTAGATTTCACGACCCTTGGGGATAAAGAAGAAGGACAGGCCTGGCTCTGCCTACCTACTACACCTATCTCCTCAGACACAGGCATGGCCAAGCCTAGTACAAAGGCTCTCCTCGCGCAGAGCCACGGCTTCGATTCGGCAGGGCACCGGCTCTTCACACCCACCTACTCTTTCCTACTCTCTCTCATGGCACTGAAACCACCTCTGAATACACACAAGGGAACCACCCTGATGTACACACACTGCTCAGTCTCCCCAATTGGAAGGGGAGCTGTAGCTCTGAAATGGTAGCAATACCCGCGCAGGCAAGAAATGCTTTCTAAGGTAGTGTGGCAGCACTGTAATTCCATAGCTTAGCACGTCCTATATGCCCTTCGGGAGGCGGTGATGGTGGACTTAATCCCCATCCTATGGACGAAAATCGAATACCAACCAACCAACCAACCATTGCTTTAGTCTCGTGTTGAAGTGCAGGTGGCTCGGCCCAATGACAGCTCTGACGGGACGGCGCTCGACTCCGCGGCTGAATCCTGACTAAGCACAGACACGCTGAACACCGAAGGTTGATGATTGCAACCGTCGCGAAGCAACATTACCCGTGTATGTTGTTTTCAAGCGAACCTTAAGACAACCTAACCGTGTAGGCCTCTTCCAACCCAACACTTCGCACGCCTTGACGAGGGGTCAAATAGAGTGAGAATGGACTGCTGAACGTTGGATCTGCACACTCATGAGTCTCATCAAGACCGTCACCGGGAAATAATTTCACACGAACTACTAGATTGTGTCATCTTTTGGATGTTACACGTTCACATTTGTATTTTGATGGTAGCTCATTCCCGCTTGCGTAGAAGTCCGCAGGCCTATACTTGCACAAAACTTTGTCCGACAGAGCTCACTCTCCAGAGGCACGAATGCAGCGGACTTAAGTCCGAATGTAGAGGTTCCAAAAACGCTGTAGGAGAGCGGCGAGAAGCTAAAGCGCACGCCTAACAGGCCTGCAACACCATGTATCAGCATGCGCAAGTCCGTTACGGACCCTCACAATCATCCAAATGAAGGCCAGTGCAGACTAGAATCTCCGAAATATATAAGAAGGCTTGTGCCACCTGTCGAAGGTATCACTAACACACGTTCCTCAGAACCAACTCCACCCCTATCAATATGCTCATCTCTAAGCTCGTCCTTATCACGGCTCTCGGCCTCACAGCCACGGCATATCCAGCCAGCGGGCAAGACGACAGTAGACGCGAAGTTTCGATGCCTCAAACCCCTGGTGGCAACCCAAACCACGGAGATGGTAAACCAGAACATCACGGTCCACCCCACCAGCCTGATCAATCGAATCCTTCCTACGGCCAGCCATCAGACCAAAACTCCAAACACCAAGACTCCAAGACCAAGGTCCAAAACACCGCCACGGTCGCCCCTCAGACTCCCCATCCAAGCCTGACCGCACAAAACCTTCAGACAGCCAACATTCCGACACCCCCGAGGACTCCAAACACGAAAAGCCACCCAAGAATCATCGACCCGACTCACCATCCAACCCGGACCAAAGCAAGCCTCACGGCGAGCACCCAGACTCACCAATGGACCCAAACTCACCAGTGGATCCTGAACACAAGCAGAAGGACCGCCCATCCCATCCACCCTCCAAGCCAGAGTCGGGAAACCCGAGTGCGCCTTCAGCTTCTCCGGAGCCTGAGATGCCTCCGAAGCCTGAGATGCCTGCGAAGCCTGAGACCAGGAAGCGAGATGTTGGCGGCGTGAAGCCTGCTGGTGGGGTTGAGGCGAGCGGACAGGATAAGCCTGGGTACCGGGTTACTGTTTGGTAGATCGAGTGTGCTGAGGTTCGGAAAAGGGGTGGATGTGGTGATTGGGATTTCGGCTGGCCCGAAGGAAGGAAGCGACAGAGTGCGGTTATATAGAATGGGGTTTTGGGCGTTGGTTTTGGGCGACCTAGTAGGTTGCTGTATATGTGGAGTTTAGCTACTGAGCAAAAGATGGACTTGTTTTGACATCACGTTCGCTGCCTGGTAGAACAGTGATCTTGAATCTATGTTGTGAGACATGATGCTCTTCATCTACTCAACCGCTGCAGCTTTTAGTCCCACAAGAAGTTGACCGCCCGCCTCCAGCCCGTGGACTTGGGCTCCAAGGGCTCAGGATTCCTCGCAACCTCCTCCAACGCCGCTCGGATCGGCACATCCGCCAGATCAACCAGCTTCGTCTTCTTGATGAACTTCCACAACAGAAACGCCGCAATGACAAGCGGAATGTCCAAATAGGACGACACAAAACTACTCGTCGACCACCCGCCCTTCGTGAACGTCGAGAACCCGCCAGTGAAGAGGATAGTGAGGCACATGAAGAGCGCAATCGGCGATGAGTACGGAGTCCAGCTGTTGTAGAAGGGCAGCTCTGTGCGTGAAATACCCTGCTTTTTCATCGCTTGGGTCAGGCGGATGTGGTTGAACAGGATTGAGGACCAGGATATGAGCACACCGGCAGCAGTCAGATCGACGAGCCACCAGAACACGGTCATTGCGCTGTTCGACAGCGCCATGAAGGCGAGGAACATGAAGCACGTGTTGAAGCACACGCACACATAGGGCACGCCCCAGGATGTGGTCCGCAGGAAGATGGCGGGCGCTTGGCGTTTGATGGCCAGGCCGTATAGAACTCGTGTGCCGCTGAGGAGCGCTTGGTTGGAAGACGACCAGGCCGAGGTAATGACGACTGCGTTGACGACGGAGGGGATGGCTTTGATGCCGGCGGCTGAGGCGACGATGACGAAGGGGCTCTGTGTTGCGTCGCCGGAGGAGTCGTTAAGACGGGGGTCGTCGGAGGCTACAATCATACCAACGATAAGAACTGCAGCATATTAATGAAGAACCGTCAAATTGGTCTGTGTCCGGCGTACCTGCTAAGATATAGAAGATCAAGACTCGAGCGAACACCTTCTTGCAAGCCTTAGGAATGTTTCTGCGCGGATTCTGCGTTTCGGCAGCCGCCATCGCCAAACTCTCGACACCTGCAAAGCTGAAAACCGCATTGGTCATGACAGCCCAGTAACCCAGAAATTGACCCCAAGGTCCCGAAGCAATGTACTCGACAAACGGACCTGGCTGCTTCCAGTACCTGAATCCAATGCGCTCTTGGCCAGGGATGCCTCCAAGATCGATGACCAGCCCGAAGATGATCAAGAAGATGACCAGAAGGATCTTCAAGCACGCAAAGAAGAATTCAACCTCTCCATAGATACCCACAAACGAGATGCTGACTACGAACGTGATGGCGATGAATATGCAGATCCAGATCGCAGGGTTCAAATCGGTCCAGTATTGGAAGAGAACGCAAATGGCCGAGATCTCCGCAGGAACAGACAGCAAATTGCCATACACAATGTTCAGTCCAATCGCAAAGCCGAACGCAGGATCAACAAGGAACTCTGCATGCCTCACAAACGAACCAGTGACGGGTAACAACGCCGCGACTTCTCCCAGCGCGAACTGCACCGCGCACACGATCAGGCCCACGGTTGCGTAGCCCAGGAGCGCGCCGAGAGGGCCGTCGGTCTGGATGGAGCCGCCGAGTCCAAGGAAGAGGCCGGTTCCAATGGCGCCCGCGATGGCTATCATCTGGATGTGGCGCTGGCGGAGACCTCGCGCGAGGTTGTTGTTCTCGAGATGGGTGACGAAGTCGCCCTCATGGTCGTGGTGTCCGCTCCAGGGGGCTTCGAGATCGGCGCCATGGGAGACGGTGGTGTTGACACCGTAGTCGAGGGCGGATTTGCTCATGTTGGCGCTGGATCGTTGCTTCGTTGCTGAGGTTGTGGTTTTTGTGCCCTGGCCGTGAGTCTTGTGTGAAGAGCTCGCAAGAGTGTCGTATTGGCTCTGCGAAGCAATCACATCAATCAGATGTGCATCATCATGGTCATTATCCCCGTGTGAGTTTGGTCGTATTCGACCAGACCCAACGGGCATGCTCTAGGCTTTGTACAAAGTACACTGATTGCGAGAAGGGCCGAGATATGGCGTGCTCCGTTTCGCTACGCGTCCAGTGGCTACAGTCCGTGAACGGCGTCCACTGGGTAGCGGAATTGAGGCTGGAAAAGCTAGGGTAATGCCAGAACAAGCTTCGTGCCGTGCTTGTGGGTGACAAGCTTCGGAAGACATTTCTGTTGGGGAAGCGCCGAAGACGCGCCAATCGAGCCCGCGATTGCGCGATAACGATTCATACAACATGGATATCCTCGGAACTACTACAACCATCATGATTCGTTTCTCACAAAATTCCACCACGGAGATTTCTCAGACATCCAAACTTGGGGGTTGGACATTCTGAACGTGAATATGCACCTGAATGTGCAGTGATCGTCAGCTTATCTATCTCATCATCAGTACCAACCTCACACCACCCCTGACGTCGCGTGCTTTCGGTACAAGACCTTTCCACAGCTGGCCAGAAGGCTAGAACCACCTGAGTGCATCACCAGAACAATCTCCAAGGAGAATGAACCTGCGACCGTTCTGAACAAGAAGCCGCAGCACGCTTGCCCTTGAGATAAGCAAGACGCATACTCCGCACAGCTCCACAAAACCCTTCGCCCCACCCATCCATTCCACCAAAACATGACACCATGACACCATGACACCATGACACCATGATACCACGACACCACGACACCATGACACCGAATTATGACACCAAATTAGCAGGCTACGCCACAGATCCTAGGAACCCAGGCATGGCAGATCGTTTGTTGGACGTTAAGGTCATGCATGCTGGTAGATGTCTTCCCTTCCTGTCCCCCCCCTGCGGGTTTGTGGGGGGAGGGGGGGAGCTTGACTCGCACTAGGTGTGCTATTTACTCCCCTGGTGGAAGGTTAGGTGTAGGTGCAGTGCGTAGGTGCGGGAAGGGTGCTCGGTACACTACTTCTTCTTCTTCTTGTTGTTGTTGTTGTAGGTTTAGAACTGCGTGATGGATGTTGTGCGGTATGTAGGAATAAGAAGGGCAGGTGGACGGCTCGAGTATGCAGAGACAGCATAGAGACGGCACGGAGACGTACACAGAGACGGCACAGATGGTGCGGATGGGGGAAAGGGGGTTTGGATATGTATACACGACATAGAAATGCCAACACGGATACATACAATGGAAGTGGTCGTAGAGTGGTATTGCGTAGTGATAGTAATAATATCGACGAGATGCTTGTGAAGTGACAGATATTGTGCGTGTTTGGGAATAATAGTTAGACGTCACTAGGTACTAGATAGCAGACAGCGACAGCCCAGATACGGAAACAAATGACCAGGTCCTAGATACACAGAAGGTGAAAAACAGCGGATTAGACTACACCCAAACGACCTAAAAATGCCAAACACAGACAACTATACAAAAAGGAAAAAAATATTGCTCGACAGAGTGGTATATCTCCGCAACACCGCCAACAAAAACAAGCGCCACAACAACAACCAACGCACAAAACAGTACACGTATGCTACTGCTCGCCCATATCCTGCAACGGCACATACCGCGCTTCCTCCTTATTCCTTCTCCACGCGTGCCAGGCATCCAGGACCCACTCCCTCGCGGCACCCAGCACACCTAGTTTCTGCATCGGGACCTCCTTCTCGGCTTGGGGCACCTCGGCGCCCGGATCGAGCAAGGCGAGCTTCATCCACGCGGGGCGGGCCCAGAACTTAAGATGCAAACTGGACAAGACGACGGAGACGGAGGAGCAAGCCATTGCGGCGCCGGCGGCCATGGGGTGCAGGGAGAGGCCCCAGGGGAGGAAGAAGCCCATGGCGAAGGGCAGGCCGATGAAGTTGTACATGCACGCCCACGCGAGGTTGAGTTTGATGCGGAGGAAGATTGCGCGGCTGAGACACAGACTCGCGGGGATGGCGAGCAGGTCGGTGTTGCTCATGAGCACGATGGATGCGGCTTCCATGGCGACGTCTGTGCCGGTGGATAGCGCGATGCCAATGTCGGCTGAAGCGAGCGCGGGCGAGTCGTTGATGCCGTCGCCGACCATGCCGACGACGAAGCCGCGGGCTTGCATGTCGGCGACGATGGCTTTCTTGTCCGAGGGTGTGGCCGACGCGTGCACGTCTTCGGAGGAAATGCCGACTGCGGCTGCGACGACGAGTGCCGAGGCGGATGTGTCGCCTGTGACAATGGAGGAGGTGATGCCGAGACGCTGGAGGGCGAGGACGACGGCGCGGGCAGAGGGCTTGATGGTGTCGGAGAGGCTGAGCGCGCCGGTGTAGGTTGTACCGATGGCGGTGTGGATGGTTGTTGTGCCTGCTGAGCGGGATTGTGGGTTGCGGGCGTTGGGGTTGGGCGTGAGGGGCTCGTCGACGAAGTCGGGGACGTTGACGCCGTTGGAGAGGAGGAAGGTTGCGTTTCCGATCAGGACCTTATAGCGGGTGCGTGGGCCAGAGACGGCAGCTTCGACGTTGGCGGTGATGCCTTTGCCTACTACTGCTTCGAAGTCGCCGACTGCGCCGTCGAGGATACCGTCAGGGCCAAGGCGGAGGTGCTCCTTTGCGGAGCGGACGATGGCTTTGGCAATGGGATGTTCGGAGCCCATCTCGGCTAAGCCGATGAGTGTCCACCAGAGGTTCTTCTTGTTCGCCCACTCGCCCTGGATGTCGGCCTTGGAAACACTCATCTTGCCGACAGTAAGGGTACCGGTCTTGTCGAAGACGATGTGGTTGATCTTGGTAGCAGTCTCTAAAGCGGCGCCACCTTTGACCAGGATACCTTGTTCCGCGCCGACACCAGTCCCAACCATGACGGCGGTAGGAGTTGCGAGACCAAGAGCGCAAGGACAGGCGAAGACAATGACAGCAATGCAAAGCTTGACGCAGACCATAAGCTTGCCACCGCTTGCGTGATTCAGGAATACCTTGGGAGGATACGGTAGCACATGGCTCAATACCATCCAGGTGACAAATGTAGCCAGACCAAGCGTAATGATGATGGGAACAAAGTAACCAGCGACAGTATCTGCAAGACGTTGGATTGGGGCGCGGCTGGTCTGCGCTTCCTGGACAAGCCGGACAATCTGGCTGAGCTGTGTGTCACGGCCAGCGCGAGTGACGATGAACTCCATGCGAGCCGCTCCATTCACAGTACCAGCCATAAGAAGCGCACCCTTCTTCTTGAGGATGGGCATAGCCTCACCGGTGACCATGCTCTCGTCAATGTACGACTCACCGCGAGTAACGGTACCATCAGCAGGGATCTTGTCACCAGGACGAAGGATGACCACGTCCCCGACTTCAATAAGCTCGGTAGCAATCACTCGTTCCTCTGCAGCGTTAACATCCATGGAAGGACGGCCGTCTTTCTCGTCGACGGCGTCCCAGCCCTCTGCAGCTTTCGCAGCAGCAATGGGATCAGCGTAGATGGTGGCCATGGAGGGTGCAAGGGACATGAGTCTTGACAGTGCTTTCGAAGTCTGACCCTTTGCCCGGTTCTCGAGAAAGCGACCTAAACTGATGAAAGTGAACAACATGGTACTGGTATCGAACAAGGTTGTAGGTTTCGTGTGGGGTGGAACGAAAATCGACACCAACATGGACGCAACACTAAAGAAGAAGGCTGCAGAGGTGCCAAGAACAACCAGGACATCCATAGTGGGAGAGCCGTGGCTGAGAGACTTGTATGCGGAGATGTAGAAGCGCTTGCCAATGCCGAATTGCACAGGGATGGTGAGTGCAAGACAGACAATGTCGCCAAGGTACAGACCAGGAAGGATGCTGAATTTCCCGTAGTCAAGAAACGGCAAGAACATGGGAAAGATCATGCTGGTGAGGAAGACTGGAACGGCGAACCAAGCAGAGAAGACGACCGCTCGTTTCCACTCCTGGATCTCTTTTGTCTTTGCGAGAGACTCAAGTTGAGCATTGTTATCGTCAGAATCAGAGATCAGTGCATTGTAGCCCGCTGCTTCGATCGCTTCGACGACAGCTCGGAGTCCAATGATCTGAGGCTCGCGCTTCACGATGGCTCTCGAGTTTGAAAAGTTGATCTGCGCGGAAGTAATGCCAGACCGGTTCCTGAGCAACGACTCCAGCTCCTGCGCAGCTTCGATGTCTGGCAGACCATAGATCTTCAGGTGGATTGGCGCGTTGGTTGATGAAGACTGATGTACGCTGGCATCTTCTGATGACAGAATCGTGGCATCAAATCCGCAGTCCTCGATTGTCTCAGCAATCTGTTCGGCGCTGAGCTTCGCAGGATCGTGAACGAGCACCGCCCGGTTTGCAAGCAAGCTGATGTTAAACTGGTATACGCCCGATACGTCCTTGAAGCCGTTCTCAATCGCCGAAGTGCAAGCCCCGCAAGTCATGCCTTCGACGGCGAGCGTTGTAGTCATTGTCTTCTGCTTCTTTCCTCCCTTGCTCTTCTTCTGCACGGGCATGTCGGCAACGGTTTCCAGCACCTTTGCGTCAAAGCCAACGTCTTCTATTGTCTCGGCCAGCTGGTCTGGTGTGATGATTTTGGTCCAGTGCTCAATCACGGCTCGTTCGGAGAGCAGCGATATGCTGAATGACTTGATGCCCGAAATGTCCTTGAAGGCGCCCTCCACGGCAGAGGTGCAGGCACCGCATGTCATGCCTCCTACGGAAAGCGTGGTCGTGGACCAGCCGTCGTTTGCAAGCAGGCCATCCTCTTCATCCTCCGAGTCGCTCAGGAAATGGTCGTCGGTGGTGTGTGCGACGGGCAGGTCTGTCGACAGCACCTCGGCGTCAAACCCCCGGTCTTCAATGATGTCCTTGACGTTGTCGGCAGATATCACGCTCGAGTCGTGCTGGATGACTGCGCGCTCCATGACCAAACTAATAGACACGTTTCCTACTCCTGCCACGCCCTGGAAACCTGTCTCGATGGCAGAGGTACACGCGCCGCATGTCATGCCCTCGACCTTTAGCGTCGTTGTCGCCATGTGCGCGGTGGCGCCGTTGGTGGAAGCCATGGCGTGCGTGTACAGCGTCTTGCGCGTGCGGTTGACCCTTTCTCGTGTTTCTCGTGAGGCGTGGTGTGCAAGTCGGACGGTCAGCGCGGCGCCGGCACTCGTACGAGGCGGAGTCGTCGGAAAATGAGCGGGGTGACGGTTTTATTGCGACATAAGAAGGGGGAATGTCACAGGGGTCGGCGAGGAACAACAAAGTTTGCGCGGAATCCAACGGCAGAAGACCAGCTTCAATAAGGCGGGATGGTGAAATAGATTGACGTGTCGCTGGGCAGTGGGAGAGCAGGTGCGGCGCTGAGTAGAGCACCAAGCTGGCGGGCCGGTGGTGGGGACACGACAGGACTCCCGTAGGCCGCTGATTGGGTTGGAACGCCACGAGCTGAGGTGAGCTTGCAGTGGCACGCCGTCGAATGTAGTCAGCCAGACGGCAAGTGTTGTCGAGACAGTAATAAGATGAGTCGGGACAGAGAGCGCAGACACATGTTTACTGTGCGGCTTACGCACGCTTCGTACCACTGACACGGAAGCATTGCGCGGCGACGATGGCATGGGCAGCTGAAACGGGAAGGTGTGCCCAGATGAGACGAGCGCAGCCTCAGGTTCCATGATTATGGCACTGCAGGCGAAGCGACCAGCCTCGCGCTGCCCGTCCATTTGAGCCAGTCTTTGGCCGGTGGACCGCTGGTAGCTGCAATGTCCAGAAGAGCGCATTGCAGTGAGGGCATTGCAGTGAGCTCCAAATCGTTTGCGCGGCGTGGACCCGTCGCTGTGGACCTGTCACATTGGACGCGTCGTCTCCTTGTCTCGCAAAGTGCCCACGAGCACGTTTCATGTTCCGGATAGCCTCAGGCACACGGCCCATTGCGTGGAACATGATCTGCGCGCCACACTGTGGCTGGTGCTCGATAAAACAGACTTTGGCGGGGCCTCCATGGTGGAGCAACGCCTTCCATGCCAAGACCACAGCTGCCTGCATCGTCATGACCACCGCAAGCTCGTAGCCACTCCACGTCGGTCTGCGTCACCCAGTCAATCGACCGTACGCCCCAGCCCGCCAGTATGGAGCAGACCAAGGCGCTCAACGCGCTCGAGCCCTTCCTCGCCCTCAGCAAATCCGCAACATCGCCGCGCGCCGCCTCCGACCTGGTCGTGCAGGCAACCAGTGCACCAAACACATTCGTCTTCGCCGAGCTGCTGCAGACGCCCAACATCCAGAACCTGGGCAGCTCACAGGAGTACGCCTCCTACCTAACACTGCTCGAGATCTTTGCCTGGGGGACATGGGAGGACTACAAGTGTGCGCCAAGCTCAACACCGCTGGAGCTACCTCGCTGACAGCCAATAGCACGGTCTGAGCTCCCCAAGCTCTCAGCGCCCCAGCACCAGAAGCTACTCCTGCTCTCGCTGCTCCCGCTCTCCCGCTCCCACGCCACCCTCACCTACGCACACCTACTCGCCGCGCTCGACCTGCCCACCACCCGCGCCCTCGAAGAGCTCATCACCACCGCCATCTACGCGGGGCTCCTCACCGCCACCCTCGACCCCGCCCACTCGCTCGTATCCGTCACGTCCATTGCGCCCCTGCGCGACCTCGCGCCCGGCTCGCTCCCCGCGCTGCAATCCACGCTGCAGTCGTGGAGCCAGCGGTGCGACGCGGCGCTCGCCGACCTGGAAGCCCAGGCCAAGAAGGTGCGCAGCGACGCGGTGGAGCGCGAGAAGCTGAAGCGCAAGAAGGAGAGGGCGATTGAGGTGCACACAGACGAGAAGAGCGCGGGGAAGCGCGGCACGCCCAACTACGGCGACGACGACGCCATGGACATCGACCAGGAGGGTGGCAGCGGGCGGGTGACGAGGGGCGCAAAGAGGGGGCCTGGGGGCTTTGGGTTCAGCGGGGCAGGCAGGAAGTTAGGCTGAAGGACGTCGTGAGCGTGAACGCAGACGATGCACATGTCATCCCAAGCTGTGTCGACGAGCTCCTCCTCAGGACAGCCATGCCCATTTAAAACCACTAGACTAGGCAAAAGCAAGCCAGCACGAAGAAACAAAACGAATAACGCACTTTCTTCAAAAACAAACTTGGCATCTCACTCCGCTCAATTACACTAACCTACGTGCCCTCCATGCCCACTTCCTCGCCGTCTGCACGTCCCCGCCATCCAGCCGCGCAAAGTCTATATACAAATGCCAACGCCATGTGTCCCGAAAAAACAAAAAAGGCGCGTCCAAGTGAAAACCTGGGGTATTCAGATCCTTTCCTTGCTTTGATTGCGTGGGCCATGTACATGTGCATGCGTATCCATATCCATATCCATATCCACGTCCATGTCCATGCGTATCGATATCCACGTCCATGTTCACGCGCATGCATGAAACCATCCCCCTCTCCCCTCCCTCCAAGTCCACCCCAAAACGCCGGGATATGTGCTTGCGACCCGCGAGAACCCAAACAAACAAACAAAAAAAAAGCAAACGCCGGCCATGCATGCAATTCAGCGACCAAACAGCCCGCCAGCCGCCGCGAGAAAAAAGGGCGACCATCTACGCGGGCGCCGCGGGATGCGGCAGAGACGGCGCCATGTCGAGATCCTGGGCCGCGTCGGTGGAGCGCGCCGCGGCCGCAGCAGCCTGCTGGCCCATGTGGACGAGCTGGTCGGCCATGGAGCGCAGCGCGTCGCGGGTGGCGTCCATGGAGAGTTCGCCGCGCTCCTGGGCTTCCTTGAGGTAGGCTTCCCACGCCGGGTCCATGGGGACGTTTGCGCCCTGGTCGCGCAGCGCGGCGGCGTGGAGGAGGCGGGCGTTGAGCTCGAAGCCGACGCTGGCGTCGACGTCGTCGTGCGTGGACGAGTCGGTTTCGCTGTCCGAGTCGTTCATGTCCATGTCCCGGTCGCGGGCTGGGGCGCGGCGCAGCTCGCCGGCGTCTTCGGCCGTGGTGGGCACGCGCTCGATTTCCACGTCGATGTCCGTCTTGACGTTGATGCCGTGGCGGTTGGGTGCGCTGTGCCGTGTGTCGACCCACGCGCCAATCTCCATGCCCGTGGTGTCGACGACGCGGACGCCCTCGTCACGCTCGTAGCGCTCGCGCGCCCACAGCGTGCCCTCCCATCTGCAGAACCCCTGGATCTCGCTCTCCGTCAGGCCCAGCCGGTCAAACGCCCAGAAGAGGCGGCGGTGGTGGGGGAAGCGCCCCAGGCGTTTGCGGTGCGGCGCGTGGGCATAGTTGAGCCCCGGGTAGCGCGCTTCGATGGTGTCGAGCGAGCCGTAGAAGTTTGCCGTTTCGATGCGCACTTCGCCGACCAGGTTCTTGGAGAGGTGCGCCGAGAAGGACGGCGGGTCTGTGGGCGAGGGCGAGGGGAACAGCGTGTTGTAGACGAGCACGGAGATGGGGTTTTTGCGGTGCATGGTCGCGGATGGGCGTCGGTCGTAGTGCCGGCGAGTGAATGTGCGCAGGCGGTGGGTGAGGGGCGCTCGTGGGCGGGTGCTCGCAGAGGGCCGTCTTTGTTGCGCGGGCGACGTGTTTGGTTTGCGGTTTGTGGGTGGCAGGCAGGCGTCGCTGCGCTGACGTGTGCTGTGTGCAAAGTCGCCGTCTCGCTCCTTCTCTGGAGAGTGGCTGACTACGGAAGCGTGACCGCCAAACTGCGCCGCTGCTCGGCCCTCACGAGTCAGACGCTCTTTCAGGAATCCAGGTGACGGTGCTGTCTGAGCGAGTACGTCCCGGGCGTCGTTTGCGGTCGTGGAGATGCGCTTTTTGCAAATCGAGCGTCGGGATGGTATGCGAATTCGGCGAGGCTGCAGGAAAGCCCCGGTTTTGCTGGGAGATTAAACTTCGGTCGAGTCTGGCGCCCCCAAGGTTGTGACAGGGAGACGGCGCGACGACTCGGGATCTGCTCTGCGCACAGCCGCAGAACGCACGACTGAAATAACACGGCGGTGGGACAAAGGGCAGGGCAGCAGCACGACAAAGTCGTTGGATCGAACAGCAAAGGGGGGCAGCAACCCCACGGGATATAGCAGCCACGCATAGCTCACCGCCAACTCGACCAACTCGGCTCCAGGGACACCCACACGCTGCCAAAGATGCTCACGACTGCCAGTCCAGACCAGGGTCCACTACCCCGGCCGTCCCAAACCGGCCACCACTCAGCGCCGCGCTTGGCGACCTGGAACCGGCGAGCTGCGACTCGAGGCCTGAAGACGCCTGTCGCACTGCTGCACCGCACATAGGTTGTCTTCTTCGCTGTCAAAGCTGTGCGAGTGCGTTGTAATGCACAAGGAGCCACCTGTCGTCCGCAGCCCGCAGCATCACCGCCAGCATGCATGTGATGGCCGCTGAACCACTGGGTGCCTGTCGTCCACCACGTCGAGTCGTCGTCCCGCCGCCAAGGGCGCACCAGAAACAATGCCACTGTGCCCTTAGGTCACCCATGTGGCACAGTCATGCATCGACTTACGCTGCTTATTTGACACTCGTTGTTTGGGCCTCGTTGTCCCAGGCACAAGGTCAGACGTCTGGGATCAACCACGCGAATCAGTCATTTGCCGTTGGTCTGCCTGCGACCCCACACATCGCGCACTCCCGTTCTGGTACAACTCCCTTTGTCGTAAATGTGCATCACGTCAACCACAACAAAACATCTTCATACGTTCAGACATGAAGAACTCTGTGAGATCCAACCCATTTGTTATCTCGAGTTACCTAGTGTACATGACCTTGGCTCCAGCTTTGATGAAACGATAGCCGTGATCTGACATCAATAGCCGTGCATCGCGTTCGAGCCTCATCCGTATTGAGCTACCAGTTGCTCAAATTTCCTTCTCGTCGTTGTTTTCCTTCTCGCCGTTGTTGCTCCCTATGTTGTCGGGCATGAAGATACTCTGAGGCTTGCAGAGGAATGCAACACCATGAGCATTGTGGACGCCGATAGACGTCTACCACTGAGAGGTAGCGTTCATGCTGTCAGCCCAGTTTCCAGAAGACTCCTGAGCACCAGCTTCGACATTGTCACCATCCCAGCCACCAGCAGCGGCAGGGGCGTTTCCGTTGCCAGTGTCCCAGCCGGCAGCACCACCGTTGTCACCGCTACCGTAAGCATCGGCACCACCAGTGGGCTCCGGGCAACGCTTCGCACCGTGGCCATAGTTGTGGCAGTTCGTGCACTTGACCCTGCTCCAGTCCTTGGGCTGATCACAGTCCTTGCTGTGATGACCCTCAACGTCGCAGTTGCGGCAGCGCTCGACACGAGGTTCAGGACAGGAGGAGGAATTATGACCAGGTTGAAGGCAGTTGTAGCAAGCGCGGCCTCCGCCACCGCCACCGCCAGTGCGAGGCTTGAGTGGCTCAGGGCACTCGGACTTGTTGTGACTGGGGAGAGATCAGCATTGTTTGTGATGAAAGATGCAGAGGACATACCCTGGCTGATCACAGTTGAAGCAGAGACGTCCACCACCTCCACCATAGGGCTTCAGCGGCTCAGTGCAGTCCATCTTGCGGTGGCTAGGTAGGTCAGCAATGGTCGAGCTATTCATAAACCAAGACGTACCCTTCCTGTCCACAGTTGAAGCAGGCCTGGCCACCACCGCCGGAGCCACCCTTCGGGCAATCGCGCTTGTTGTGACCGACTTCACCGCAGCCGAAGCACGCTCGACCGCCGCCGGAACCACCCTTGGGACAGTCACGCTTCGTGTGACCAACCTCGCCACAGCCGAAGCAGGCACGGTCACCTCCGCCGCCAGCAACCTTGTTGCTGTAGCCAGAGGTAGCTCCTGAGCCGCCAGAGGATGCCCAGCCATTGTCACCCGAGGAGCCCCAGCCATCATTGCCAGAGCCTGAAGAAGCAAGCTTGAAGCCAGTCTCAACATCGGCTACAGTACCAGAGGTCTCACCTCCCCAGCCATCAGAGGCGTTGTTGCTGGACTTGGCATTCTCCTTCTCTTTCTCAGCGATCTCCAGAGCTTGGTGCTGCTTTGAGTTCTTGTGGGCTGGCCAATCTGGGGTCTTGATGATGCGGTCGCAGAGCTCACAAAGGGTCAAGCGCGGAACTTGTTCCTTGGCTGGGTTGTATGGGTTGGATGACATGCCGGCTGGCATGTTCACGCCTTTAGCGTTCTTGACCATGGCTGCTGCTGATGTTGTGGTCGAGGATTGCCGTCAGGCTAAAAGTGACACGGTCAGTCAAGGTCAGTGGGGGAGCAAAAGTGGACAGCGAGTTGAAGTCCGACGGGCTTTGCGGTCAGACGTGCTAGCCCACCCGCAGCTGCGATCCACTGGAAGACAGCCTGGAGGGTTTCCAAGAAGTTTTGATCGTGGGCTGGATCAGCCTGCAAAGCAAACAGACTGAGATGGAAGGTGCAGAGACAGAGACCACAGGTTTTGCACTTACAGATGGGAACGCCACTCGGTAAGTACGATAACAAATGGACCTTCCACGAGCTATTCAAATCGATAGCCTTGCTGATGTTGCGAGTTGAGGTGGGGTGGGGAGCAAGGTGGGAGGGTGGAGAAATAAATAGAAGGCAGGAGCGACAGCAACAAGCTCCGTGCGCAGCTTGGGGGTAGCAACAACCACGTCATTTGACGAGGACGCGACAAGCTAGCGGCTACGTGCATAGGAAATGAAGATGAGGATGAAGATGAGAAAGAGAATCAGCACTGATTGGTTCAGTTAAGGTCCGCAGCCAGAAGACGGTTAGGGTCGTGGCTGGCTGCATAACGGTGTAACTTTTTGGTATCGAGATCGATGCAGATTCTCCCAGGTTACTATGGAGCCAAACAATTGCTGTTAAGTCCATGCTGATGATCGTTTGTGCTGCCGCTTAGTCGAGCAGAGGCGAAAAGGGCCAGGTGGGTCGCACCCGCTACTGCCTTACAAGGGCATAAATTACACTGATGTACATGCTGCTATTATGCGCAGCTCGCTTTTACATTCCCCCAATCACCCCCTCTTCGCCAGCAATGATCTCTTCGGGGTCCTCCTCAGTCTTGGGTTCCGGTGAGCTCCAGCCTGTACAAGCTTGAACAAGCGTGACAACAATTGCCAGCCCGGTCGCCGCGAAGAACAGAGCTTTGATGGCATCCTGGTATGCACCAACAGCAACTATCTTCTCGGTCCCTTCGAGCTTACCCACAAGCGCAGGGCTGCCCAATAGCTTTCTCACTAGGTCACCACGATGTTTCAAGCCCGCGTCCGCAAACCCGTCCACGAGTGATCGATGCAGAACTCGCCCAAAAAGACCTCCCCCAATCGCCGAACCGAAGCTACCGGCGAAGCCACGGAACGTCGCAAGCAATGAGATGATGATAGGATGGAGCTCGGGTAACGTCAGATGCAGGAGGTGGACCAGGGTATAGTTGAGCGCAGCACCGGTGATGAGGCCGTTTAGGAATACGAGTAGCATGTACAGTGCCATGGAGCTCGTCGGTGTGGATATGAGAGCTAACGTAGCCATAGTTATGGACCACAGAGCCATCGCAATGACGCTATGGGCATAGAAGCTTCCCTCGCGTTTGATGTGGAACACCCCGGCAAGGACCCCACCAGCTGCAAAGCCCGCGTTGGTCGGTATGAGAATAGATCCGGCAGCCGCAGGAACCCAGCTGCGGACAGCAAGAGCGTACACTGGCGTGTAAAAAAGGACACCCCACCTTGCCATCATGGAGCCAACCGTGGCAAGACAGGTGAGCAGTGTTCCTCGAGACCTCATTACGCCCACAGGAATGACGGGGTCCTTTGCTATGTATATTTCGTTGAGCACAAATAATGGTAGTGCGAATGCAGACAAGATGAGTGGTTCGAAAAGGATTCTCGGGCCTGATAGACTAAGGAGGAACAATACGATTGTGGCAATCAGAAGTAGAGATCCGGAGTAGTCGATACGCGCAAGTTTCCGCCTAAGTGAGTCCTGGACATAGATGTTACCCTTAGAGGTATAGTTTGTGGGTATAGACAAGAGGAGGCCAAGTCCTGCGAGAAGACATAACGGGGATTGGACACCAAAAAGCGGTTTCTTGACTGGTCAGTCACATAGCAATGTGGAGAAGAAGGCGTACTTACCCATCCAATTCTCGCCTCGAGTGCACCAGCGATGACAGCGCCTAGTGACACACCTGCTGTCATACCAGTGTTAACAAGTCCAATGAACAGGCCGCGACGCTCTGGACTGGTCATCTGGATAGTAATGATGCTCGCAACAATGAAGATCCCACTGGCACCGGCTCCTGAGATGACCCGACCAATAATGAACATCTCAAACGTGTTCGAGGTAGCGACGATGAGCGTTCCAGCAGCAATGATAACAGTCGATATAAACATGCAGAGTCTGGGACTGAAGACCTGAGATAATCGACCCATTAGAGGCGCAAGTGATGACATTGCGATCAGGTAAGAGGAAGTCAGCCATGTTACTTTGTCGAAGCCATCTAGGTCTGCAGCGATGGCAGATTGTGTCGTTGTGAGGATGGATATATTCGTGCCTAGTGTTTGGTTAGTGTACAACGTCTTGAATGCTACATGGCTCCAAGACAAACAAGCAAGATGACCGATGCTACAGATCACCTGGCATGCAAAACTTTATCGCAGCTTAAAATCCGAAGAATGATGAATTATGTATGAGCGTGACAGTATGTACCTTGTAGGAAGATGAGTAACCCAATGGAAGATATTATGAATCCACCTCGCGTTTTCGAAAGGGGTGCCTCTTCATCATGGCGAAGTCCCTCTAATGCACTCGAAATGGAACCGAGAATCAGAGAACCGGGTTCCTCGGTAATCCGGCGCAGGAGAGGAGTTCGCTCTCGTACACTGCGATAGTACTGGTCTCGCCGCATTGGCATGATGCAGGATGGGATAAAGTATTGAGAGTATCAATTGAAAGCCTCACAACGCGTCGTTGGAAGATACGTCGCATGCCTACGGCAAAGATCGTGATGATGACGGAGGGTTCTTGCCGCTGCGATGACAAATGCGGCAGGAGACACCACGGACGTAGTTGCACAATTCCAAGGTTGCGCATGTCTTCCATCCTCACACTATCCTGGGAAATGGAAAACTATCATCATGCAACTATGCTGTAGTCCCATTCAATGAGTAAACCACGAGGGCAGCAGCTCGATTTGTGATGCTGCGACAACGCGGTCGGGCATTAGACGTCGGTGACGTAGGCGTTGATTGGCCGTTGAGCTCGATGCCTAGCGGCAACCGCGGCCGGTCGACCTTGTCGATGAAAGCTGGCCTCTAGCAAACAATCTCACCACGACATTCATAGCGAGCTTCTCCACCTGTGACTGGGTCTCTGACATGTCGCAATGACCATTTCCATCTCCACACAAAATTACACCCTCCTATCTGCAAGATGAGGCCACGATGGCAGCGGCTTGTGCCGCTCTTCTTTGGTAAGCTCATGCCCAGAGCACCATGATTGCATCCTGACTGACCACTAGAATTGCAGTCATACTTTCGACGTTCCTTTCCTTCACATCAGCACAATTCGGCGGGAGTGACCACGCACACGCGCAACAGAAACCACTAGGCAGAGGCTCTGCGCCTTCAGGGACAGCGCACTCAGGCGAACAGCCCGCATGGAAGTCGAGATGGGGCACCACAGAAGAGGGAGAATCTCCGGGCAAAAGGAACGTGGCATTTGAAGAGGCCACCTCTTTGCTGCACAAGGTGAAGCCTGCGGCCGCACCTTGGTGGAACTTCGACAAAAACGCCGGTATCGTAGGAGCCGGCGCATACTATGCGAAAGAGCTGTTCTTCCTGCTCTTCATGAATGGACCCAGCGAGCCTCGGCCCTTCACAACCGACCCACAACCGAAGAAGCTCAGCCAGCCTTTGTCGCAAGCTGTCAAGCTGCTGGAAGATGCAGCGGCGCAGAACGATGCAGATGCAATGTTCACGCTTGCAGAATTAAACTTCTACGGCAACTACTCGCACCCACGCAATTATTCGGAAGCCTTTCGACGATACCATGAACTGGCCACGCTCAACGGAAATGCCTCAGCGCAGCACATGGTTGGCTTTATGTATGCGACTGGTATTGGAGGCGCGGTGGAGCAAGACCAAGCCAGGGCGATGCTCTACTATACACTGGCAGCGGAAGGCGGCGATGTGCGATCAGAAATGACCATTGCGTATCGCCATTCGTCCGGGATATCGACACCGCGAAACTGCGACGAAGCCGTACACTTTTATCGAGAAGTAGCCAAGAAGTCAATCGCGTATTTACGATCTGGACCTCCGGGAGGACATTCGATGCCACGGGAGTCCTTCAGAATCGCTGATGAGGAGGGCGGTGTCTACGGAGAAGGCGCCAGCGCGAGCAGCTCAGGACCGAACGCCAAAACCGGCAGTGTTCACTCGGATGCCTACTCTTCCCTGGATGACGTGGTAGAGTACATGGACCTGCAAGCCAGGAAGGGTGACGCAAGGGCAAGCTTCAATCTGGCTAAGCTGAATTACGACGGCGCCAGGACATCGAAACGAGACCTACCTGCCGCAAAGAAGCGCTTTTTGGAGCTCGCTCGTATGTACTGGGATAAGAACGGCAAGACAAAGCAGGGTGTGTCTCCGCTTACCGAAAAACTGGCGGCGAAGGCTGCCGGCTACCTGGGCCGTATGTTCCTTCGTGGTGAAGGTATGCCTCAAAGCTTCGATATCGCCAAAACCTGGTTCAAACGTGGCATCGAGCATGGCGATGCACTTTCGCAATACTCAATGGGCATCATGTACCTCAAGGGTCTTGGCGTGCCTGAGAATCCCGTCAAAGCTGCTGAGCTATTCGGCGCTGCGGCAGACGATGATCTGGCAGTAGCTCAGGTCCGTCTAGGGGCGCTCTTCCTTGACCAGGGTGACGTCGCAACAGCTATGAAGTACTTCGACTTGGCAGCACGACACGGCCATCTTGAGGCCTATTATTACCTAGCCGAGCTCGCTCACCACGGCGTTGGCCGAGACCAGTCCTGCCATGTCGCGTCCGCTTACTACAAGATCGTGGCAGAGAAGGCCGAACTTATCTCGACGTCATTCCCAGAAGCGAATGAGGCTTACGCCAACGGAGATCTGGAGACAGCTCTTGTACGCTACATGATGGCTGCCGAGCAAGGCTTCGAGGTTGGCCAAGCTAATGTTGCATACCTGCTCGACCAAGTCAAGCCCAAATTCACTCTTGGTTCACTGGTTCCTTTTGTGCAGAAAAGGACTCGTCTTGCCAGTGATGCCGTCTTGGCATTGATCTATTGGACTCGCTCCGCCGAACAAAAGAACGTGGACTCGATGGTGAAGATGGGAGACTACTACCTTCAAGGCTTTGGAACATCCCCAGACCACGAGAAAGCGGCAGCTTGCTACCAAGCAGCAGCTGACACTATGCGGAGCGCACAATCGATGTGGAACCTAGGCTGGATGCACGAGAATGGTATCGGCGTGGATCAAGACTTCCATCTTGCGAAGAGACATTATGACATGGCCCTTGAAACGAACCCTCGTGAGGCACATCTGCCAGTTTTGTTGGCGCTGTACAAACTCAGATTCCGCAGTTGGTGGAATACTATCACTAACGGGAAGATCAAGTCCATCCAGGACGAGCCAAGTAAGCTACATCCAATCTTGGGCCCCGTCCAAAGCACTAACGATATTCAGCGGTCAAGAAAGACTTTTCCCTATCGGAATGGCTCAGCGCATTCCTGGAGGCGGAGCTCGCAGGCTGGGATGACTACGAACCCGATGACTACGAAGATCACATTGACGGCGGTGACGGCTACTACAGCGATGAGATTGACTCTGACATACTCGAGTCTCTCGTCATCCTCGCGCTCAGTGGAGCTCTGGCTTTCCTGTTGTACTACCGTGCTCAGCGTCAACGGAGACAGGAAGAAGAACGTCAAAGACAGCAGTTACAGCACCTGCGGGCTAACGGACCGGCGCCAGCTGCCCCCGCGGCTGCACAGGGGGCTGAGCAACAAGAAGCTGGGTTTCAGCCGGACAACATGTTTTGGGCCGGCGGTGGCGCTGGGCTATGAATGTATGATAGTGGAACGAAATAAGATCATTGGCACATCGCTTTATCTACTATAAATGAGCGGCTTTGGAGGACGAGACGGCATAAACTTTGACATAGCAACAGGTGACGAGTTCAACCATTTCATGTGCATGGAGTGTGTATTACCCAGGATTGGGCTTTGTGTTGTAGCTATCAGGAATTGACCATGCCATTCGGCAGCAGTCTCGATGTCGCACATTTCCGCGAGACCTTGCATGCATTAATGTTGTATTGCGGTGTTATTACGTGAAGTCTATTCTCGTTGGTCTTGTTTCTTTCCTAAGAACCAGCCGCCTAACCAAAGGTAGGCCGGCACAGCTGTGATCGCCGAGAGTATCCCCAATACCAGAGCCATAATCGGCCAACCTTTGTCTTCACAATAAACCCTGCCAATAAAGGTCCGACTATACACCCACCTGCAAAAGCCATGTTGAATAGACCATATGCCTGTGCGTAGGCGCCTCCTGGGCCAAAACCAGCACGACCACTTGCGAGCATACTCTTCTCTTTCGCCTCAACAACACCCGATATCTCGGCCATGATCGGTGGGAAAGTAAGCGCAAGAAACAGTCCTGTGAGCGCAAGCAATGCGCAGAGAATGACCTTATCGTTTATCGTGTTCTCGTCGACAAAGCGCAGACAGATCAAGGGAGGACAGGCACCAAGGAAGCCGAGGGTGACTGGGTATCGTCCGCCGTACTTGTCGCTGAACCAGCCGAATGTTGGCGCAAGGAAGCTTGGAACCACGATTGGTAGGAAGAGTAGTGCTGCTCCCGTTGCGGTCCACCCAAAAAGGCGCGCAGCGTGTATTGTGAGTACGGAGTCGAAGGACGTCAGAAGTGCGGCCTGGATAAGAGCACAGAACAGTGCAGCAAAAAGTCGGCGGGAGTACAGAAGCGCCAGTACGGGCGGAAGGTAGTCGCGACGACGGTCTCGTAAGGCTGTGTTTCTGGGCAGATCAGGGGTTTGCGGTTGCCCAGACGCAAAGCCTTTCTCTGTGTCGATTGCTTCGTTTGGTGAAGGCGCAGATCCATTTTGGGGAGAATCTGCTGCTTCTTTTGCCTGGACTTCGGCGACTGGGCCCCATCTGGCAGCCACCTTCTTCTCCACTAGCAACAGTCGAAGGATAATGTCCAATCCGATCAATCCGTACGCCATTCCGAAGACGGCGTCGTAGCCCGCATTGTCAAACACAACGCCCCCTAGTAAGGGTGCTATTAGGATGCCCAACGACATCCCTAGACTCACGTATCCCATGGCTTGAGCAAGGTTCTCTTGGGGTACAGTGTCAGCCAGTAAAGCAAGGCCGATCACCCATCTATATTTGATCAGCCAAATAGCCACATAAGGTTGCTGACCACTTACACGACTGCTGCCGAGGCGCCCTGTAAAACTCTCCCCGCAATGAAGATACCTGTCGAGTTACCAACCTGGAGAAGCACCGTCGAACCCAGCAATGCGAGCAGCCCAAGCAGAAGCGGAGATCGACGAGATGATCCTCTGTCCGCAAGCCAGCCATAAACGGGGGAGAATGCCAAAAGGGAGGCTCCGTAGATAGCTATCAACACAGAAACCCAGTACTGTACTCTATCGGCCTCCACATGGCTACGGCTTTGCAAAGCGAACGGTACCACAGGAACGATAACTCCATAGAGGAACATATCCTGTCAAAATCAGCCATGGTCACAAACACAACATCGAGACGAGACAGAAAATTGTCCTCTATGATTCTACTCACAGTAAACACCGCCAACGCCACCGTCCCAATAATAAAGCCGTCCGAGCTCCTGAACTTCAGCATAGCCGGCGGCTTTTCGCTGTGCTGCGTCAAAGACGCCAGCCACTTCGGTCGCGCCATAACGCCTGGATTTCGCGATGTCTTACGGAAGAGTCTGATGCATCACGCCGGCAGAATGCTGCAGAGCGAGACTGGAATTGCGAAAGCAGCAATGACAACATCGAAGGAGACGGGGCGCCACGCCAAGTGCTGTCCGTCCGTGGGCTCCGTTGGCGCGGTGGGCCCCACATCGCTGTCGAGGAGGCGAATTTGTGACTTGGGATGTTGGTGACTCGGATAAGAGGCAGATTGGTATTGGAATGTTATTGATTTTACGTTGTGTTGATGGTTTTGCAGGTGGGAAGGTCGAGGGTGATGTGCGACGGTGCGGAACTGAGTCCGCGGCTCAAATGAGGAAAGATTTCAGCCTTACGAAGGATTCCCGTTACTTCTTTGACGACATCATACACGACAAGTCCAGAGGGGAGCATGTTCATCAGAGCGAGCCACCAGTGTCTTCGATGAAACCAATCATCTCCATAAGATCAATCATCTCCACCACTTCGATGACCTCTTCAATGACTTCTAGTTCCTCTTACACCCCGTCTTGTCAGTCAAAGCAGAAGGACATGTCACAGCCTTGAACGAAACGTCCGGGTTGTCCGCGTTCTTGAACCAATCGAACCTCCAGTAACACCCGGCCTTGAGCTTCGCGGGGAACGAGTCGCACTGTGACCGCGAGGAGATACCTCCATACTGAGCGCCCCAACCGGTCGAAGGGGCTCCGAACTCAGCGGTGCAACCGTTATAGATTCCCACGCCGCCTCCTGGCATCTGGAGGTCGAAGTGGTTGTCCCCGAGGTCGGCGCCGGTGTTGGTGGCTTGCACAATCATCTTCTTGCCGCTGGCCGCGCCGGATGTGAAGGTCAGTCTGGGACGAAGTGTTAGCAATGAGGTATACATGACTTGGGACTTTGGACTCACTCGTAGCAGGCACAGCACCAGGATGATTCACTTCCTCCTGCGAGCTTGACGGCTGCGAAACCGTAGGCGAGGGTGTCGTTGATGGCCCATGGGCTCTGTGCCGTGCACATGTAAGCAGTTCCACCGGATTCGCAGCCGTTCGTGGCTGCCATGTCGGAGAGGGGGTTGTCGCTCTTGTCACAGCTCTTGACGGGCGAGCTCACGGAGGCTTTGCCAGACCATCCGCAAGATGGCTTGCAGCAATCCCAGTATCTGGTCGTCTTTCCCGTCAGTGTCTGAGCTTCGACGAGGGCAGTACCCATCGCCAATGTCACAATGGCAATTTGTTGGAGGAAAAGCATGATGGATGAGTTGTGGTAGTGTTCTGAATGGAGTGCTGGTCTGGACCTCGACACTCTACTGCTTCGACCTTAATATACACCCCCTCTCAAGTCTGCAAGCTGCCAGTCTCTCCGATTCTGGGTCATCCTGTCGGCGTTACAAACTACCCCAACTGGCAAACAGATGCCGTCCATCGCCCCACTAGCGCGCAGATTCAACGAGCGCGAAGCTTTGCCGCAAAACCCCTTCAATTTCATCCGGTGGTACAGCGGCGCCCAGTAGTCACTGCACCATGTCCCAACCAACGGCACAAATTAAACGACCAACTTCCAGCCCGCAGATCCCGAAAAGCAGTCTACACCACCCCACCGCCCGACCAAACAAGCATAAAATCTTGTCGAGTCCCCACCGAAGCAATATGCTCTTCATCTGGAGCGACGGCACCGCGGGATCGTGAGATCCGCCTATCCCGCTCAGCATCCCACCCACCAACGAACCTCTCCATAGAACCCGCATCCGGTCAACGCACCGGCTGCAGCTCCGTGCGCAACGCACACAAACAACATCCGCAGCGTGCATCTCGCCCCGTCTCGGTTCGTCGCGCGAGGCACGCGCAGTGCATCCGTGCGCTAATTCCCAGATTGGGCACGACGTCGGCGCGGCACAATGGCGACGGTGATTGAGGGTTTGCAAAGGTGGGTTTGGGTGATGGACCCTGGGGTTTTTATTTATTCGAAACGCAAGTGCTTGGTTGCTTGGGCCGAGACACCGCCGTGGGCTTGGGATGCTTCGTCATGCTGAGGCTTCGTTGGCTGGTGGGAGTTGCGACGAGTGATTGGGTACTGATGCCTTGTGATTGGTGAGTAGGCGCGGCTTGTTGTCGGTCGAGAAAGATATGCGAGAGACTGTGATGAGAAGAATGTGCTCAATCAACGTCTCCAAATTCTGATATCGGGAATGTCACCTGTGAGTACCAGGAAGAATTCAGCACCTTTTTATTTTATTATTATCACACGGCTACGTCTATCCATGTCGCGATCTTCGCGGAAGAATCATAAAAGAAACTTCACTCCCAACTCACCCCATCTATCCCCCTCTATCCATTAAGACCAACCAACCCAACCAACCCCAACCTCCTCACTCAACAACAACCTCAAACCCACCCACCAACACCACCCTCTGCACACTCCTCTTCCTACTCCACCCCTGAAACACAACGCCCTTCCCATCGACGCCCAAATCCCCCTTCCCGCCCCTCACCCCGCCACTCGCCGTCCAAGCCGCATCATTCAGCTCCCCCAACCTCGTAACCAAATCCCCAAACTTGCCCTCCTGATACGTCCCCTGCCACTCGCGGGGGATCCGGACATCGAACCCATCCAACACGACCTCCTCGCCCAACGGCTTCTGCACCCAGGTAATCCCATCGCTGGCCGGCGTGTCGGGCCCCAGGGGCCGCAAGTCCGCGCGCTCGGTGCGGCCCTCGCCGAACAGCGAGAAGAGCGTGAGAGCGAAAGCGCTGGGGACGTGGCGCTCGTCGAAGAGGTTTGGGAAGAGGAGACGATTCGCAGCTACTCTACCACTCGCACCAGTCGTCAAGTTCACATAGCCGCTCCACTGCGTCGGCGCCGCCGGGTCGCCGAAATTCGTCGCGCCGCCGACGGCGCTGGATCCGTCGCCCTTGACGCTGAGCAGCACGCGGCGGCCTGCGGCCTGGCAGTTTTGCACTTCTGCGCCCAGCGCGGTACAGTTCAGCAGCCCGGGGGCTTGGGTCGTTTGCCGCGGGTTCGGCGCCTGGCAGCCGGGGAAGGGGAAGAGGCGGGGGTATGCGGAGGGCCCGTAGAAGCGGTCTAGAATCGGGAGGGTGAGTTGGCGGACCGTGGGGTCGCGGCAAATGGAGCGGAGGGCTAGGAGGCCTGGGTGGGTTAGCTGGGTGTTTGAATGGGGGTGTGAGGTAGATATGGGGTTTGGGGAGGAAACAGAAGGAGTGGTGGAAGGGAAAGGAAATAGCTCGCATCGGAGTCACTACATGCGCGCGAGGTGTCTGATGTATATATGTCTTGATTGAAGCGTGCTAACGGTGCTATGTATATCACCGACATTTCGACATGTTTCCTTCGCACTGGCAGTCTGGAGACTAGACATTATGCGCGCACCCGTAGTAACTCCGGCGCAAAGCGTGCAAAGCAGGGCAAAGCAAAGCGGAGCAAAGACATTAGGCTCTCTCAGCCAGTCTACAGAGGGAGTGTGGGACGGACGGGGAGCGTGGGACGGACGGGGCGGACGGGGAGGATGGGGCGGATGGGGCGGACGGGGAGGATGGAGCGGATGGGCTGGAGCACGGGCTCGAGGATCGAAGCCACTGAGGGGACGGTGGGCAGGGTGGGAGCCACAGGTACGGCAGTTGGGATAGGAGCAACTGGTGCGGGAATGATAGGGAGGATTGGGAGGGGCGAGGCCACCACAGAAGGGGCGACAATGGGGACGGGCGCAATGACCGTTGGTGCTGTGTCCGGGACAACAGGGACAATCGGGACAATCGGGAGAGCAGTCGGCGCGGCGAAAGCATCCACCGATGGGACGGGAATGATGGGGAGGATGTCCGGGGTAGGCTCCACAACGGGCACGACTGAGACAATAGGAGCGATGGGGATGACGGGAAGTGCAGTTGGCGCCTCAACAGGTACAGGAATGACGGGAAGGGTAGTTGGCTCCACAACGGGCGCAATAGGAATGATGGGAAGTGCGGCGGTGGGCTCCTCGATAAGGGGAGGTGGAGGAAGAATAGGCTGACCTGGGAACTCAACGACGGGAGCATCGATGTCGATGGACGCAACAGGAGTCACCGTCTCGATGGGGATGACCGGGAATCCGGTGACGAGGGGCGCGATGGGCGCGAGAACGTCAGAGGTCTCGACTGGGAGACCTGTGACGACGGGAAGCACGATCGAAAGAGTCGCGTCGGCAGTGGCAGTGGCGTTGAGGGTGATGGTGATGTTGGGGTATAGTACATCAGTGCTGTCGGGGCCGGGGATGACGACAATGGTGCCAGCAGAGGCAACAGCGGTGTCGATACCGGTTCCGAGAACTACGGAGGGAGTGACGATGTTGGTGACGGTTGTGGTGGTGGTGTTGGCGTAGATGCCACCGCTGGTATCACTTGCAATTGGGGCAGCGCTGATGGTGCCGACCGCAGGTGCAGTGCCGGTACCAAGAACAAAAGTAGGCTCAATAACAATCTCTACAGCGGTGGTGTTGGGGAGCAGAGGAAGGTCGGTGCCGATGGGTGCGACGGCGGTGGCCTCGCCAGTTCCTGTTGGAATAATGCCTATGCCAACGATGCCTGTGCCGAGAACGACGGTCTCGACGGGGAGGATCGAGGAGACCGCAGCGCCAATTTGGACGCCAGTGCCAATGACAACGGTACCGATGGGAGCGACTGCTGTTGCAATATCGGATGTGCTGTTGGCGTAGGGCGCGCTGGTGGGCTCAACAGCAAGAGTGGGCACGATCGTTCCAATAACGTCGCCTGTTCCGGTAGCTAGGATAACGGTGGGAGTGATGTCAGTGGCGTTGGGGAAAAGCGGCAGCTCAGTGAATGTGACGGGCAGACCCGTTCCAACGGAGGCGGCGCCAGTGCCGATCAGGGTGGGCTCAACTATGACGTCGATAGCAGCAGACGCAGAAACATTGGCCTCAATCGGGCTCGAGATACCAGTGGGAATGATGACGATGACAGGAACGTCGGTGACGGGAAGAGGAGCAGCAATGGTGCCGTTGACGATAGGGACGGGCGCCTCTGTGGCAATGGGTGCGACCTCGACCGGGCCAGTGACGAGGGGTGCTGTGACGAGGGGAGCAATCAAGACGCCGGTGGGCAGAGCAATAACTACTTTGGTCGAGTTGGCCTCGAAGGGTGGAACCACGACGACGGGGACCTCAGTCGTCTCGGGAAGAAGTTCAGAGATCAATTCAGAAGGGAGCGATGGCTCCTCTGTCGGGAATAGTTCAATGGCGGTCGTGATCGGGAAGATAGGTAGAATAGTCATCATTCCCTCATCTGTGGTGGTACCTTCAGGCACTTCCGTGGTACCAGGAGGAATGACTACAACGGGCTTGGTAATGCTGGCGATATCGCTGATGAAGCTTTGGATAGCACTGACCACCGGGGTAGGCTCAGCATTGCCATCCTCAGGTGCGTTGCTAAACAGTTTCCTGAAGAAGTCCGTGAAGACCTGCCATCCGTTGTAGCTCTTCAGTGTGTCGACGATTGCGTCGAAAACATTCTTGGGCTCGCTTTCTGCTGGCTCCTGGCGTACTATGAGTGGCAGAGAAACTACTTGTCGAGCATCTGTGACTTTGTGGAGATGGGGATGGGGGACTGCAACCGCATTAACAAAGGTTTGCGCGAGGAAAAGCGCTACAAAAAAACGAATGGCTGCTCGGGAGCGGATGGGAGACATGGCTGCTCCGGATGCTGATAAGCGTGTGAAACGAGTGACAAGTGGTGAGAGTTCGAGACAATGAAGAAAGACTGTCGAGTTCAGAGAGTGGTATATATGTGGTGCAGGTAAGGGAGTAGCGGACGCGTGAACATGGATGGGCAAGGGAGGAATGTGTGACTACAACGGTCCATGCAGGTACCCTTCGAACCGGCACGTGAAAATTGCATGACTGACGCGAGGATCGCTAAAATCTCATTGAGGCGTTGGCACACTGTGTGACGGTTGACGCGATGTTTGCATTCCGAGGAGCTGTCTAGAGTCTTGACACGAGTCCGAAGTGTCGTCCAAGTAGAGTTCGGTAGTGCTCGCCAATGACGTGCCCTTGCGCCGGGACGCCTGTGAGTGCAGTATTTGTTGAGGGGCCGAATACCTGATGTTCATTTTATTTGTGTCGTGAAGGACCGTTGTTGAGGGCAGTCGTTGTGAGATGCCCTTGTGAGGTGCCCTTACGTGGCCCGTGAACCTTGTCATACATACGCCGCTCCAACATCATCGTTGTGGTAGCGTATGAGGCTTCCTCACTCCTGACAATAGGGAGCCCTTCCGAACGCTATTGAATCGAAGTAGTTGTATCCAAAAATGACATCACCTGGACACCAGAACCCCAATACCGCGACTAAAAAGATCATGATTAGGCCCCCCTCGCTGTCGATCGTACTGAGTCCTATGACATGTCATTTTCTCAAATTATGCCCTTGCACCTGTCATATGCTTCCTCCTCGAACACCGTAGGCCGCTTTGTAACACCAGCAAATCGAATGGGCTCTTGTCCTGGAACCCGCTCGAGGCGAAAGCGACACGATCGTTTCTGTTTGTCGTGCTCTTTGTAAGACTTGATCTGGTACAGCCCATCATAGCGAAGGCCGCAACTTGGGCGGTGCTTGTTTTTCAGCGGCAACTGGGAAGAACGGATGACGCGGATGTGATTGCCGAGCTCAGCACTCTTGATCATCGATAATGTTGCATCAGTGGCTTTGAATTCCTTGCCATCGGTGCCGCTGTACTCAATGGTGTCACCGTCGTCTTGATCCTGATAACCTCCACTAGACAGTACAATGCTGTACGCACCCCTCTCTTTGTCGCCGTAGATGCCTGCCGGTAGGTTAGTTGACTTCTTGCCAAGATTGGGGGGTGATTTACCTCCTTGTGCTGACCCATGCACTCCGTCGCGAACGGTGCACAGCTGTGAGGGCCACCATTGACCGAGGACAACTCCCTTGTCGCCGAAGAACTTTGGATCCCGGGGATGTTTGCTCGTATAAGCACGGTCGAGACGGTCACCATTCCTGTCCTTGCCTTTGACGGTAACAATACCGCGGAGGATGTTTTGCTCGAAGTCTTCATTGATCCACCTCTCGTACAAGTACCATGCATCAGCCTTGAGATCCCAAGGGAACTTGGAATCCTCTTTGAAAATGCGGGGCAATCCGTTCTCAGTCAGGATCCGCGTCTTTTTCACCCTGAACTTGTCCATGTTCAATTTGATTTCGGCCTTGTGGACGTGATCGCGCAATTTGTTGTACTCCATATCGAGCTCGCTTTCAGCAAGCTTCTGTTCGCATCGTCTGATGCAATCCTTGAGAGCGTCGATAGCAGCAAGCTCCTGAGGTCGCTTCCGGTCAAGCTGCGTAAGCCCTTGTGCGGTTGGCGATATTGAAGTGTACCACGAGGGCATGGCACTTCGAGTCGGATATCGGTATGACGTCGATACAGAGATTGGGTCTGCGGGCATAGCTGCAGCAGCTGCAATCTGTGCCTCGCGCACAGCGCCTGCAGTTGATGACTCGGAAATGGGATACTCGTCGAGAACCATGGATGGTGCAATGCCACGTGCACTGCTTACTTTTCTGCTGTGTTCTGACCCGCTCATTGCGCTGTCGCTCTTCTCTCTTCGCGCGTCTCTGACGTGAATCTGCGCTTGTCCTGTAGTCGGAACATTTGTGGCTACCCTGCGCTGTGTTCGAAGAGAGAAGGGGACATCAGGTGACGTAGGTTGGACAGCTATTCCATTCCCGTGGGATGGAAGACGTTCGCGCTGTCCTGGACTTGCGGATGTGTTGATAATAGGACTGGGGACAGCAGTTTGCTTTGTTCTGCTCTCCATTTGAATGGGCTCAGTACCTTGGACGGGAGCATCAGTGTTCGCCCTCATGTCCTGTTCCGCACGAGCTTGCTTTGATTGCTGAGCAAGATGAGCTTGCGATACGCTCTTCCTTGTTTCTGCCATCATCCACGCAAATGCGTCTGGATTTCGCCCGGATCTGATGGCAATTTCTCTCGCCTGCCTCTCCACCTCTTCTGGGTCATCGCGTACAAGCTGCAACTTATCCAGAAAGGCTTGATCTACTGGCGGTACTGGCGCACCGGAGCGCTTCTTGGATGCTTCAAGCAGCCACTGCGGAGGCTTCCAAGGTTTTCGGTTCTTCTGGATTCCGTTGGCCATGGTGGGCATCTTGGCACTGCGAAGGCGTGGTAGTGTTGGCGAGGCACTGTAGGCGAAGTGTTTGCCTTGTTGAAATGGCGGCTTAAAGCTTTTGAACGATACCCCAAATCGTTGAGGCGAGTAGAGTAAGGTGAATGGTGAAAATGAAGAGAATAACGTGGTTCACCAGCGAGCGGGCCACCCCACCGAGTGGGCCAGCAAACCCCACCAAAGCGCCTTCGCGACAACAACACGTAATGTCGCAACAACGCAAAGCTCCCAGAACCTATACTGAAGCTGATATACAGCTTGCTATCTCTGATATCCAATCAAACCAGTTCCAAAGTGAAAGACGCGCTGCAGCTATCTACAACGTCCCTCGAACAACTGTGCAACACCGACGCGACGGGAAACGCTATCGACGCGATTGCGAGCCGAATTCAAAGCGCCTTACAAAGCTAGAAGAGGAGGTGATTATACAGCGGATACTTGACGAGAGTCTACGTGGCGTACCGCCCTCGAAGCTACACGTACGAGCTATGGCTGATAGACTGCTGCGAGAGCGTGGCGGGAAGCCTACAGGCAAGAACTGGGTTGATAGGTTTATCGCGCGTACACCTGAGCTGCGCACGCCATGGAGTCGTCCGTACCATCGCCAGCGAGCTGCCTGCGAAGACCCAGCGGTTATCCGGCCCTGGTTCAGCCTGGTTCAATCGATGAAGGCGAAGTATGGTATCGTAGATGAGGACACCTGGAACTTTGATGAGTCTGGCTTCATGATGGGCAAGATATCCTCTCAGCTTGTTGTTACAGGCTCAGAGAAACCTGGGAAACAGAAGAAACTACAGCCTGGCGATCGCGAGTGGGTTACCCTGGTCCAAGGCGTCGCTGCGACGGGGCGCATTATCCCACCCTTCCTCATCTTTGCAGGCAAGGTCCTTATCTCCTCCTGGTTCACTGGTCTACCTCGCAACTGGGTTGTTGTTCATTAGATGAGCAGGTCAAGCAGCTAAGTAAAGGCGCTCAGCAGATAGCTTATAATATGGTGTTGGTGCAGGAGGAAATAGGCCGCCTTCGAGACGCTGTTGATACGCTTACAAAGCGCAAAACCCGTAAAAGGCGGTATATACGCGCAGAGGAGACTCTTACAGTTGGTGAGGTATCTGACCTGATTGCTGAAAAGGAGGGTGGTAGTCGTGAGGAGGGCGAGACGCCTGCGAAGAGGGTGCGCGCAGAGAGACGCTGCGGCCGTTGCAGTGAGGTTGGGCATAACTCCCGCACCTGCAAGGTAGAAATAGAGGATGTAGATGATAGCGACGCTTCTGAATAATATTACGCTATTATGTACAGTACAGTAATTTGTTGTGGTGTTGCGCTACGTCGCTGCGTAGGCGCTTTGGTGTGGTTTGCTGGCCCACTCGGTGGGGTGGCCCGCTCGCTGGTGAACCACGTTATACCTAAAGCTGCAATTTGAGACCTCTGGGTGTTTGCTGCGCTGCGCAGCTCGCGAAGTCCAGAAAATTCGATGCCGTCAAAAGCTGCCTAGTGTGAGACAGCATCTATTGACAGACACTGATAGAGGCAGGTAAAGGTGTTTGAAATGTAGGAGACACGAGTAGAATGTGGTGGCTTTCATGGTGAGCAGCAGCGCACCCGGTCGCTGCTGCCCAAAAGGCGTTGTTACCGTAAGTTAGTGTGGGGCTTGCGATTGGCTGTCCCGCACCGCGAGTGCAAACATCCAGTGCTGTCGCTTTTGGGACTGGGAGCAACTACTAGACACGTGAACAACGACTATTTCGAACGTTGCTGCGCTGTCTGTCGGTTGTGCCTGGGGTTGACAGGACCTGGGTTCTCTGAGCCAGCATACTATGGCTGCACTTCCAGCGCGATCAAAGTAGCTGATGCATTGAGAAGTCGAGAAACATCAAGAAATGGAGAAGCACGAAGAACATGGCCCTACGGTATCAAAGTCGTACAGAGTGCCAGACACGTTCCACGGGTAGAACCGCCTGCGTCAGGGTTACCACTAGAGTCAGGGTGACCACCACAGTCAGGGCTACCACCACAGTCAGGGCTACCACCACAGTCAGGGCTACCACCAAAGTCAAAGTCAGGCCAGGAACAAAGACGTCCAAACGGCAACAAATCAAGAGCAAATCCTGACCGCCGCAGCAGGGCATGTGTGCTGGCGGTCTGGTAGTCAACCCCTTGTGGCTAGGCTGTGGAGTGTTGCGGGCCGTGGTGAGCTCGTATCCGCAGCCAGGTGATGGGTGTCCGCGGCGTCACAGATAAGCCAAGACTATCACAACACGGCCGGGACTCTGCCCCTCTGGTGCGCCAGAGAAGCGTCTGCATCCGACTGCTCTGTGTTTCTTGCCTTTTGCAGTGCGGAGCCGGCCTCGACACGCACGCACACGGCCGCCATGATGGGGAGGAATCGCGCCACGTCCGTCGCCTCGACGCGCAGTGGTGAGGCGCCCACGCAAGTAGGTATGGACACGCGCAGCGCCGAGGGACTGCCGCTGACGGTGCACAGGAGCTGGGCAGCATGTATGACTACCTCGCGAAGACGGTCCTGCTCGGACCCAGCGGCGCAGGCAAGTCCGTGGACCCCGACCGCCCGCTGCACACGCGCAATACTGACCCGCAGCGCCCAGATCCTGCCTCCTCCACCGCTTCGTGCGCGACGAATGGCGCGTCCTCTCGTCGCAGACCATCGGCGTCGAGTTCTCCTCCAAGATCGTCCACATCACCGACCGCAAGTCCTCGTCTCTCTCCCACCGCAAGCGCATCAAGCTGCAGCTCTGGGACACGGCCGGCACCGAGCGCTTTCGATCCGTCAGCCGCTCCTACTACCGCGGGGCCGCCGGCGCAATCCTCGTCTACGACGTCAGCAGCTGGCGCAGCTTCGAGCAGCTGCAGACTTTCCTCAACGATGCGCGCGCCCTGGCTGGACCAGACATCACCATCATACTGGCCGGCAACAAGAGCGATGTGGTCGAGGGAAGACCCCCGCCGGCAGGAGCAGGATACAGCTATTCGAGCACACCAAACTCCGAGTACGCACTACCACCGCCTACGCCGTCGAGCCAGTCCTCGCTCAACATGAACCTGAACAACCACTACACCATCGCGCCAGAAGGGAGAGAAGTGTCTCAAGAAGCAGCGTCTAGATGGGCAAGTGCGAATGGGATTCCAGTCGCGGTCGAAGTCTCGGCGCTGAACGGCGAGAACGTGGAAGAGCTGTTCAATCGACTGGCCAGGATGATACTGACCAAGATCGAGCTTGGTGAGATAGACCCAGACGACCCACAGAGCGGCATTCAGTACGGCGACCTGGGATGGGACGACGGTGCCAGCAGCATCAGGAGCGGGTACCCAGACGGCTCAGTCAGATGGCGAGGAGGCAAGAAGAAGCCGAGAACAGAGTGGGAAGAGGTGTTTAGGTTAAGTGGGGGAACAAGAAGAGGAGGCGGCTGCTGCTGAAGCTGCATCGACCGTTGTTCTCGTGTAGTGGTGGGATTCTTGGTGCATATATGAGCGAGCGAGCTTCTCTTTAGTCTAATGTATATTCTTTAGTATAATGTATATTCTTTAGTCTAATGTATATTCCTTTGGTCCACCAAGTACATGCTGCCCTTCACCAACGTCTACCTCACAGACGAGGCTGTCACATGTCAGTCGGCTGCCTTGCCGCGCCGAGCCTAGTGCCGTCGACCCGATACGGCCTGCGGTTCGTCATGCACAAACATGCTGTTAGAAGCCCTGAGGCACGCGACACAGCAGACTGGCAAACCTCGTCGTTTGCAAGTATACCTCAGAGCGTGCCTAGCGACCATGCTGAGTCTCCAGCGGACCTCCATAAGCTCCGACCACCGTCGAAACTGCGGATGCCTCGGCAGATCCAGATCTGACGCCACGCCGGCGTCCCTGTCACCAACCAGGGTTTTGCGTGTGTCGTGTGCTTCGACTGGTTCCTGGCCTAGTGTCCACACATTTGCGTCATGTCCATGTCTTCACTTTTGTCCAGATTCATGCGCCTCTTTTCTTTTCTCTTTTCGCCGTGCTCTTCATATACCCAGTCTTCCCTCACTTCTGTCCTGCATTCAAGCGATATACCCTCGATTAGCTTTTCATACCACTCCAAACAGCCAAGCTGTCGCTCACACGCGTCTTCCAGTCTCTCCGCTCCGCCATACCCTCCTCTCTGCCACTCAAGGGCGTAAATCCCGTGGCGCTCGCCAACATGACGTGGCTCAAGAACATCAACCCTACACCTGCCTTTCCAGCGTACACGGGACCACACAAAGTCGGGTCAATAGATGTAGAGATCTCGACAAGTGAATTAGAGGATCCCAGTGACGATACGCCGCCAGCAGATCTGCCCACGGTGGCGTTCAGAGTGTTCTACCCGTGTAGACAGGATAGTGAGCAGAAGCCGGTGAAGTGGATACCGAATCCGCAGAGGGAATACATTGCTGCATATGCGCGCTTCTTGGGGCGAATAGCGCATTTGCTGGCATTTTCTCGTACGCATCAACCCAAAAGCAATCTGAAGATGCTCAATTGCTAACGAACGGCTAGATTGTTTCCTCAGCTTCTCCAATTCACCTCAATACCTGTCCACCAAAACGCCGACGTCCTCGAACCCTCCACAAAGTCCAAGCGATGGCCAGTACTGATGTTTTCCCACGGTCTTGGTGGCTCACGGAACGCATACTCACACATCTGCGGCTCGCTCGCCAGCCACGGAATCGTCGTAGTGGCACCGGACCACCGCGACGGCAGCTCGCCCATAAACTTCATCCACACGCCGGACTCGAGAGAGAAGACCAAGCGCGTAGACTACAAGCGCATCGACCACAAGCCCTCGACCGACGTCTACAACGCCCGCGATGAGCAACTGCGCATCCGCCTCTGGGAAATGGGCCTCATCCACGACGCCCTGCTCAAGATTGACACCCGCCAGCGCCTCAAGAACGTCGCCGAAGACGCCACAAAAAGCAGCGGAAAGGACATGCTGACCATGTTCTCACACCTCCTAGCTGTCCACGAACCAGGCTCCATCAGTTTTGCAGGCCACTCCTTCGGCGCCGCCACCACCGTCCAACTCGTCAAATCCGTCTACCACACCCCCACCGACGCCCCAGCCTCATACAAACCCCTCTTCACACCACGCCCAACATCCACCCTAGCCGCCCAAATCACCCCCCAAAACCCCATCATGCTCCTCGACCTCTGGACGCTCCCGATCCAAAGCCCCGCCACATCCTGGCTGCGCGCCAAATCCCTCCCCAGCTACACCTCCCCCAGCGGCGGCCGCAACATCCTCGCCATCCTCAGCGAAGGCTTCTACAAATGGTCCTCCAACCTGCAAGAAACCAAGCGCGTCATCGCGCGCCCCGCATCCCACCCGCCTCACCAACCAGGCCCACACATCTTCTACCCGCTCGCATCCGCACACCTGTCGCAGTCCGACTTCGGCATCCTGTTCCCCTGGGCCACCGCCAAAGTCTTCGGCGCGCGCGACCCGGCGCGCGTGCTGCGCCTCAACACGCGCGCGATGCTGCAGCTGCTGCGCGACGCCGGCGTCGAGGTCGCGCATACGAGTGTGGCGGATCTCGAGTTTGGCGGCGCTGTTGACGCGCATAAGGTTGTGGCCAATGATGATGCGATTCTGAGCTCGCGGCCCGACAGGGTTAGGGGCTGGGTGTGTATTGGCGATGAGGCGCTGGCGCAGGGGGACACGCTGGTTGGGACTGCGCCTGGTGAGGCCGGGTTGCAGGGCGAGGCGTTTGGGCAGGCTGGTGGGGGGGGCGAGGTGAGGGGGAGTGTGTAGGTGTTGTTTTAGCGTCACATGGCGGCATCATATGTCGGTGTCACATATCAGCATCTGGAAATGTAGATTATGAGTATAATAATGAAACCTCACAGCCTAACGATGATTCGAAGACATGGTCAGGACCACTACTCATTACCAACCTCTTCGCTCTGGTAAACTTCATATCATTCCACCAGGAGCGTGTAACTCTGTCAGATCCCGTGAGCGCATAACTCAACCCGATTACTCAAGACTACATTACATAATCGCCAAAACGGGGCTGTCTACATAATTGATGGTCTGTAGTCAAGAAATTAATTGCTTTGCTACCCTCTCCGCTTTAGTAGTCCGTATGAGATTTTACTAGAGAGTGTGTGCTTATGTTAGATCCCGTGAGCACACGAGTTAATTCGATTTGGGAATCCATTATCCCAGTTATTAAAACGCGGCTGTATATGTAGTTGATGGTCTATAGTCAAGAAATTAATTGCTTCCAAGGTTTACTAACTTCTCCGCTTTAGTAGTCCGTATAAGATTTTACTAGAGAGTGGATGCTTGTGGTAGATCGGGTGAGCGCATAACTTGACCTGAGTAGGTGAGCAGCATTGTGGTAGCTACTAGAACGTGGCGGTATGTGGATTTGATAGTCTGTGATTGAAACGTTAAGCTCTAGAGCTGCACTCGTTCAGTGACACAGGCTGCCGAGACGTGCGAGGGGTAGATTCTTGCAGGCGACGTGACCTCGATACCCTGTATGCAATGCCATCTTTGTATGCAATGCTGTCGTTCCGTTTGTTGTTGTGATTGTATTGCAAGACAAACACCCCTAGGTAGGTCCAGCTTGTAGATGAATCGCGCCAGTCGGGACTTGAAATCTTGCGCCTTCTCATCGACAGTGCGTAATAACGTTCCAAGTATCACGCAGTATCGTGCTTCACTTGCGACATTCCCGTCTCAGACTACTTTGGGCATATCTAAAATGCTCGTCTCTTCGCGGAGCGATCCATGGAAATCTCACCACAAGCTCTGTGGATTTTCCGCATGCGCAGTATCCACACCACGATCTCCGGCGTCGACGACGCCGCTCCAGCCCTGAATCCTCTCATCCACGACCCGCGCTACTGGCACGACAGCATTACGGGGCGCCTTGTCCAGCTAGAAGCAGCGTGCTTGAGCTCGACCACCTGAACCAGACACGTCTGCGAGCGTCGAAAAGCCTTCGCTATATTGAAAATGCGAGTCCAGACGTCGCAACTTGCTGGGTTAACACTGTCGCCCGCCTTACTGCTGGCGCAAGCGCCGTGTGCCGTACCGTCTGCTGTGCCGGCCGGCAGGCTCGTGGCGATGTGCAGCACGATACAGACCTTGAGATTTACTGTCGCTGGCCTTGGACTTCTTCAGCTGAGGTAAATCACGACATTCAGCGCTCCGCTCTCGGCCTCGTGGCGACTAGCAAGCGGACTTCAGTCTGGGGTCAGGCAGGCTGAAGCGACTTGTGTCCCGAGCAGCGCGCGAATATCAAAAGCAAACCTGGAGCACTCAAATCATGGTCAGATGTTGGATCCACGAGAGCTGATCGGAGCCATGAGAACGGGATAATACAAGCAGTGCGATCCTTGCTACCCAGTGTACTGGTTTGCGGTTCCCAAGCCCAAGTCGAGTGCAGTGCTGCCGCTGCTCCCTCGTTTGTGGGAAGTATTATCGCGGAGCTCGCCATAGAATGGCGGAATGGCTCTATACTGCCAAGACTTTGAGTGAGTTGACTGTCGTCTGGGAAGAGAGTTGTGCTGTGCTCATCTTCAGTCGAACCTTACTGTGGTAGAGATATGGTCGCTAGCGCACATGCGGGCGTGGGCGCCCGAGCCCATTCATTGGACGCGAACCGATGTCGCCATTCCATGGCACAATTGCGATCTTTCCACCCTCACTCTGCTCTTGCAGCAGCGAAGAGTGCCAGAATCGCGTGCGAATCGCGTGCGTGTGCATTTTCAGTACCAGGTACTTCTCAGTGCTCCTTGGTAAATCCAGGGATTCACGACTCCAAAGATGCTGTGGTCAGCCGTTGTTGTTCAATCTTGCATGTCAGGTACGGTTGAAGACATAACGTGCTACGCAACTAGCCAACCAATCTACTCAAATCGCACATGCAATCCATCGACGCCCTCGCGACGATTTCGGCTGTTCCCCCAGCCCAGACTTGACAAGCTCAGCGCCATTCCCAGCCCAGGCTTCCAAATGTCTTGTCCTCCGCTTGCCCTCTGCCAAAAAACCGTATACGGCCCAAGCACGCCATTGTCGTATGCGAGATGTGATTGAACAATCTCGCTCGTCTTGAGCTTTTCTCCCACGCCAAGGCATAAGAGGCCGCTCAAGAGCGCCGACTTCTTGGACGTGCCTGCCATAGCGTATGAGGTGCTGTGCCCCGGCGTGCATCTGGAACCTTGCAGTTTCTTTGGATGTGTATATGAGATCTCTCCACACGTAGCTTTCTTGCGATCAGTATAAGGGTGAACCTATTCTCGCTTTGGTTTCCGGTATCACCAGTGGTTTAGCCTAGTACCACAAGAAGTCGCCTCTGATTAACACAAACCACGCTTCGATCCACGTGTGTCTGGTCTCTCGACTTCGCCTTTTCACGATCAAGCTTCTGACAAGGAATCTCGTCGCTGTCACACCCTAGCGACGCATCGCGACCATGGCATCAGCTGGGCGCGGCGTGGCCAAGGTCCTTGGTATCAACATTGATTATCGCAAAGAAGCAGATCCGCTTGAGAACTCGGGCGCACTGTCGGTATCTTCGGTCGATACATATGTTGAGCGGGAGCCTACTGCGGTCGAGTACCTAAGCAAGTTCACGCCTTCGTTCACAGCGTTCAAGCGCTATATCCGCAGCTTGTTCCCCTTCCTCGACTGGATCTTCCATTACAACTTGACATGGCTCTTTGGGGATGTCGTCGCCGGTAAGACATATGCAGCCAAACTGGGGTTAGACGCTGACATGCTTCAGGTGTGACTGTTGGCTTCGTGGTCATTCCCCAGGGAATGGCTTATGCCCTGTTGGCAAAACTGCCTGCTGAGTACGGGCTGTACACTAGCTTCGTCGGCTTCATCCTCTACTGGGCTTTCGCAACATCCAAAGACATTACCATCGGCACTGTAGCAGTCATGTCTACGATCGTCGGAAACATCGTCACCAAGGTACAGAAAGAACATGCCCATCTGGAGGCCGTCGATATCGCCAGGGCTTTGTCAGTCATTGCTGGCTCTGTGCTGCTCTTCATTGGTCTCGTTCGCCTCGGTCGGCTTGTAGAGTTGATCCCGTTGGTTGCCATTACCTCGTTCATGACTGGCGCCGCTATCAGTATTGGCGCAGGTCAAGTACCAGCACTCATGGGTATCACTGGTGTCAACACCCGTGGACCAACGTACCTTGTTATCATCGACACCCTCAAAGCTCTCCCGCGAACAAAGCTGGATGCGGCCATGGGCTTGAGCGCTTTGTTCATGCTGTACGCCATTCGTTCCTTCTGCAACTTCATGGCGAAGAAGCAGGCAAATAGGAAGAAGCTCTGGTTCTTCGTAAGTGCTTGTTCATCCACGCCGTCGATCGTCTGCTTACGGAATCTAGATCAACACTCTGCGTATGGCCTTTGTCATCCTTCTATACATCATGATCAGCTACGTCTCCAACCGCCACGTCAAGGATGCAAAGAAAGCCAAGTTCAAGATCCTTGGAAAGGTGCCTCGTGGATTCCAGCATGCCGGTGCGCCCGTCATGAATACTGAGCTATTGTCCGCCATCGCTCCCGACATCCCGGTCACGATCATCGTGTTGATTCTCGAACACATTGCCATCTCGAAGTCGTTCGGTCGCATCAACAACTATGTCATCAACCCATCCCAGGAGCTTGTGGCTGTTGGCTTCACGAACGTGCTTGGACCCTTCCTTGGCGCTTATCCTGCCACTGGCTCCTTCTCCCGTACCGCCATCAAGTCCAAGGCAGGTGTTCGTACCCCTCTTGCTGGTATCTTCACCGCCATCATTGTCCTCTTGGCTTTGTACGCCTTGACAGCCATGTTCTTCTACATCCCCATGGCAAGTCTGTCGGCCATCATCATTCACGCTGTCGGTGATCTGATCACGCCGCCCAATGTCGTCTACCAGTTCTGGGAGACGTCACCCCTGGAGGTGGTCATTTTCTTTGCTGGTGTTCTTGTCACCATCTTCACGAACATCGAGAACGGCATCTACGTCACAATTGCTGCTTCCTTCGCTCTGCTATTATGGCGTCAGCTCTTCACTCACGGTCAGGTGCTGGGCAAGGTTCGCGTGTATCGTGCAACCCCGGATTCAATCGCTCGCAAGGAGGATGGTGTCTTTGCTCCGAGCTCCGAGCACAATGTCCGCGAAGCATACGTTCCCGTCAACCGTCAGGACGGGACAAACCCGGACGTTGATATTGAGTCTCCTTACCCCGGCATTCTGATCTACCGCTTCAGCGAGGGCTATACATACCTCAACCAGCAGGGTTACATGGATGAGCTGGTCAAGCATGCACAGACTATCGCTCGCGCCACGACTCTCGATCGGTATGCGAGGTTGGGCGACCGCCCCTGGAATGACCCTGGTCCACGACGTGGCAAGCAGATCAACGTGGACGACAATCGCCCCATCCTACGCGCCATAATTCTGGACTTCAGCGCGGTCAACAATGTCGACGTCACTTCCGTCCAAGGTCTAATCGATGTCCGCGCCCAACTCGATCGCTACGCTGCTCCCGAGAGCGTTGAATGGCACTTCGCATCAATCAACAGCCGCTGGACCAAGCGTGCCTTGACCACTGCGGGCTTCGGCTACATCGACCGCGAGCGCTTTGCCTCCCGCCAGCACTGGAACCCGGTATACAGCTATGCACCCCTGGACTCGCCCAGCCCCAAAACTGGAGACATCGAGGCCCAAGACGAGATTCAGACGGTTGGTGGCCAGAAGGGATCTACCGGCAAGATCTCAACTCTCCACGGACAGAACAGACCCTTCTTCCACATCGACGTGCCTGCTGCGGTGGAGAGCGCGATTTATGGCATCGAGCAGAAGATGGCGCATGTGAGCACTGATAGCTCGGAGAAGAATGTTGCGCATACCCAGCTTTCGGCGAAACATGAGTGAGGAGTGTGCTGGACTTGTTATTTTTTCTGCGTAGATTTGAGTCGTCTTTCGATATACCACCATAGCTTTCTTATCTATTCGTTCACGTCCTATGCCTGTCTTCTTGATGTGCTGCTGTGATACTGTGGAAATGATCAACGCTCATGTACAGCCTGATGGTGAACTCAGCTGGCATTTAATCCAATTTGAAGCTTTCTAGTTTAACGATGCCAAACAATGCTTGATGTCGATGCCAAGTCATCGTCGAATCCACAGTTCGCATGACTTATCGTGTCGCAGGCCAGCTGATCTGCTCAACGGTGCTGTAAACAGACTAGTGCGCTTCCGCGCGACAGCCCGAGTGCAAGTTCCCGACGGCCCAGAAACGCCTATCGAGCCACGCGAGCAAGACCAACCCAACATCTAAACACGATTGCCCATTAACGTAGGAGACGGGCGAGTCGGACAGACGAGCGAGTCGGACACTGTGCCAAGCCCCCACCAAAACCATCTTAACTACTACTATACACGCGATGTCTCAACAACGCCACGATTTACCAGCTTCAAAGGAGGCTCGAATACAGCTCGCAATTCAGGCTATCGAACGCGACGCGACACTATCTCAGAGACGAGCTGCATCAATCTACAACGTCTCACATACAACACTAAGCGACCGACGCGCTGGAAAGCTGTTTCGACCTAATTGCACGCCCAATTCAATGAAGCTACTTAAAACAGAAGAGGATGTGATTGTCCAGCATATACTCGACCTTGATGCGCGAGGATTTCCGCCTAGGCGCGCAGCCGTTAAAGATATGGCTGATTCCTTACTTGCTGAGCGTCACCGCGACCCAGTTGGCCAAAACTGGGCTAAGACCTTTGTTAAGCGTCGGCCAGAGCTCAAAGTCAAATTCAATCGAAAGTACGACTATAAGAGAGCCTTATGTGAGAGTCCTCAGCTTGTAAGAGACTGGTTCCGGCTGGTAGAGAATACGAAAGCCAAGTACGGCATCCAGGATGAAGACACCTATAACTTCGACGAGGCTGGCTTCATGATGGGCGTTATATCAACTGGCGCAGTAGTTACAGGTTCTGAGCGTCGAGGGCAGCCAAGGAGCGTTCAGCAGGGCAACCGGGAGTGGACTACGGTAATCCAGGGCGTCAACGCAACGGGGTGGGCAATTCCACCCTTTATCATCTTCCAGGGCAAGAACCACCTCTCTGCCTGGTACAAGGAGGAGAATCTACCTCACGACTGGGTTATCGCGGTCTCTGAGAACGGCTGGACGACGAACGAGCTTGGTCTCCAGTGGTTGAAGCACTTTGACAAGCATACGAAGGGGCGCACTGTTGGCTCACACCGACTGCTTATAGTTGATGGCCATGAAAGCCACGACTCGCTCGAATTCCAGCAATACTGCAAGGAGAATAAGATTATCACTCTCTGCATGCCTCCCCACTCATCGCATATCCTGCAGCCACTTGATGTGGGTTGTTTCTCGCCGTTAAAGAAGGCGTATGGGCGCCAAGCCGAGATCCTGATTTGCAACCGGATTAACCACATCACTAAACTTGAGTTCCTACCATGCTTTATTGCTGCTTTCAACGCTGCGATTACAAAGAGCAATATGCTAGGAGGCTTTCGAGGCGCTGGCTTGGTTCCGATCGACCCAGAGGTGGTGATATCGCAGCTTGACATACGGCTGCGCACCCCTACGTCACCTACCGTCGAGGACGGTCCCTGGCAGTCGCAAACACCAAGCAATACCCTAGAATTTGGGTCGCAATCAAAGCTAATTCAAGAGAGGATTCAACAACATGTAGATAGCTCGCCAACCTCAATGGTTGATGCCCTTGCAAAGTTTACTAAAGGCGCGGAGATAATGGCGCATTCTTTGGTGTTAATCACTAAGCGCAACGCTGAGCTTCAAGCCGCTAACGAGGCCGCCTCACGCCGTAAATCGTACAAAAGAAAGCGAGTACAGCAGGAGGGAACCTTAACAGTTGAAGAGGGTATATAATTAACAGCGCTCAAGGAGTTTGGGGCGCGCAGTGATGGGAAGAAGACGAGGAAAAGGGCGCGCGCTGATGAGGGCGGCCAGCCTTTAAGGCGCTGTGGACGCTGCGGCGAGGCTAGGCACAACGCGCGCACGTGTAAGCTAGATGTAGAAATAGTTTCTAAATAATATCCTATACTATACATCACTATACAGCACTGTCAAGGACCGTAGTGTTGAAAAATTAAGATGGTTTTGGTAGGGGCTTGGCACAGTGTCCGACTCGCCCGTCTCCTACGTTATCTGAATACACGGCAGAATATCTACACACGCCATCATACGTTGTATGCCTACTTTTGCTGTTTCCTACATCTGTTCAATACAACTTTGTTTACGTCTGCTGCTTGGTGTGTCTTGTGTTTGTCTCAGAGCGTCTTGCTTGCTGCAGTCCGCGGTGGTTTCGACTAGCACCCTTATCGACACTACACCGCTTGTCGGGAGATGCAGGATCAGCTGCAGTCAGTGAAGCCGGGACTGGCTGTTCGGGGTCAGTTTTGTGTTGCTTCGGGGGATTTGCACAGTGCCTCGAGGGATTTGCAGAATTTGGTTTCGATACTCGCGCGAAGGTCGATACCGGGTACTCTCCCAGAGCTCGGTATTCAGCCAACGCTCGAGGCTCTCCCAGAGCTCGAAGCTCTCCCAAAGCAACCAAACCTTATGCGACAACCGACCAAGAACCGAGATGCACACTCTCCCGGACGACATACTGATTCCCATCTTCTCTCGCTGCGATATTGAGACTCTTCTTGCCCTGCGACTGACGTGTGCCTCCTTCTGTGCAATCATTCAAGCATACATCAGAACCATCGCCCCGCGTTCCGCACGCGTCACATTTCCCAGTTGCGACTTGCTTCTTACGCCGCCAGAAAACGGATACACTGTACGATGGCTGCGCGACCTAATCCCAGCCCAGCTAGCCAGCAGAGTTGGCAACAAACAAATCAAATCAAATCAAGTCCCGCGAACGGCCCTACTGTTGGTATGTGCCCGCTAACACGGACCAGATGGTGCTGCGTGGAGAGACTTGATTTGGACTTGATTTGTTTGTTGCCAACTCTGCTAGCCAGTATCACGCTTGACAAAGACAAGCTGCGTCGCCATCCCTACGTGAACTCGGGATTTCTCTACGGAATTCCCAGTGAAAGCGGGTGCTCAGAGGCGATGCATTGGCGACAGCGGCTCACAAATGGATGGCGAGTCTTGAGGTCGTTCCATCTGATCTCAGAAAGAGTGTATTCCAGCGGCGATGAGGAACGCGAAAGGGCCAGCGCTTTGAGAAAGGTCAGCGGCGGTGTACGTACAAATCGCTTTTGGAAAGCTGTTTCTTGTCCGTATGCTGCCTGTACAGAACGCGATATGAAGCAGATTTTTAGCTCTAGGCACCGGTGCGATTCTCACTCCAGTCACGATGGAGGGAAGAGCGGTTTGGAAGATCATATCCCAGAGGTCCGCCGCAAAGAGTCCCTCATACTAAGAAAAAGGCTGGCGCACATGAATACTTTGTCAGATCAGGACCTCCTCGACTATGTCTATCTCTGGCGCCTGCTACTTCATATGTTCCGACCTTATAGCAAGCCAAACACAACTGCAGGGGATTTTACGCAAGACTAGTCTTCTTCCGCTTCTATCCCTTGCCTGAGCTGGCCAAGTATAATCAGCGACATAACACAAGGCTGCTCGTGGCTGAACTGGTTCATTCTGCACATAGGCACTGCACCATTCCTCAAACAATAGTCCCTATGCCTATCTGAATCAGATCCTGCCACCAGCAACGCTGTTCGCAATTCTATCTGGCAAGCCTAGAACGCTCAAACCACACACCAGATCGAAATCGAGCGCGAATTCATCTTGAAATTCAAGTTTGCGCTTCGCAAACGCTGTCTCTCTTCTGAACGCCTGAAGCGGCTCGAAGCTGAGATCTCGCGCGGGAGGGTTGTCAATTCAATCAGTCTCGACTGCATACCCTGGTCCTATGATCAGCATCACCGGATCCCACGATCATGTTCGGATTTCCCGTGGTATGCGCCGGGCCAGTGTGTCTGGCTGAACAGTGAGTGTGGCGTTAGATGTAAGCCCGGGGCGAGTTGGAGTCATCTGGGAGTGTTGAAGAGAAACTTGGTCAGATATAGGAGTGGAAGCCAGGATCTGGGGATTGATGGGATTACGACAAATTCCAATCGAAGCGAACAAGGACCTTTGGGGAGTCTGCCTTATTTGGTGTATCTGGGTGTTGAAGACGCAGGGACAGTGTGGCCGGCGAGTAAAGGTGACGGATCGGAATTGGCCTTCTGAACATGCGCGCATACCACGATCGCAAAACATCTCATCAGCATCTTCCAGGAAACGCAAAAAAGGATAAGCCATTGCCTTCTATACGTACGACCAAACACGCTTCTAGATGCAGCTCGATGGCTCTTAGGCCCACGACCTCAGTCGCCTCCGCCACCGCCACCGCCACCGCCGCCTCCACCACCTCCACCACCATCTCCTCCGCTGCATCCGCTGTCTCCTCCGCTATATCCACCACTGTCTCCACCACTATAGCTGCTGACATAGACTCGGGGCTGAGAAGGGCCACTGCTACTCCCTCCACCGCCACCGCCACCACTGCCGCCTCCCCACCCGGTCCTGGTCGGGTTTACCAGTGGCTTAACAGTCTGCTGAGGCTTAACAGTCTGTGGAGGCTTGACGACTGTCTCGAGAGGTTCTTCGCGGGGCATCGATTTCTTCGAAGCGATCGACGCCGTGGACGGCGCGGGGAGTTGGGGTACGACTTGGACGTGTGGAAAATCAGATTCCTCCATCCAGGTACTGGGTTTAGGCTTCTTGCCGAAGCACAGGAATCGCATTTCGATATCGTGCCCGGCTGTGTTTCTGGGGGATGGAGTAAGAGATTTGGATGATTGAAAGGGTATGAGTGAGAGATTCAAGAGCTGGCTTTGTCTGTTGATGGAGGGTCAGAATATCGATACCCGGTTCAAATATCTTATATACTCCGACCTCTTCTTCAGCCTGATGGGGTTTGTAACCCAGAAAGTAGTGAGGCTGTCACCGAGGCGAAGCTCACCATTGCGGTGACTGGATTGGGAAGGCGTGTGGCTGTAACGCCGCGGCTAGCCTGCTTGTGGTAGGACTAGACGAACGTCCGAACGTCCGCGAGAAGTGGATACTTTGCTTGTTTACGGTGTCTGGAATACTTGAATACGTGGGTGATGCTGCGCCTGGTTTTCGTTTGCGGAATACTCTTTTTGATGGATGGTGTGGGTGTGTGCATGTGTTGTGCACAGATGGTACGCCTGAGTATGACATCGCTTGGTGATCATACGATCGTCTTGCTGGAGTTTTGTTTGCTGGCTGTGTTGCTCGTTCAGACAGGATGTCTTTGAATTGTTGTCAAGATGATAGGGAAGGTCCTCTCGCAGAGCAAAAACTGTCAAACAACATCACCGCACCCTTCTCATTCTGGGACGCCGTCAACGCAGCTATGTAAAACTTTCAAAGCATTGAAGACCTTAATAACCAAAACATTTATTCTCACCTGAGGCAGCACCAAAATCACAACATTCACCAACACACAATGCCATCAACCCCCCTGTCCCAAACCCAACCGACCCGTCCAATTCCTTGCCTACTCAGTCCCTTATATATGCACATCTCAACACCCCTCACCTTGTTCTCAATATCCGGTACCCCTCCGATCCATCGAGTATGTTTGTCACTAGCCTGACTGGATAGCTTTGTGAACATCGGTTCAGCAGTCGACATGGAAACCAAAATAAACATTGAAAAATGACAGGATATTTACAGACGAGCCTGCTGAATTACTTGCCTCACAATAACATCTAACACGAACCAGAGACCACAAAACTTTTTTGAATACACAGCTAGAATCCTACGGCCACCAGACACTAAAACGCAGCACAGATGCAAGACCGTCACATCAGCTCCCCAAAGAAGCCTAGAAATACCAGGCACTCCCTACTAGCCACGACTAACGGTGTTCGGCAAGGCAGAAAAGAATCCAGACCAGCCACACCGAGAAGTGGGGAGATACTCTGCGGCTCTTGGGCACTCTTCACTACACCGAGAAAGCCCCATCATTTTCCGTCTGATTGCCAGCTACCGATTGTGCAATGAAGCTAGTTTGGGTTTCTCCAACCCTTGAGCCAGGTGGCTCCTTGAGCTTGTACATGCTGAGTTGGTCTTTGGAGAATCTGGCTCGGGCGCAAGCTCTGCTGATTCGTACGAGGTTGTTTAGTTGGAGCTGGGTTCGCCTGCGTGATCTGTAGGCTTGCTTTAAACTTATGCTTGGGGTTGTATGCTGCGCAGGACTCCAGTGCTTGTGTCTATCTGGCGGAGGCTGTAGTCGTTTCTCTAGGGTATGTCTCGGTTTTCTATCGGACAGATCTACAGACCGATCAACAAGTGCTGCAGAGACTACCGAATCTGCTACTTGGTATCTGCAGACTGCAAGGCTTGTGCGTCCTGAAGTTTTGTTCGCTGTCGGTCGTCTCATACTGATGCATTGATCACTGGACGAAGTGATGGAGAACGAGATATATTATACCCTATGAAGGGAGGACAAAAGAGATTTGATTGAATGATCGTGAGCATGCTATTCATTGCATCGTATCTACAGGTTCCCATCCATCTACCATGCTATATCGTTTTCGTGATAATTTCGTAAAATATGTTCGTGAAGAAGGCCGTCATGGTTGGCACAAAAGCCGGCGCAACGAAGAAAAGCAGAGACATAAGAGAGGCCAGGTCCAGTCGTAAGCGTCAAGTGTCAAGCAAAAGAACGCGCCAAGCACAAATCGAGGAAACAAACGAAACGCAAACGAGAGTGCAAAGGAAAGACAAAAGAGACCGAGCCGCAGCGCGTGTACCAACTGATGGCGAACTCGCCAGAGGAAGCTGGTACTTGCGCCATGCATCGCGGCCGTCGTAAGCAATCGCAACCGTCACCGCCTATGGCCCCCGTTTTGATCCTACGGTAGGCTGGTGAGAGAACTCCAATCGAAAACCCTGGGTATCACCGTGATTATGTTGACTTGACCGGACCACAGTACCTCTTGTACTCCACCAACGCCGCAGCAAAGTGCGTACATGTAATTATAACAACACCTTTGTCGCCCTGTCCTTCTCTTTAGAACAGGGCCAGACACTAGGTGTCTATTTCCACGAGGAGATGCGCAGAAAGCGCTTCATGTGGTCTGCTCCGAAGAAGCTGTCTACCTTGCCATTCGCGCCAATGGCAGGGCTCTTCTTCAGTCTCTGGTTAGGCTTGCTGAGCCATCGGGAAAGGGTGTGACCGTTTCGGTCTTTGCTGGCGTCTTCAATAGCCTGATCAACTTCCTCGAGCAGCGGGCCCATAATGCGGGGCTCCGCTTCAATGGGGGACAGCATGATTGGGACATCCATGACCTCTTCCTGAGTCTTCTTCCAGCGATCGCTGCCGGTGATAACGGTAAGAGGCTGGAGTGCTTCGTCCCAGCTGCCCTCGCGAAGCTTGACGTCTTCGAAGTTGAACTCGATGAGGGTGCGGCGGTGTGTTTCGATGAAGTACGAGATCTGCGCCGAGTCCATGACAGCGTTCTCGAGTTCCATGCAGCGGAGGCGTGTGAATTTGAGAGGCTTGGGGCCCTTGACATTGCCGCGCATGGTTGGGTGGGTCATCTCGTCCTGTACGGGCTGCATGCAGGGTTCCTTGTCCAATGAGAGGGGAGACGGGCCCCGCTCGCCCTTCCATCGGAAATGTAGTCGCGTGACACCACGTGACAATGTCCGGAGGTAGGCGTGAAGGATGCGCAAATGTTCAATTGACTGCGCACGCGTCTTGTCCGACGAAGTAGAGAAGGGAATAGATTCCATGCAAATCGAAAGCCTTCGGATTTGGGTCCAGCGCTTAGCGGATGATGGCGTGCTTCCGAAGCCGTGCATAGGGTGGAGGTAGAGAAGTCCCCCGGCGTGGATGGGATGCATGGACAGGGCGGTCAGGCTGTACAATGGCGCACGCTCGACGGCGATCCGGATGGAGATAAGCGCATAGTCGACGACCGTTCGGCGGTGTCGGACTTGATTGTTCGAGCCAGGACACGAGATCTTCAGGTGCGTGAGGTTGATAAGCTCGGAGAAGGCGGCGACGAATGAGGGAACATTTGTTGCCGCGTGGAAAAGAGGGGGGTATTGCTTGACAAGGAGGTCTTGCATTTCCCAGCTCCCGTACTTTGGTGTCTTGTCTTTGGCCGGCCCGTTTTGCGGGTTCTGTACCTGCGGCTCGTAGACAAAATGCTTCTCTGCTCCAGTCTCTGGGTCGATAACTGGCGGCAGGAAGGTATCAGGGGTGTGCGGCATGTGGAAAGTGAGAGTCTTAATGTGGCGTCCTATCCTAGAAAGGGCTTCAATGCGCGCTGGCTTTGTGAAGGTTGATGATTTTAAGGTGGTAGTGACTGAGTCGAAAAGGTAGGGCGCAGCGCGTGTCGACATATCATGGCAAACGAGGCGAAAATTGGCAAGGTCCTCAGGCTCCATCTGCTCCAGCATGTTGTCGCGACATTTGTCGTTCAACCAGAAGCGAAGAAAGACCGAGCTGGTCGACAACACGAGGTTGCATACTGAACCATACGAGCGCACCGCTGCGAACTGTTAATATCTTGCCACAGGGCTGGGCTCCTCCAAGGCGTCTTACATCGTCCATCTACAGTGGTCGTAGGCGATAGCGGTATTTCACCAAAAAGCAATCTGGAGCTGGTGTTGGAAGCAGTTGTCGCACGGCTGGCATAACTGCTTTGGCTATCCCCCGAGTAGGAGCGCTTCAGCGGAGGCGGTCCCTGGCACTGGGAATACATTGGATGGTGGTGTATTGCGTGGCATTCAAGATTCTGTGGAAAAGCCGCGTCAGAGTGTCGGTCTGGTGGGTAGTTGCAAGTTAGGTCGTCGTCATAAGAGGTTCGCAAACAGTTGGGGAAGCTCGAGCCGTCAATGAATCGTCAATATTCAGGAGTGCATGAAAAGTCGGTGAATGTGGTCAACCACCAGGGCATCGCAGAAACCTCAGGACAACTGGGGCATCCTCGAGGAGCTAGTATTTACCGCACGCTCGACATGCGGGGCCGTCCGACACGTGAGATGCAGGTATGAGTCAAACATGTTGTGATGATGGCAGTGAATCCCGTCCACAGAAACCGACTCTTCTCTTTGCGGCCACAGTATTGAGCGAAAAACACGACCATCTCGCGGTGGGAAAGCGTGTTCATATGGTGTTCGACGCGACGATTCGGCCGCTGGGTCTAGTGGGGTTGCTGCCTGGAGCCGGCTTGAAACGTTTCATGGGTGTAAGCGAATGGGAGAGCTCGCTGCGCGGGACAGAGCATGCAGCTCTTGCAGTAGCACTGCAGTAGTTTCTTGGGAGTTGTGGCTGGACGCACACGACTGGCGGTCAGCGCTCGAAGTCGCGTGTAGCAGTAGCAAGGCGTGTCAATTCCCGCTTGCGCTACTGTACACATTGCCATGGAGAGTCGCGATTCGAGAGATCAAAACAAAACACCTGCGGTTCCTGCGCTGGTGTGAGTGCTTGCGTCTGTCAGAGAGCGCACACTTGAAAAACGTGCGCGCGAAATTAAGGTTATCGATAGCAAGGCGCGTCCCGCAGCTCAGCTCGACATTGTCCCACACTGTCCGCCACAGCATCATATATGACCGACTGCCCTCCTCATGAAACAGTGAAACATGTTTGATCAAACGTTGACTCTGATTGCACTGTGCTTCGAACAAATCATCGGGTGAGATAAGCGAGAACCTTGTCTAGAATCACATTCGAAATGCACTGTAACAGGCCTAGTCGCGCACAATTGATTTTTTGCACAGATACCAAAGCAGGATTTGCAGGACCTAGCAACAGAGTCACAGAGACGACAACAAAGATGACAACAGACTTGTCTTCGAAAACAACAACAACTGTTGATGTGTTGGGCTCGTCTCCTTCCAGAACAAGCGTAATCCACTCTGACTGACTCGCCCTACGACTGGCTCCAAAACTCCAGGATCTTTTCAGGCGAGCAGCATCGTGCATGTCTTGGCCAGACGCACGACTTGCACCATCTCGGCTGCTGCCCTTCTGCCGCCCGAGAACTTTCTGCGAAAATGCCGCACATGCATGAACGATGTTGTTCACCGGTCTATTCGCCGTCGAGCCTCGTTGGCTCTTCATTGCTATTGGGGTAGCAGCATGCCAACAAACAAACAAACACATCTCGCTGCCACTTCCATAGATGCTATGGTGCCTAAGGACTTTCGAGTGTCCTGTCAGACCTCATCTCGTCCGTCTCGCGGCCGTTGCCGCAGATCCAGTTCGCCACGCTACACAGGTACCATTGCCGAGTCGGGCCATCTCTAGGTCATGTCAGTGGGTCAGAATTCATTGGATGAAGACGGTGAACGGATGTGTTGTCAAAGCCAGCGTCCCACGTCCGGGTACAACTCGGCCGGGAGCATCCATTTGGAAAGTTCCATGATTGGGCTCTCCAATTTGTAGACTAGACGTGAAACGTGGAGAAGTTGTTTTGTTTCAAGAGCTCGATTGGGCCTCAGTAAAGCTATTGAGGTATTAAGTGGTTGGCTAGAAACATAGTTCTGCCGTCGTGCTGCGGCCCGTACTACTCCTCCACTTCCACTTCCGTCATGCCTAACGGCTGCCCAGTCCCATACTCGAGGGGGCTGTTCCATTGCCCAAGTTGTGTCAACAGATGGTATCCTATCCAGCCCACTGTCGTGTGACATTGTTTATCGCCTTTTCTCGTCCGAGAACCTCGGTGCTCCCTCTGGCACTGGAGGAGGCTGGTAGACCCCTCTGTATCCGTTGATCGGTGGCAAATCCTGTCCGACTGCTTCCTCATAAGTTGGTGGTGGTGCCTCGAATGAGTCGCTTTGCGGCCTCACACTCGCATTTGGAGACGCGCTTGACCCTGCAAATCCTGCATGTGAGGATGTCGTGGGAGTGTGCGGTCTTTGAGCTTGCAGTGGAGGCACACCCAAGTTTGCAGTCTTGCCTGCTTCTCCTGTCAATGCAGCTTCGAGCAACGCTTTGGGTGGTGCAATGCCGGAGTAGACCTTGACTGGCAACCTCAAAGGCAGAACGACCAACTGGTCTTCCCCTTGCTTGTAGGAACCGTACCCAATACCCATGCGTACTTCTAGCTCGTAGAAACGCGACAAGTTGCAGGTCTGGAATGTTGGCGGGACAGTATTGGGGATCGGTTTCCCTGACCAGTACTCTGGGTTGATGGGAATCTCAGTTTCCACAGGATCTGTAGGCGATCCAAGTGGAATAGACATGTTGCTGAAAGAGCAAAGAATCCAGCTGTTGGACTCTGTCCTAGCTACTTCGTGTGCCCGCACTTTGGTATAGCCAATGAGTTCAATCTGAAGCATCTGGAGGTATACATTCTTGGTTCGTGCGCTCATACTCTTCATAAGGAGCCGTAAAGGCAGGTCTTGGTTTGCGGTAAGGATGGCTGGATTCGGTAATCGAGCATCAAGTGCTACTCGCGGCGGTGGACCCGAAGAAGTTGGCGAAGACGGCACGCTCATCGCAGAGCTTTTCTTTTCGAACCCTGGTTTCTTCCCCGCAGCCACACTCGGCGCATCTTCCAAAAACTGATGTTGTCGTCTCGCGTATGCCTCGCCGTCTGTTCTTTCTGTTCGCGGTGGCTCGATCGGCAACAGTGTGAAGTTCGCAACCGCCCTTGGGTTCTCCCTGAACAGTGATGGCCTGTTGACCGTGACTTTCACGAAGTACCGAATTTCCGCCTCGCCAGGGAAGCCAGTAAGAGAAGGTGGCAGTGTAGACTTGACGTGTTGTGTCGGTGCTTTGGCAAATTCGGGAATCGTGTTGGCAAAGGAGATGTTCGAGATGGGGGCGGTTGGTTGTTGTGCATGGCAGGAGGTATTCAACGGGATCTACTCTTGTAAGCATTCGCACAGCAGCGCTCAATAATGCCCATCTTACTTTAAACTGAAAGGGGTACTCGAAGTTGCCAGCATTCATGGTAAAGCCAGTATTGTTGTTTGTCAAGAGATCCTCCGCCTGCATGTTCGCAGGCCACACAACTTGTGTCTTGTAGAGAACCTTGTGAACCTCCAGCACTGGGCGCTGCTTATCCGGTCTATTAGGATGTATCGGTGCGAGTAATCTTGTTTTCGACTCGCCCTCGAGCTTCACTACGATGCTGCTAACATTGGTAGGGTTGGGCACTCGTAAGAACACCCTCCCTTGTATGACATCAAGATTCGTGTAGTGCTCGTGCGGATGGTCGAGTGCGATTGATACCAACATCGTGAGGAAATTATCGTATTCGTATAAGTATGTGGTTGTTCTGGCTCTGTCGTGTGAATCTCAAGTGAAGGGAAAGTCGCAAATTTGGTGGGGGTTGGGCTGCATGTCACTTTATGTCCAGCGAAAGAGGTGTCGTGCTTTTGCTGAATTACTTGGCGACTGGTTGTATATGGAAAGCGCGGCACAGCCCAAGAAATGCGTGTCGTTGATGTTTGAGCGGTGCTGGCAGATGGAATGTCACATATGTCAAAGGTCGGAGCGCGGCGGAGGGGTGGCTTGGCTACGTCATAAGGGTCAAACGCGGCTGCCCTACACAACTTCACGAGACCAACAATGATTGACAGTCTCTGAGTACATCATGATCATGGCTGTTGCTATGTTTTTGACCGATGTTTCATCTTCATGCCTTCACTCTCTTGCTTTGTGCCATCCACGCGCCATGCAATATGCAAAGCACAGCCACAGCCACAGCCGCACAATTGGGCTGACTGGGAGGCCTCATCTTACTCTGACCCCTGTTATTGGACATAACCACCTGAACTCAGCGATGCCTGACGCGTCCTTACATCTGCGGTGCTGCAGATGCAGGTCGCCTTTCTTTGTGAAGCAATCCGAGCATATCGACTATAAGCTACAGTTTCTCCTTTGCAAGCATGTCTGAGCGTGTATCAATCAGTACTACGTTCTCACAGATACAAATTGATGTTGAGCACAACTATCAATTGCTTCCACTTACCGCAGATGTCGAGTTACAGTGCAATAGCGTTGAAACTGGTGGGAAGTCAGCGGTGTGCATTTGTGAAGGGGACGATTCAGAGCCTCACTTTCGCTTACTGCCAGTCAGCTCCCAAAACCACCACTTCATACGATTAGTCCAATTGATCAAGTCAAGGTGACTGACGCCAATTAATGTTCCTTTGTAGTCTCCCCATGTACTCGAAGAGACGCTGGAGATGTAGTTAGCCAAATTGTGTTGAAGTAGGCTTAGCAACTTGCCTGACAAGACCGTCATTGATCCCTTCCTGCCGCTTGACAATAGCATGCGAAGGCGCAAATACAGACCATCGTGTGGGTTCCAGAGACGCGCCGTAAGAGAAGTACCTGACGTCGTCGATGTCCGGGGTCCTGTGGTTGAAGCTTTCTCGCATGTATTTTATCGTAAGCTGAGAGAAAGCACCTGTTTCGAAACCGAAGTACTCGATGACATTGTATATCCTTTTGATACGGCGAGGACCAATCGTCTCAAACATATAGTCTGCAAAGGCAGAGCCCCGGTGTGGTGTTGCTATTGTGGTCAGAGACTTAATCTTGAAGTCTGTCGGTTTGAGCTGGCTGATCATGTAGCGCGAATCAAGACCGCCCATGCTATGTGCTATTATATTAACCTCTTTTCCTTTAGCTTTGGCCGCGATACTCTCGGCTAGTTTCGCAGCTCTTGCTTCCACGCTGCCGCTCGGTGGGACAGTCGCCACGATGACTTCGATCCCCTTGGCCGACAATGCCTCTGTGATACCACGCCAGTATTTCAGCCCGGGAAGAAATTCCCCAGCGATTCGGAGTTCGCTGAAGCCGAGGAGACCATGAGCGAGGACGATCATGTGTTTCTGCGCGCATGTCAGAGGCGCGGTCGCGATTGAGTGGGTATACGAACTGGTGAGGCTAGCAGCAGTCAGCTTACATCCTTTCCTCTCAATGTAAAGGCTTACCATATTCATCGCGAATCACTGCGAACTCATCGGTGATCTCTCGCCCCATAGACTCGATGCGCGGGTCTTCTTTGCGCCACGACGTGCCGCTGAATTGGCGCCGAGCCAGCCATTGTGTAGAGAGACATATTGCAGGCGCAGAAAGTTTGTGGGAGCGAATAGTCGCTCGAGCACATATTTGTATCATTGGGAGCAGCACATTGTAGTGTTGGTGTTGAGGCTCAAAGCTCTGAAGCTGGGGCGTGTCGACTTTAGCTTGGTGACGTACGTAGAACGCGACAAGGGACAGAGGTCTATCACACATGCAACAGTGATTTAGCGTGGATCACCTGCAAGCCTAAAGACACTTCAACAGAACTTTGCTCTGCAAAATAGTGCCTTCGGAAAGAGCCAGATTACATCAAAGTTTCTGGAAGTTTGTAATCGGAGACTGAGTTTAGCAATGGTTTCGATGTTGGCATGCACATGAGCGGTTACAATCTAAAATGTAGACATCAGACAGTGCGCAACTAGGCATATGAAGTAATTCCGAATAGTTGGAGAGAAGGAAGCTCGCTTGAAATTGGGACGTCTAGTGCTTAGATGTTCGAGACCACCGTCCCGATCAAAAAACCGATTGACATGTACAGTACATCTTGCTGTACTCCAGGTATGCAGTCTATATCATCCACGATATGCCATCGTAGTGGTTGGCGCAGTTGGTTTAATCGTTCGGCATGTGTGATAGTGTTGCTCTAATCCCTGTGCGGCGGCTTAGGGTTGGCGTTGGTTACAGCGTTGATCAGCTGCTCGACAACCTTGCTGCCCGACTTGTTGCCCAGATCTGCGACCTCCTTAACCTTGGAGTCTGTGTCCTTCTTTGCATCATCTTCGGCCTTCTGGTTACCTGAGCTGTGCTGTGTGATTGTTAGCCTCCCAGCCCGTCTTGATGTGCATGTATGTGTTAGATCGTATGCGCACCTCCTTCTCGAACTTCTGGTACTCTGCCTCCTTCTCCTTCTTGTAGTCTTCAATCTCTTTCTGTGCCTCGCTTCGTGCGTCCTTCACTCGCTTTGTGCGGTCTTCGGAGATTAGATAGGTATCAACGTGGGGGGTTGGAGGGGTCGTTTACATTCCCTGGCTGCACGATTGGTTAATCTCCAGCTCTCAAATCATGTTGTGTATGTCTCTTACCTTGCTGGACGATCTTCTGCGCATCGCGCTCGGCCTGCGTGCTATGTGAGTTGTGTACCGGTGGAGTAGATTGCCGCGCTTACGTCAAGCAGCGTCTGGATTCCCGCGGAGTTTTGGGCGGACTGTGAAAAGGTCAGCCTCGATTACCCTTTAGAATTCTTACAAAACTCACCATCTTGAGGTATCGTGGGGGCGCGGTGGATGTTCGATGTCGCGAGCTGGCGTTGCGGAGGTAGACCTATGATGCAGCCGCGAGCCTTGAACTTGGCGGCAGGTCCACCTCGTGGTGCCTGGCCCAAGCTCCATTCGATCTCGAATTGTCCGCAACTTTCCGCAACAAAATCTTCCCATTCACGCACGTCAGCACTGCCAACATGTCTCGAGCATCCCAGGTTACACTAGCGACTACATGTGCGACCGCAATTGGTGTTGTTGCATTCGTCCATTTTGCACAGAAACAGGACAAAGCAGTAAGTCTCATCTCACGCCATGCCGCAGACTACACATGCTAATATATCCCTGTAGGCCATGCACGCCGGTGTGATTCGCGATTACGAGCAGCAAAGGGTCAAACGTGAACGACAGGCCGACTTCGAGATGCAAAAGGCGCTACAAGAGGAGTACCTGAAGTACCAGACCGTCCACGACAGTAGTACACCTGAACCGCCACCCGGAAGTACAGGCAAATAATTTAAAAAAAAAACGCCACGGCTGCCTACAATCCAGAGAGTCGACCGCTGAACAAATGGAGATAGTTGCGCGATCACTCAGCCATCATACCTCACGCCACGCTTCGTATCTAGTTGTGCCTTGCGTTCATCCACCGATATTGGAGTAAAGTCCCGAGCCTTCTTCATAAGAAGGTATGATGGTCGGACTTGATGCAGCACACAAAATGCGATAAGCGCCACACGCACGGCTTTGATTCCTGGCCTGATTCGATTGTTGAAGTCTATACACATCATTTGCCAGATTGGTACAAATCATGACGGCAAAGAGAGGAGAAGAATAATCGAACCGCAATGCAAATTGTGTTTCTGGCACGGCCGTGTTTAGCCTCATGAGATGAACCGCCGCCATGACGCAGTTCTCGTCATCCCGAGAATGATGTGGTACTTGGGGGAGGTTTGAACGTACTTGATCAACAGCGTACCGACGAGGTCGAATAGAAGAACGTCAATACAAGCATCCGGGTCACAAGACAAGGAGCGATAATATGCAACTACAGCCCCAGATGTCCTCGAGAGGTAAGAGATATCGCTCGATATTCTTGACTACTCCATGGTCAAATACGTTCTCGCATACTTCCTTGGGCATCTGGAGACATGGAAAATGTCTCTGCGCAATTCTTCTTTTAAAAGAGCGTTATAAGACAAGCCGGCTGGGCAATCTACTCTATCGTCGTTCCAAAGCCTATCGAAGCGCTCTTGCCCAATGCAACCCCCACAAAAGCGACTGTAGCCTCCCGAGCTTGCTTTCAAGATACCCAACCTTGACCTGCGGTGTACCTTAAGTGCTGTCACTCGAATAAGTTGTTCATTGAGATCATGTTACACAGCCTCAGACTGTTGTGCACCACCAACGCTACCGATTGATGGTATTGAAGTCCTCTGCTTGTCTCTAAGCGAGCATGATCGCGATGAATCCCCAACGCCACACACCGTTAGAGCAGCGCTGTGCAACTTTTCGCCAATTATCCCCATGGCTCGTGGAGGGCTGAGCACCAACACATCGGGAATAAGTGGTGTAATCCATCGGTGTATGCCCATCTAGCGAGTCTTACATGCGCAGAAAACTGCTGCTGCTCTATTAGGTATGGCAACCCTCAAGGGTCTCGCAATAGCGATGCTTATAATGATTTCAGACTCTGTCTTGCATTAGGAGTAGATATTTGGTGCAGAATGATGTGCGCTAGGGTGCGAAATAAGGTTGCGACGGAGAGGGACCGGAGCAGAACCCCGCCTTTTGTCGATCGAGCACGATTGCTGTGTATACCCAACCTTGATCGAAGTGCACCACGGGCACAATTTCATAAATACTAATCTCGTGATGTTTCTCGGGTCTCGGAAAAGCCTTTCTTTGGCACATGAGCCGCTTTGGCCACTTCCTAGCTTCGAAGCTTGACCTCTCCCGCGCTCTTGGCAGATCGGCGTGATGAAGTCATCCATTGTGATTTCCCAGCCTTTGATGGCGGTTGGTTGTGCAACTGACACGTCGATGGTGAATCAAGCCATCATCCCGAGGAGCGACAGACAGGCAGGATTGCGAACAGTGAGGCCGATATCCGAGGGCACTACCATGAAGAGAATCCTTCTTCGATTGCGCCAAGAGCAAGGCAGACTTCGTGTTGACTTCACAGCCGCATGTGGCGAATTTCTGGAATGCTAATTGGCCTCTTCCTCCTTACGGAGATTTTAGCGCAAGGCTGCGTGCAACGCCGGTCCGTCCTGCCTTAGGCTGATGACCCTTTATTCCTCAGGCCCTTCACCATGACGCAGGGCTGTGTTTGCCCCTGCCAATGATGTGCTCCCACATCTCTACATAAGCACAACGCTTGCCCTTGTCAGCCTTTGTTTTCCTACGATCAAGCGCACAAACACGCCCTCACGTATTATCTTAAATTAACGCATATCTGCCTGTTCTGAAACACTCGTCACCTTTATCAGTTTAATCGCTACTAACACAAGTGTCGCGCACATCCGAGTAACCTTTGAGCACCCGCTCCACACCACCACAACCTCGCCTTCGCAACATGAAGGTCACACAATATCTCGCGAGCTTCGTGCTCGCCACATCAGCAGTCAGCGCCGTCTCGATACCGGAAGCCAGTGCCATCAACCTCATTAAGGACCACGCCGATGTCCTACCGCGCTCATCAGAAGTCATCGCACCAGACCACAGCCTAGAGAGGAGAAAGGGTGGCGGTGGTCGCGGTGGCGGTAGCTCATCTGGAGGTTCCAGCGGAGGTAGCAGTGGTCGCACATCTGGCAGTTCTTCCAGTGGAGGTTCGACACGCGCAGGCTCTGGGGCACCTCGTGCATATGGTGGTGGTTATTATGGTGGCGGAGCATCTGTACCTTACAGTGCCGGCCGAAAGACGCCAAAAGGCCTGGTCGCCGCCCCTCTTCTTGTAGGTGTTGGTCTTCTGGCCATCATGCCCGGCCTATGGCTGTACTCTGTCTACCCATACCACCTCAACAGTTATCGGTTCTACAATCAGAGCGAGACCAACCAGACGAATCCCAACGGCGCGAACACTACGCTACCTGTCACCTGCTTGTGCCAGGAGTACAGCCCTTGCGGCTGCGATGAAAACGACGACCAGAAGTATCTCGCCGATCTTATTGGCAACGGAAGCTATGCTGCGCTGAACAAGTCTCTTGTCACAGTTTCCGATGTGAACGGAACAAAGAACTTGGTTATTAACGGTACATTGCCCAACGGAACAACTGCCCCTGGCGGTACCGATGATGACAGCGATGCCATAAACCTCAAGGTCGGCAAGTACGCCGGTTACTGGGTCATGGCAACAATCGTTCTCACTGGTGTCATGATGTAAAGCTCTTTCGTTTCTTTGTAACTTATATTCACGACTCATGTATCTTCACGACCACCTCTGCCTAGATTGATATTTCCCGGCGTTTTAGCTCGCCGACGATATGGATCAACACGGGAGTTTGCATTTGGAGATACCCATGGCGCCTGGTGGCCTTTTGTCCTCCTGTTTTGCATAACGTGTTGGATAAGCGAGTGACGCAGGCAAGCGAGCGACGCACCCCACCAACTTTGCGCACTGCTCCTATCTCAATTTACAATGGCTCCACGCAACGTTACTCAATTACTCTCAAATGAAGCAGATATTCAGCTTGCTATCTCATCTATTAATGCTAAACAGATCCAGGGCAATCGTCCTGCTGCAGCGATCTACAACGTAGCTGAAGCCACGCTCCGCCGCCGACGCGCTGGAGTACCTGCCCGACGCGATTGCCAGCCCAACTCAAAGAAGCTCTCTCTGCGTGAGGAGGAGGTAATTGTCAGTCATATACTCGACTTGGATACACGTGGGTTCGCGCCTACGTACGATGCTGTACGTGATATGGCTGATAAACTGCTGGCTGCGCGAGGCGCTGGGCAGGTTGGGCAGAAGTGGCCAGCCAACTTTGTCAAGCGTACAGACAGTCTCACGACGCGTTTCAATCGAGCGTACGATAGGCAGAGAGCTCTATGCGAGGATCCAGCCCTGATCAGAAGCTGGTTTGAGCTTGTAGAGGAGACAAAGGCCAAGTACGGCATCTGCAATGATGACGTCTACAACTTTGACGAGGCTGGCTTCATGATGGGGAAGATTACGACTCAGCTTGTCGTGACAGGGTCAGAGAGAAGAGGCAGGCCAAAGACTGTCCAGCCTGGCGACCGTGAATGGGTGACGGCGATCGCTGCCATCAACGCTGCTGGCTGGTCAGTCCCGCCGTTCCTCATCTTCGCTGGCCAGTATCATCTGTCTGCCTGGTACGAGGAAGCAGAGATCCCACGCGACTGGGTGATTGCAGTTAGCGACAATGGCTGGACGAACAACGAGCTAGGAGTGGAGTGGCTGAAGCACTTCAACGCTCACACGAAGACTCGCGTCGTCGGTGCGCGTCGCCTGCTCGTCCTTGACGGCCACGAGAGCCACCACTCTCTTGAGTTTCAAGAGCTCTGCAAGGAGAACAATATCTACACGCTCTGCATGCCGCCTCACTCATCCCACCTGCTGCAGCCACTTGACGTTGGCTGCTTCTCGCCGTTGAAGCGCGCCTACAGCCGTGAGGTTGAGAGCCTGATCCGCCACCACATCAACCATATCACCAAGCTCGAGTTCCTGCCAGCCTTCAAGGCAGCGTTTAGTCGGTCGTTCACCTCAGCCAATATCTGCTCAGCCTTTCGAGGCGCAGGCCTTGTGCCTCTCCAGCCAGATGTTGTTCTGTCAAAGCTTGACGTGCAGCTGCGTACACCTACTCCACCTGCTCTACCAGAGGCTCTCTGGGAGGCTCGTACGCCGAGCAACGTACGTGAGCTTGAGGCTCAATCCACGTTGATACGTGATCGCGTGCGACGGCATAAGAGCTCCTCACCAGCTTCGATCATTGAGGCGATTGACCAGCTCAAGAAGGGTGCTGAGGTGATGATGCTCTCAGCGGAGCTAATGCGCGATCGGATTACTAGTCTTGAGAGAGCCAACAAGGCAGCGTGTGCGCGTAAACAGCGTAAGAAAAAGCGCATACAGAAGCAAGGAGTATTAATAATGGGAGCTGGAGAGGATCTACTCGCTCAACGTGAGGCTGACCAGCAGATTGCTCTTGAAGAGCGTCAAGGAGGAAAGCAATCAGGTGTTAGCCGCCAGGCTCTTGCGCGCTGTAAGAGGTGCAGAAAGACTGGGCATAACTCTCGTACGTGCAAGAAAGATACTTTAGATACTGCTTAATCTACTCTATCAATATCTATACATTATCTTATAAGGTGGTTGAGATATACGCGTGTAGAGGTGCGCAAAATTGGTAGGGTGCGTCGCTCGCTTGCCTGCGTCACTCGCTCATCCAACACGTTACTAGCCTTAGATTAATCGATACTTTCCGCACATGTCATGCGTTACACTTGACTGCTCTTGCACGGGTCTATTATGCTAGCTGACGTGAACATTCGCAGCCATCATCAAGTCTTGTAACATACTATGTAGTGTAGGCCATCCCAGACGTAGAACCGTCTTTGTTCCAGATCGCGACCGCGCATGTCTTCAATATGTCCTGTTCAAACTTCTGTTACACTGACACCGACTTGTAGTATTCCGTATCATTATCTAGCTGGGACATGTTCTAGAGAGCACTCTTCAATCAACCATGGGATACAGATGCCTCTACGTGCTAGCAGTCCTCTCAGAACTGCACTACTGTAGGTGCATCGTGAACTCCCATGATTCCTAGGATCAAGGCTTATCTCCGGGATCTTACCGCTGCTTGCGAAACCAACCTTTACAGGGCCTAAGGAGAGGCAATGCGACTCAATCGATACTCATTGTCCTCACTCGGTATGTTCAGTCTTTTGAAAACCGCATGCAGCTGATGATGTGATTTGATGTCACTTGCTTGAAAATATACTACTACACACAAATATATCTACAACTTGCTCTGCGCCCCCTGCGCCTTCTTAAGAATAGGGTCCAGCTTAGTCGCCTTCATAACATCGCCCTTGACCTTCAACTTGCCGCTCATAAACAGCTTCTGCGCGTTCGCTCTGCCCGCGACCAGCTTCGCAAACTCACTGTCGTTCAGGACAAGTGTGACGGCGGGCTTCTTGCCCTCGGGCGCGACGCCGCGGCCGACCGTGCCCGTCTCCTTGAGGTCGATGTGCCATGATTCCTCTTTGCCGGCGTTCTTGAGTGTGAAGGCGAAGATGCCGTTTCCGGACTTGATGGCGGCTTTGCGGTCGGCGTCAGAGGCAGAGAGGGAGGCTTGGATTGCGTCGAAGGCCGCAGAGGAGGGGAAGTCGGCTGGTGGATATGGTTAGTAGATTGTAGGTTAAGCGTTCATCGAAAGCACGGGCTGTTATCATTGCAGTAGCTAGCAAATTGCCCGGATAGTGCGCTATGAAATGCTTCGGGGGCTTTCTCTTGCACCGGAGCGCAAGTCTGTGAGCCACTTACCGAGAGCGAGAGACATGTTGGCGGTACTGTGCGAGATTCGATAGTTCGATTGGGGGTGGAATTTGGGGTGTAGCGTGAAGAGTGAGGAGAGAAAAACGAGGCTTAGAAGCCCGGGGTATATGAACAGCTCGAAAGCTCGGAGGCTTGTGACAACGACGATGAATCCGGGGTTGCGCATGTGAACACGGCGAGCTTCGACGCTAAATGCCGTGCCGAGGCAGACAAGCAAGGCACGTGTGCAAGGTCTCCCATCGCTAAATCCAAGAAGGCAATGACCCTGTGTTATGTTGTCTCTAGTATTGCTTGAGAATATCGCTTATCCGTTTTGACCAAATGTGGGAATTGTTGCGAAACATTGTTCCGCTTACAGAGGTGCATTTCAAAAGTCTTTTCCCACCCCCTAGTCAACGCACAGAGCAGGTACAGGGGTAAATCGGCCTGGAGTATACAAGTATATGGAGTAACTTATTTAGTTCTACATACATGCCTGCCCTCCTTATACTCATTTCCTCCCTCTAAGTCAATAATCTGTTGGATATGGATTAGCATACGTTCAATCCAGGCCTGTATCTTCTCTTGAGGCAGCTGATCCCAACACTGTTTCCACGCACAGATAGCCTGCGCTCTGCTCTTTGGTGCTCCTTTCTTTGTTGTATATCTCTTCATCTAGAACTAGCAAGGCTCAATAGCGTTCAAGTCAGGTGAATTGCCACACCAAAGTAACTGTGCTACCTGCTCTTGACTGTAGACAAAGCGCTGTACGTAGTGGTTGTGAGCAGGTGCTTTATCCTCTTGAACTAGAGTACCAGGCCGCTCTCTCATGCACTCCTTTGCAAAAGGAATCAACTTTGGCCGCATTATAATAGACTGGTAACGCCACCAGTCTATCCCTGAGCCCTTGCCTCGTGATAGCTTGCCATTCTTTTGATTCCATCTCCATTCAGGTTTCTTCCTAGGCTTTGTACGTAGACCAAGCCGCTCTATACCTGTTTCAAGCTCCTACTTCTCTCTCATCAAAGGCTCCAACTCTATATTCAACTCATCAATCTTTCTTGCAGCCTCTTCCTTCTTTTGCTTTGTCTTAGGTGTCCAGCAGTGACAAGGTCCTTTTTTCTCATATGTAAAAGAACCCCAGAACATAAACTCAGAGTAACCTTTCTATCTTTCACGAATACAGCTCTTGACAACAGCCTTATTAACCTTTCTCCAGACTCTATACCCTCCACGTCGATGGAGGAGTACTACAGCAGTCTCATCAGTCCAGATAACATTCTTCCAATCCTTAATAACGTAGTTTATAAGCGAGTGAGCCGTACAAGCGAGTGAGCCACCCCACCAACTTTGCGCACCTCTACGATCGTATATCTCAACAACGTGATGATACAATATATAGATATGTATAGAGTGAATTAAGCAGTATCTAATATATCCTTTTTACATGTACGAGAGTTATGACCAGTCTCTCTACACCTTGTGCAGCGCGCTAGAGCCTGGCGGTTGCGGCCTGATCGCTCTCCTGTCCGACGCTCTTCACGAGCAATCTGCTGATCAGCCTCACTTTGAGCGAGTATATCCTCTCCAGCTCCCTTTGTTAAGACTCCACGCTGCTGTATACGCTTTTTCTTACGCTGTTTGCGCGCTGACGCTGCCTCATTAGCCTTCTCAAGGCTGGTAATCCGATCGCGCATCAGCTCAGCTGAGAGCATTACTACCTCTGCTCCCTTCTTAAGCTGCTTAATTGCTTCAATGATTGAAGCTGGTGATGAGCTCTTATGCTTTCGAACGCGCTCACTTATCAATGTTGATTGGGCTTCAAGCTCGCGTACGTTGCTCGGGGTACAAGCCTCCCAGACAGCCTCTGGGAGAGCAGCTGGAGAAGGTGTACGTAACTGCACGTCAAGCTTTGATGGTACAACGTCTGGTTGGAGAGGCACAAGGCCTGCACCTCGAAAGGCTGAGCAGATATTGACTGAGGTGAACGATCGATTGAACGCTGTCTTGAAGGCTGGCAGAAACTCGAGCTTGGTGATATGGTTGATGTGGTGGCGGATTAGGCTCTCAACCTCACGGCTGTACGCGCGCTTCAACGGCGAGAAGCAGCCAACGTCAAGCGGCTGCAGCAAGTGCGATGAGTGAGGCGGCATAGAGAGCGTGTAGATATTGTTCTCCTTGCAGAGCTCTTGAAACTCAAGAGAGTGGTGGCTCTCGTGGCCGTCAAGGACGAGCAGGCGACGCGCACCAACGACGCGAGTCTTTGTGTGAGCGTTGAAGTGCTTCAGCCACTCTACTCCTAGCTCGTTGTTTGTCCAGCCATTGTCGCTGACTGCGATCACCCAGTCGCGTGGGATCTCTGCTTCCTCGTACCAGGCAGATAGATGATACTGGCCAGCGAAGATGATGAACGGCGGGACTGACCAGCCAGCAGCGTTGATCGCAGCGATCAACGTCACCCACTCGCGATTGCCTGGCTGGATAGCCTTTGGCCTGCCTCTTCTTTCTGACCCTGTCACGACGAGCTGAGTCGTGATCTTGCCCATCATAAAGCCAGCCTCGTCAAAGTTGTAGACGTCATCATCGCAGATGCCGTACTTGGCCTTTGTCTCCTCTACAAGCTCAAACCAGCTTCTGATCAGGGCTGGATCCTCGCATAGAGCTCTCTGCCTATCGTACGCTCGATTGAAACGCGTCGTGAGACTGTCTGTACGCTTGACAAAGTTGCGCGGCCAGTGGACGCCAACCTGACCTGCGCCGCGCGCAGCGAGCAGCTTATCAGCCATATCACGTACAGCTGCGTACGTAGGCGCGAATCCACGTGTATCCAAGTCGAGTATATGTCTGACAATCACCTCCTCCTCTCGCTGAGAGAGCTTCTTTGAGTTGGGCTGGCAATCGCGTCGGGTAGGCTTCCCAGCGCGTCGGCGGTGGAGCGTTGCTCGAGAGACTTCAAACGTGCTTGCAGCACGTCGCTCAGTCTGGATTTGATTTGTATCAAGAGCTAATATCGCAAGACGTATATCAGCCTCATGAGAAGCGTGTTGAGAAAGAGTTGGTTGAGTCATAATTAATTCAAGTGTAGAGGTGCGCAAAGTCGGTGGGGTGGCTCACTCGCTTGTACGGCTCACTCGCTTATAAACTACGTTAGTCCAATCTTTATGCTCAAGGCACTAGGCTAGTGTTGGAAGGCTTCTGTACGATCGTACGGTGAATAACAGTAACTGAGGTAATCTTGTGTATTGGTATTGATCACTACGAATGTGGGGGCTACGAAGGTATACATGTGCTTGGATCAGAGTTGATCCGAAGTTGGACCGAAGTAGGATCGACGCGATACACTCGGCCTCGGGCCGGTGCACGAGGCCACGTTAGGCGACACAACGTGTGTATACCGACACTGGCAATATTTTCTTGTTGTAACGACTGGTGTAAGGAAATGAAACTATTAGGGAGTGTAATGTGCTAGGCATGTGCGCCTACTCTATCGGTCTCTGCACCGACCCTTCTACTCGGATCGACAGCTCGTTGCTATCGATAAAACGTTCTAGCGCGCGATTTGGTGTTGCTTTCGTGAATGCGTCCGCGGGGTTGTCTTCTCCGTTGATCCAGCGGATCTCCGTGATCTCGCGACGCTCGTATGACTGACGAAGCGCCATGATATCGATCATCAGTCGCTTCTCAGCAGTTGTTCCGAGTTTGACGAGGCATTCATACAACGAGTATGAATCCGTACACACAATAAGTGGGATCGGTGGCAGACCTAGGCGTCCTGTAATTATCTTGAGGGTTGTCAGGATAGCGATAGCGATGTCGACGCCGCTAACCATGCCGTACGTTTCTGATGCAAGGACGCTCCGGGTAACACGTTTGCATTTGGTCGAACTCCAGTGGATTACGTTACCACGAATATCAAACGTGCTGTCTTGTCGACTCGACTCATTAACAAGGATAAGCAGGTACCCTAGCTGTGAGCTAAGGTCTTGGTTGTTCGCAAAGGATCCGTCTGTGAACACTACCAGCTTTGCTGTAGCGAGGTCGAGAGGGACGTATCGTAGGCCTCGTTGTAAGCTCTCAGATTGCCACTGCAGCCGGCGGTTAAGCTTCACGTAGTCCGTGTCCTCAGGTTGTTGTATTTGCGCAGCCGCGGAAAGGTCGAACGATGCTTCAGGTTGGCATATCGACGCAATGTACGCGCCGCGCGCGCGCTGCTCCATATACTTCTGTGCTCGGTTTGCTGCCTTCGGATCAATGATTTCGATCTTGGCACCTTGTCCCTTCTGCGTAAGTAGAATCGTATCTCCGCGTGACGTTAGAGTACATCCGTTGAACTCGAGCGATGCTTCTTTGGACAGTCTCTCCTTGGGCTTAGCTCGAAAATTGGCTTTCTGGAGCGCAGCGTCTTCTGCACCAGAGAATGCAGGCGTCCCAATCGCGAGAGTATCGTCTGTCTGCAGGCCCACTATTCCGAACGCTTCCCGTCCCCCGTTCGTGATCAGGAGGCACGGGTCATACGTCGACGTAGCCATGTCGAGCTCCTTGCAGTGGTGTCCTTGGTACGTAGCAAACCAGTGGACTCCTGCTTCCGCGATTCCATAGAGTGGCTTGATTACGCGAATAATTGTTCCCTCGGGATACTTTGTTATAAGCTCCTTTGGGAGGTGCGCTAAAATCGTACGGAATAGCTCTGTTTGTGCCTGTGGGTACGCTTGCGTGATATCGCGTAGTTCCACGACCATGTCCTTATCAAGCAATGCAGGCGCTAGGGCTAGAATCAGGCGCTGGCTGGCTCGTTGGATGGTTGGCGACTGCGTCAGGATCTCGTGTTTGCCCTCGTCATTGTAACCTTGAACAACGAGGCGTGATTTCTCGTACGGGACCATGGTCTTGCCTTTGACTTCGCGGACCATGCGCGACTTGAAGATACGATACCCGCCGTGTAGAGTTGGGTCAAACAGCTCAAAACTGAATACTCCACGGCCGACGAGGTCGTCGATCTCCTTCTGATCGGATGCTTCGAATGGAGCGCCCGGGACGTTGATCACGCCGTCATTGCGTAGCTTGACGGCCAGGGCGTAATCGTCCTCCTCCTTTTTCGACAGGTACTGCACCTTAGGCTTGTTCTTTGATCCAGGTGGGCGGCCCCGCTTGCGCGGCTGAGCCGCTTGGGTGACTTCCGTCGGCGGTACTGGTAGTGGCGGTTCATCAGCAATCGCTTCATCTGTGATCGGAGATCCACCTGTGCCTTGATCTGCGCCGTCTGTCGCTGTAGTCAGATCGCGATAGTACGGTTTTACGACTGTGGATCGGAACGTCGTTGGGCCGTTGATCATGTCTACAGTAACGTCGTGGTCCTTCATGTCGATGACTCTATATGGCCCTTGCCATCCGTTCTTCTCGCGCCACACCATCACCTCACTCTGCAGAGGCAGTGATAGTACCCCGTCTGTGTTAGGCCCATTCCTGGTACCAAGTGCGTTGCTCACCGCATGTTCCGCTGCGGCCTTCCGCAGCGCCTTCATCGCTTTCTGGATTGCCTCCGCGCGATGGGTTATCGAGGGAGATGGTGGTGAATCCATGGATATCCGGGGTATGCACCGAAGACGAGCAGCGTGGGTACGAGCCCGTCCGGGCCTGCGGTATCGTTGACGGCCTTGACTGCCATCTGCAGCACTGCGGCGTCGCTGGTGCCAGTGTCAAGCTCTGTCCTCAGGATCTCGTAGGCGCGTCTGAGCGGTGCGTGGTATCTTTCTACCTTGCCGATAGACCAATGGGCCTCGATTGGTACTTGTTTACATGTGATTCCCATGATCTTCGCCTCTGATCTGAATTCGACTGACGCGAAGTTGGTGCCGGCGTCGTGGGTGACGATATCTGGCGGCCCTTGGTATGTATCAATCCAGAGCAGGCGGAGTGCTTCCCAGGTGTCTTTCGCGCTCATAGACGGTAGAAATTGCGCGCCGTTGAATGTTGTAGCCGAATCGATCACGTGAAGCACTGGTTTCCCACTCAGATACATCACATCTACGAGGATCTCGAAGTTGAATTCCCGATCATCTTTCAGCCTGAATTTGAATCGGCGCGGCGCTGGATCGTGCGTTTGGCAGTGATGGCAGAACGTTTGGATCTCTCGGAGCAGCTGTTCATCCACGTCCTCGTGTCCTGCGCGTTTGAGCAATCGTATCAGCCGTTCGACGGCTGGATGCCCGAACCTCCGGTGTAAGCGTCGGAGCTCAGTCTCCGTAAGGAATACGCGCGCGCGCTCTGCCTTGCTTAGGTGGAACCACGGGTGTCCCCATTTGCGAATCACTGGAAATGTAGCTTTTCCTTGTACTAGCTGGTCCGTAGTATTGTTGAAGTACACGTGGAGCCGGTCCATGTCTTTTAGACAGAGGAGAAACGGGGTGGGTGCGTCTAAGACCTCAAATTTGACCTTTCCAATCTGTGTCGATACATGTGCGGTTCCAATCGAAGTAGTGACGCTTCCTTTGCCAAATTGCACAGATGCGTTTCCAGCAGTAGACGTATCGAGAGTTACGGTAGGGTCCTCGGTTTGGAGCGCCAGGAACTGCTCCTTTCCGGCTGTCGATACATTTGAGGCACCAGTGTCAGGAAGAATGCCTTGGTACGTGATTCGCGAGTATCGGTCCTCGATAAGGAACTGCGTTGCGGGCGTAATAGGTTCCTTGCACCTGTAGAAGTCTTCTCCGGTCACGTGGTGCAAAAAGGCCTGATCTGTGAGGTACTTAACCGCTAGTCTCTGGTCCTCATCATCTTCGTCTTGCTCCTCTAGGAAGAACTGGTCGACTTCTTCCCCCTCGTACGCGACGAGGAATGTGCCAAACTCCATTTGCTCTCCCGTAATCGCGCAGTGTGTGATGTACTGCGCTTTTGAGCGTTTTCTTTCTTCGGGCGTATGGTTTGTGGACCAACAGCCTGTCTTGCCGCAGACGTAACATTTCTTGTCGATTTGTGTGTTGACTCCAGAGCGGTGCTGAAGCCCACCGCGTCTGCAGGTAAATCCGCTACGTCCACCGCGAGAGTTGTAATTCCCTCGCAATCTTCCAGAGCTGTTTTGGTTGTACCGACGGTCCAGGTAGTACTGATCGTTCGGATCCGCCTCAGTGAAGTTTGCGGAGACCGTCATAGCGAGTGAGTTTTCGATCGAGGATCGTAGATCTCCAAACAGAACCTCGCATTCTAGAGACGGCTTGTAGAGTGCCATCTCGAGCTCCTTGACGCCTCGACATGCTGTGATTACCGTTGTTCGGAGCGAGTATTCCCCGATATACTGTTGCCCAAGCGCCCTCTGACACAACTGTAGCTTGTCTAGCATAATGTCTAGAACGTCGTGGAGGTTCTTATCCGGGTTTTCCCTCCGTACTTTGACAAACGAGATCGTCGTCCAGTCCGTGTAGTAATGGCCATGGTTCACGTCTGTGTCGAAGTGGTTCTTGAGCTTTGTGTAGGCGGTTGAGAACGTATCCATCCGCTGATCGACAAAGTGAAGGTAGTATTCCTCTGCGCGGCCGTCGAGAATCCGTGGAAAAACTGCATGGAACTGACTTGGCTGGATGTCTGCGTGATAACAGATGCTGTAGAAGATCTTCAATTTATCGTCTAGGAGGTCGTACGGCTTTCCCGTATACTTTTTGTCTCGGTCCCACATTTTCACGAAAACATTGATCGTTGCTGCGCTCAGCTTCTCATTGCTGAAGTCGATCGGAGGAATTGCCTTGTACGGGTCCGTTTCGCCTGATCGTTGGATTGGAGGGACACTCAGTCCCTGTGGGCGTTGCGGATACGCTGGTGTGTATTCGCGGAATCGATCAAAATTGTTGTAGGTTGAAGTAGGCTGTCGTGTTTCCGGCTGTGGGGTGTGTTCGATAGTTTCCGTAAGCCGACTTGTGGTCCGTTCTTCTTGCCCTGGTTGTTGGCTAGACTGAGTACGGAGGCGGGTCTGATCTTGAGTGTAGTCTTGTTGATTGTCTACCTCTTGATCTCTTCTCCTTGTGGAGGTTTGACTTCGTGCTCGACTCGCTGTCCCTACGTCCGTAGGTTGCAATGGTCCTGCAGCGTCGTGTCCTTGCTTCAGCTCCCGTTGTAGCCTGTGTGCGACTGAACGCTCGTCAAAGTTGGTGTTCTTGAACTGTTCGTCCGGCCACTTCGGGCAATCCTCCTTGCGCAGTAATTTAGCTACGGCTTCGCTTGGTAACATATTAACACGACCAGTGTACACGCCCTTAAAGCGGAGAATCCGCTTCAGTTCCTTAGTGTATATTGGTTGGGCACGTAGGAACATTGCCTCTGTCCATCCTTCAAAGTCCTGACGGAACTCCCAAAAGAGTTCCTCATCTGCTGTTGGTCGATCTGTATAGTCCGCAATCGCACGCGCAATGTACGTTGTTGCGGTAGTAATCCCAACCTCATCGTCTGGAGCTTTAACGTTGTCCTCCCACATCTCTGGATCGATGTGATGCCATTCTCTTGGTTTTATGTTTGTGGTCCCTAGTAGCACTTCTAGTGTAGGTACCACTCTTCTACTACTGCTCGCCATTCCTACTGCCGGTGTCCTGGATACCGGTGCTCTTTCTGATGGTGTTCTTTCTTCTTCTATTGTGTTCTTGTTGACGCTTGCTGCGCTAGCTGCGTTCGCTGGGGATGCGTCGGTGGTCGTGGGTTGTACACGGGTCAAATCTCAACCGGTCGGTTGGCGCGTGTATAGACGGCGTCTTGGAACGCTTCTGATACGGCTGTAACGGTCGGTCGCTAGCCACGAACGACGCCTGATATAGCTAACAGTGAGCTTAGCATAGATAACTCCGCCTTGCTGATATAGGCAATCTAGGGAACGCGCGGGGTAAAGAATCTATCTCTTCTTAACCTAACTGTCTGTGACTGCCGTGCAATCACTGATCAGTGTTGGAAGGCTTCTGTACGATCGTACGGTGAATAACAGTAACTGAGGTAATCTTGTGTATTGGTATTGATCACTACGAATGTGGGGGCTACGAAGGTATACATGTGCTTGGATCAGAGTTGATCCGAAGTTGGACCGAAGTAGGATCGACGCGATACACTCGGCCTCGGGCCGGTGCACGAGGCCACGTTAGGCGACACAACGTGTGTATACCGACAGCTAGTCTCTCCTTCCTTATCTGTTTCGTCAACCTAGGTTTCCTCGTTGGCTTTGTCTTCTTGTATCCAGCTTTTCTGAGTACTCTCCATACGGTAGAGGCTGAGATATCTAGGCCATCCTAACTGAGTTCGCTAGCAATATTAGTACAGGACTTCTCTCTGCCATAACGATCTCTTCTCACAAGGTTTACAACCTTTTTAAAAGCTTGTTGTTGTTTTAATGGCCGTCCAGATCGTGGTGCATCTTTTACATGCTTATTCTCTAGCCTCATAGGCCTTATAGCAGGATCAAAGCCTCTCTTAATTGCCCTTGCGTATATTGAGTTGATTGTACGCTTCTTAGCACTAGTCAGTTTAGTTATCTCTTGATTTGTTTTCCTATCAGCCTTGTAGGCTATAATTAAAGCACGAGTTGCAAGGTCAAAGATAGGCATGATTGAGAGTACTGTATAGATACAGAGTACAGAGTATACTCCGTGACTCTTAAAGCTAGAGAGATGGACACGTATTCAAAAGATTTGGGCCAATTTACCCCTGTGCCTGCTCTGTGCGTTGACTAGGGGGTGGGAAAAGACTTTTGAAATGCACCTCTGTACATACGACGCAAATGGACCTCTGGACGTCATGGCACGTGGTCACGCGCTATTGCGCGCTTCTTCCTGGCCCCACAAACGCGTCCACCACCTGTACCAGAGTACGATCTCCAGTATCCTGGGAACTGTATGCCACCGTGACAGGACCATAATCAAGGCCAAATTAAATTTGGACTACAACTGCAAGATCAGTCCTTGCATCTGCAGTGAAAGGCCTGCCGGTCTTCTACGTACTGTACAGCAGCTCCAGCATGCGATCTCCTACACTCGCGCCACCGTCATGCCCCCATTCAAGTCACCCAGTCTGTGTCGCTTGTTAGGCAAAGGCGACAACCTCAAACGAATCCGTTTCTGTCAAGATTTCAATTGTAATTCGAGACCTGAGAAGATATCGATTTCGCGACGCAGCTCATTTTAGTCACCATACGGTCGATTCCCCATAGCCCGAAGACAGCGTCCGCTCAGACTGATATAGATGCAACATCTTCTGGCTTCGCCTAGGTATACCTTAGATGATGCCCTAATTCATTGAGAGGTGAAGATTCTGGGGAAACTAAGCTCTCGTGATATAACCTAACTGAACATTATGCTCTTCGTATTCAACAGAGTGCCTTAACGCATATCTTCTCACGTTTTGAAATGTTTTCAACGGGTCGTAGACTGCATAGCTCTATGTCTTCAGCTTGAAGCTCTCTTAGATATGCCAAATTCATTCTAGAGTGGTTCTTGGATTGTCTACGGTGTAAGGCTGTCAAACGTTATCTTCGGTGACTGCGCACATAGACACGGGCTATCGGATTGCGTCACAAAGTTGCCTTCACCTTCATTTTCCCTTGCGCCGTTGCACGACCGAAGGCACGTGCGCCCTCACAGGTGTACTTTCCTTCTCTCCACCATATTACCAAGTTTCTCACCCCAACATCGCCAGACCCAACCACCTCTCAACCGCTTCAACTGCCGACGCCACGACTGCGCGTATGACCCTTATGAGGGATTTTATATAGCCTGCAAGGCCTGCAAGACCTCTCGAGATACCGAAGACAATGTCTCACCCGGCAGACACGAGAGCTCATTCCTTCCTTACTACCTTCCCGCCGAAGATACGCAACACTGTCTATGAAGTGCTCTTCAGACGTTATGAGCCTGTGCTGCTTCACGATTTTAAAGCGTACTACCCGATGCGTCCTCTCCGATTTGACGACGGGGACCACCTCGACTACAATCCAGCATCCGAGGACGACATGGCCGAGATCCAGATCTTCAGGCACCATTTTGGTCAGAGCCTATCGATCCTGCGCTGTTGCTGTCAGATACATCATGAGAGTGCAGCAATCCTGTACGGGAAAAATACGTTTGTAATCACCCGCGCTCTCCAGCTTCGTCACGTGGATAATGGCGCTTACTACGTATCTTGGGATCAACAATACTTCACAGGTTGGGATCAAAAATACAGCCAGCTACAGTATGCGCTACGATGGTTGTCTGAAGTTGGCTCTCAGATCCAGCTACTGCAAAAAGTCGTGATTGACGTTGATTCACTGTGCCCCTCAACCTGTCGCCTTGGTGAAAACAGAGTTGATCTATTGCCGCTTTTGAGTTTGTTCTGGACTCATCCTGGTCTTACTCCCGTGGTCAAGTTTGGCCAGTCCGGGAAGGTGAGACCACCAAAAGACTGTCATGTCGGCTGGCAGTCAGGCAAGTTTGACTCCGTCGACCACGACAGACTGAATAGTCTACTGGATACACTTTTCGTCAGCAACACCCCAAATTTCAAGCAACATTCGCGTTCTAGGATACTCGATTCAGTATTTGTGGAGCTACGACGACCTCCGGCAAAGGATATCGGTTCCGCCTACTACTATTACCATGGCCTGTCAGGGGATAACTTTGATATCTCTCAGGATGGAAAGATGATCATGATGTCGAGTGGCAAACACGGTACTCGTAGTTTCGTGTCACTTCCACAGGCCATTCAAACCCGAATTTTAGGTATCGCTTGTTATTCACCGTTTGGCATTACTTTCGACTTGGACGCCCGTACCATAAAAGGTCTCAACATGAGTCTGCTTCAAATAAACCGTCACACACGCTGGTGTGAAGCAATTGACGCCCTTGCCATCCAGAGGATTGTCTGTGTCAACCTGAAAATTTCTTCTCATGTCAGTAGCCTCGATCATTTGAGCGCTCTCCAGAGTTTGTGAAGATCAAACGATCTCTTCTACAGGTTGCTCAAGGCGCGCGAGTATGGGTCTGCTAATCAACCCGAGTGGACAATCAAGTTGAACGTCAACCTAACCACCGATACTGAACTTGCAGAAATCAAGATCGACATATCTGAGCTCATACGTTTGTCTCTTCGACCTCGCGGCACAAAAATTCGCATCTCTTTGACTTGCCCACGAGGCCGAATTAACCATCAGGAAGAGATAGATGCCTCACTCGATGATCTGGAGCAAGCAGTGTACTTGCTACTGTGCGATGTCATAAAGCAAAGGCCCACTCAAAATGCGCAAGATCATAGCGGAGTTCACCCTACAGTCTGGATGAACGGGCGCGGCGAATTGGTTGGTGCGACCTTCAGGGAGGCAGGAAGGGTCCTGGACACAATGGTTGAGTACAGACACGGTCATCTTTCTCAGCATGAGAGGATTTCCATGGGCTATCGTGCTCTAGCTTGTGTTGATGCCGGCTACAAGAAACTTCTATTCAACGATGGGTCCATCATTTCTACTCTGGTCACACTCCATAAACGTCACTGGCCAGACTATCCAACGAAACGCGGTGGAAACAGGTAGGTTGATTGAATTTATACCAAGCTTCGAAAGAACATATACTGATTGCCTCATAGGTGGGATGGTATACCTTTTGAGGCGTAGGCCATGTATGAAATTTGCCATGAAGGCTATTAGCTCAAAACGGACTCCTTTGGGCAGAAAACCCGTTCAAGATCGCAGTCAGGCTTTATGTAGGAGTGGACTTTGCGCTGAGGAGATGTCTCCGTACAGGACGGAGATGAAAGACTGATGTTCTCTACTTCTTCAAAGGCCTCTAAGAATAGCCGATGGTCACTAGGATGGTCGGTAAAGCCACTGTGAAGGGTGGAAGAATACTTCAAAATCCACGCCTCCAAATACTCCAATCGCTGGAAACAGATCAAAATCCCCTCTCAGTCCGATTGTTCCCCCTTCACTCCTTGCATCCAGCTCCTCATGCCCATCCCAGCCACCCTCTTTCTTACCGTTCCTCGTAAAAAACACCTCTATATCCATAAGCTTCCCCTGCTGTTCTGCTTCATAGCTGGGAGGGTTCTTCGGAATCGTGAACGTCATGCCAATGCCCACTGTATCACCTGGGGCAAAAGCGGTGGTGAAATCAACACCACCCCATGTGTCATTGACGTATTTTCGCCCGTCATCACCATGAACACCTAGACTGCCCCGCTGCCACCCCGGCAGTCGAAACGTGGGGTACGGCGGTGCGATGAAGCCAACTGCAATGCCGGCATCTGCCTCCTCAAGTGAATAACCGCCGTGACCAATACCTGTTACTTTCAGCTCGAAGTAGATCGTCTTGGGTCGTTGGGTGCGCAAGGGAGTGTCTGCGAGTGCGGAGTACATGGGCAGATTCGTCAGGATACTGGAGTCGCGACAGTTTGGGTGGGTGTGAACCTTCCAGTATCCTGCTTGTGGCTGTGGCATGACATTTCCGACAAAGCTCGGCGCTCTTAACAACGCAAGCTGAGCGTTTTGGATGGCTATATGGGTGGATGGCGCGATGTTGTAAGGCGGCCAGAGAGGGTTGGCGTTACACCACGCGTATGCACGATCGCCTTCTTCTATAGACGAGTTGGCAGTTGGTGAGCTTTCATAGCCGATTGAGGGCGGTGGAGGTAGAAGTGCTGTGTCTGGGATCACTTGCCAGTTGTGCTGCACTGGCGCCTCGTAGCTTGGCGGCGGCTGTTGAGAAAAGTGAGACGGTGGTGGTCCGGGTGGTGGAGCGTAGTCTGACTTTGAGGAATGTCCTGGAGGTGGACCTGAAGGGGCCTGGTAGTTCGACGTTGATGAAGACTGGTTTGGAGGTGGGCCTGGTGGTGCCTGGTATTTCTCTGTAGGTGTGACGTGGTGTTGTTGCTGTTGAGATGATGAATAGTATGGGCTGTTGGGGTGCAGTTGCTGTTGTGGCTGCCATGCGCTTGATTGCCCTTGAGATCCATGTTCTTCGCCCTTGACCTTCTCTTTCAACTTTTTGAACATGTTGCGACGTTGACTTGGAGCTGGTGCTTGGAGATGATGTTCTTGATGTTAAAGGCGGATAGTAGAATCGACGAACTTAAGACGTAGATGGACACTTGACTGAGGGATAAATATGGTATTATCGACTGTTTGTGTTACCTGGGAGGCAAACGGGCGCAGTGGAAACCGGTGATTGAAGTTGTGGCTGTGTTTCGACTCGCGACCAACGAAGTGCGTCATTCAGGCTTGGCGGCCTCGACGCTTCCTTCCGCTCAATCTGCATCCCTCCTTAACCACAATTGCGCTCCGTCAACTGTCATTAGAGCCTAGTCATTAAAGACGACTGCAAAACAACACAATCACAGTATTTGTAAAAATTTAGAGGAAACAAACACCAGAACCCGTGGCTTTCAGCGGATGAGTACGTTCCTGTAACGCCGACTTGGACAAAGTACCTACAGCCTGGAGCCATTCACCGTACTCGCATTCTGCACCTGCTTCCGCTCTTGCAACAACCTGACCGGGACATCGACTACCACATCTCTCAGCCAGTCACCCATGCCCTTCGCAAACGAGTCAAGCCTACTGCTTCCACTTACGCCCCTACCCAGCACACCATACACGACGAAATGCACTGCCATGATCTTCGGGAACTCAACTCGCTCAATGTAGAACTTGTCACTCCAGCTCTCACCAAACATTTCTTTGAGCTTCGGTATCGTGAGGTGAGTACGTAGCCAGTCCCATGACTCGGCGTAAAGAGGTGAGGAAGCAGGATATGCTGAAGGCAGCTGAGTTGGGATGAAGAAGCCGATGTTTGCATTGCCGCCTTTGTCGCCGCTGCGTGCAAGGGCAATGTCACCAAGCCTCGCGCGTGTTGTCTGGCCGAAGGATGAGAGGTCTGCAGGGTCACGGGTTTCGTAGCTCTCCCGCTTACTCAGGTCTTCAAATTGCGGTGGTGGCGTGGTTGGTATACTATGTACCTCCACGCTATCGGAAGACGTAATCTGATGCAGGAGGTTGATCGATGTCTTCAACGAAGACTGAGGGTAGATTGCCGGGTAATAGGAGATGTAGGGCTTGGGTATCGCCGTCCGGTGGTCTGACGTGCTATGGAAGCCCGAATAGTGCTGCATCGCAAATTCGCCAAGCAGGCTGGCTAACCCGAGGTTTACGTTCGCATCACTCGCTTCAGCGAAGATGCGCAAGTATGTCGTCGATCTCAGCTGGCTTCGTGGATTTGACTCAGGTACGCCAATGCGCTGGAACTCCAGAACGTCGAACTTATCCAAGATGCCGAGCCGCTTCAGACCGAACTTAAGCATCCGTTCGTAGAGTTCGAACTTTTCAGAGGTACCGTATCCGGTTGCGTTCACGACGATCTCACTCTGATAGCCTGCGCGGTAGAAGACAGCAAGCTTTGTTGTTGGGGGCGGTGGTGCGCCTTTGATGCCCCAGACCCGGACTCTGTTTTTGCCTTCGGCCTTGACTTCCACATCATCGAGCACAGCCTTGACATCGCTGTTGAGGTATACATTTCCCTGTAGTTCGTACAGAAATTGACACTTCACAGTATCTTCGGTCACGAATCCCTTCTTCGCATCGTGTTTCGTAATAAGACACGTGCCGTCTTTCTCAACTTCAGCAATACCAAAGGTAATGTCGAACAAGTCTTCCAGTGGATACTCGTAAAATCCGGCAAAGTTCGATCCAGTCACGTAGCCACTGCACTCGATCAGATGACCAGCAATGAGCGCCCCGGCGAGCCTGTCGTAGTCAGTGTCGGCCCATCCATACCAGTACCACGCTGCGCCAATTACCTGTAGCCGTTAGCATCTTTGCTATCTCAATTGAGTGGCATGCCCACCGGACTGGCATCGGCAACTCGTCCCGCAATGACGATATCCGCACCCTGCTCAAGGCCCTTGACGATCTCGCGCGCACCCAGATACGCATTTGCACTGACAATGGGCTTGTCATTTTTCTCCAGCAGATCCAGCGTGTGCTCTGCGACTGCGACATCGCTATTGTCAGAGTCGAGATGCGGGGGCAAGCCCTTTTCGTGCACATCCCTCATGTCCTCGATTAAGTTGTCGCCAAGCACAAATGCAACCTTTAGATCCAGACCTTTGCTCATGACCTGCTTTCCGTCAACGAATACACTCAAACTACCTAAGACGACCCACCAGTTCCTGGACCTTCTCCGCCAACCCTCGCGGATTGTGCGCTCCGCCATTGACAACGACTTTGATTCTCTTCTCGGCCAGAAGATCAACAGTCTGCTCGATACCATCCCAGGCCGTCTGCTCCCAGCCAGGATGCGTTCCAGCAGCATGCGCTTGTGCATTCTCGGCAATGTTGACTTCAGCGAGGTAGTCGCCGGTGATGAAGTCAACGTCTCCAAGTTCAGCCTGGTAGCGCATATGGTAGTCAGGGTCAGCTGTAGACGTTAGTGATGCTAAAACAGCGACATTGGGAATATTACCTTTGTAGCCTGAGCAGTTCGCGATTCGGACCGGTCTGCTTCCTCGTTGGGTCGTCCATCGTGTGGTGTAGTCTGGAGCTGACATGATGATTGTTAATTCTGCTTATGCAAATTTACGACAGCTCGACACAAGATTATTTGTACTGATCCCTCGATGTTTGAGATTTGCACTACTACGTCTTGTTCTCTGTTCGTACAGAGGGCAATACGGAGAGTCGGTTCATGAGTGCGGGGAGACAAATGCTCCTGATTGGCCAGATTCACGACTCGCATCACACGACTCGACCGAGGGCCGAACTTGGCAAGACACCACGACGTCGATGAATTCCAGAATGCGGTTGTGGAACTCAACACGTGTTCGTCGGATGCCTACGTGTATCCAACAACAGTGGAGACATGCCGGGCGGGGATTTAAAGCGGAAATGGCCTGTATTCTTTGTTCAATGTACCGTAAATAATCAATGAACGGGCCACCTCAACGAACGGGTCACCCCACCAACTTTCTCACCTCCACGGAAGTGAGGCTACACCACCACGTAGAGTAATTATTATTATACAAGAAGCTGTCAGAATATAATATTAACTATTGCGAAACTTTTGGCTATCTCAGTTTTTCTGTAGGACGTGTGACGCGGCCACTACGGGTCTCAACTCCTCGGGGTGCGGAGCTGGGCTCATGAGCCACCTGTGGACGACGCCTCGCTGCACCACCACCTTTTGATATTTTTGACTGCGGCTTCTTTGAGGTCTTCTTCCTTGCCTGTTTAGGCAATTTGGATACTTTCTGCGCGTTCTTAAGCTCTCTCACGCGCTCCTTCTCAGCCTTCCGAGCCTGCTTTTCACGCTCTTCTTGGGCCCTCTTTTGAGCAGTCTCCTCACGCCTCCGCGCAGCCTTCTCAGCATTATCTGCCTTAGTCTTCTCTCTTAGAAGCTTGTTGTTATACCGTAGTTGCTTCTGATCTGCCTTTGCTGCCTCTTCTGCCATCTCCTGCTTCTCCGCATCCCTCATACGTCGCCAATTAGGTGAGGAGGCAGCAGGCTGAGGCTCAGTTTGCTTAGGAGGCGTCACAGGTGGTGGTGGTATTGACTTTTTGAAGCGATCGAGTATGACGTCAGGTTCAAGTGGGTGGATACCTGTGGATTCAAAGGCACTCAACACCAACGTTTCTGTGAAGGTATTGATCCAGGCAGGCCAGAATAGACTTATGAAGTCTGCCTTTTGTACTGGGAGCCATCCCTCCGTTGTGTGGTTGTGATAGATAAGCTCTTTTGAGTAATTTTGACTCAGGGGCTTGAAGCATGATATATCTAGGGGTTGCAGCGTATGGGTCGCGTGTGGGGGGTATACCAGCACCAGAATTCGATTGTCATCGCAGTAATCGATGAAGGCCTTTGTCACGTGGCTGCCGTGGCCGTCTAGGATAAGTAATCTGTACTTTCTCCGAGCTTTCCTCTTAGTGGCGGGATCAAACACCTGCTTAAGCCAGGCAACGCCGAGATCGTCGTTCGTCCAGCCACTGGGTGATACTGAGAAGTATATAGAGTGAGTCTCTGGGTCAATATCGTGTACCCAGTTGGATTGCACCTGATCTCCGGCTGCGGAGAAGATCATCGCAGGGGGGAGGGTAGTACCGTCAGCACATATACACCCTATAACGGTTATCCACTCCCGATTGGCATCGTGACTAGCTTGTTTGAAGCGCCTCTCCTTGTAGAGTACCTTATCAAATACTCTTTTAGTCTTACCAATTACCCCAATCATAAATCCCTTCTCGTCCATATTGTAGGTATTCTCAGGATCCACCTTAAACTCTGCGACTTTCCTGGCTAGAAGACCGAAATATAGACGGTATCTTCCACCATTATCAGCCTCATGACGACTGCTTTCCATGGGGGTGGTCCAGGCAGTGATAAGGGTGTCGTTGTGACGGTGAATGAGCCTAGAAACCCATGCCCCAGAAGGCTCCCATTGGCACAAGGGAGTCGCGAAATTGATAATCATTTGCCGCGTAGGTGGACAGTGTTTCTTAGTGAGGCTTCTGATGTATTGTACAAGCTCCAGCTCATCGCGTTGAGATAGTAGTCGGCGTTGATCATGAGCCCCTGCACGGGTCGTTCTCCGACCCTGGTGTTGTTCCGTCAAAGTAGTGCGGGAACAACGATGTTTTTTGGCAAGACTTCGGTACGAAAAAGATTCTCCAGGTCCCAGAGACTTTATCTCTGCAAGGGCTTCTTCAACAGTCATCGTGGTGGTGAGTTGGTGTGGGGGTCAAAGTAAGTGTGAAAGTTGGTGGGGTGACCCGTTCATTGAGGTGGCCCGTTCATTGATTAGTCACGGTAACGTACTCCACGGGCGAGCCGATCACTCTGCCAAGACCACACCAAACCTCTACCTTACCACACAATGCCTCAACAACAACACAAATCTAAGCCCTTAAAAGAAGCTGCGATACAGCTTGCGCTCCAGGCAATTAAACAAGACGCGACACTTACATTGCGACGCGCTGCAGCTATCTATAACGCGCCTTACACCACACTACACGATCGATACACAGGACGACCTGCACGAGCTGATTGTACGCCGAATCAACGGATTATGGATCAGACTGAGGAGAATGTGATTGCTGAGCACATTCTTGAGCTAGATGCACGAGGATTTGCCCCTCGGCTGGCTGCTGTAGCTGATATGGCCAATTCTTTGCGTGCTGAGCGCAATATGGGCCATGTTGGCGTAAACTGGCCCAATACGTTTGTCAAGCGCCGCCCTGACCTCCAAGTAATGTTCAATCGCAAGTACGACTACAAGCGAGCCCTCTGTGAGGATCCAGAGATTATACAAGGCTGGTTTGGGCTTGTAGCGAATGTCAAAGCCAAGTATGGCATCCAGGACGATGACACATACAACTTTGATGAGACAGGCTTTATGATGGGCCAGATATCTACAGGAGCAGTTGTCACAGGTTCAGAGCGTCGAGGACGGCCCAAGGCAGTGCAGCAGGGCAATCGAGAGTGGACCACGGTCATACAGGGCATCAATGGCACGGGATGGGCCATTCCACCCTTCATCATCTTCAAAGGCCGCTACCATCTCTCTGCCTGGTACAAAGAGCCTGATCTGCCCCAGGACTGGATTATTGCAGTCTCTGAGAACGGATGGACCACCAACAAGCTTGGTCTGGACTGGTTGAAGCACTTTGATGGCCATACAAAGAGGCACACCCGAGGAGGGTACCGGCTGCTCCTTATTGACGGCCATGAGAGCCACAACTCCCTTGACTTCCAACAATACTGCAAGGAAGCAAACATTATTACACTGTGTATGCCTCCACACTCATCGCACCTCTTACAAGCACTAGATGTGGGTTGTTTTGCCCCTCTAAAGAAGGCGTATGGGCGCCAAGCCGAGAATCTCATGCGCAACTACATTACTCATATTACTAAAACTGAGTTCCTACCATGCTTTGTAGGTGCCTACAAGGAGACATTTACTTCTAGCAATATCCAAGGAGGCTTCCGAGGCGCTGGATTAGTCCCCTTTGACCCAGAACGGGTCATAATGGGTCTTGATGTCCGCCTACGTACCCCACCGCTACCTACTGTGGAAGATACTCCCTAGCAGTCCCAAACCCCGAGCAATACCCTGCAATTAGGGTTGCAATCAACGCTGGTTCGAGAGAGGATTCAAAGGCATGCAAGCAGCTCACCAACTTCAATGGTTGAGGCGCTTGAAAAGCTTGCCAAAGGCACAGCTATGGTAGCGCACAAGCTGGTGTTGGCTCAAAAGGAGATTACTGGGCTTCGAGCAGCAAATGAGGCCGCCACGCGACGTAAATCGTATAAAAGAAAGCAGTTACAGCAGGAGGGGGTCCTAAAAGCTGAAGAAGGCCTTCGATTAACTACTCTAAATGAGTTTGGGGCGCGTGGTGATGGTAAGAAGGCAAGGAAGCGAGTGCGTGTTGAAGGAGGTGAGGCAACCCAAAGACGCTGTAAAAAGTGCCACAAGGTAGGGCATAACTCGCGCACGTGTAAGAAGGCTGCAGAAGGTGTTACTGAATTATATTATGTGCTGTACTACTGTATACAAGGCTAACATGGGCCAATGCGAGCCATAATAGGGTGGAGGTTTGGTGTGGTCTTGGCAGAGTGATCGGCTCGCCCGTGTGATCGGCTCGCCCGTGGAGTACTTAGTGAAAATTGTGTATTGTATGAGGCCAGAATCAAAGTTCTGGCTGGAAGGCTATTTAACTAACAAACACGGTTGGGAGTGGTTACCCAATTGGAATCCTGGTTCTTACCGCCACCACCGGTGGGGTAGGTACCTCCAACATTCTTGATCTCACCCGTTTGGCCATCTTGTCCAACATCGAAGAGCAGCAGCGCCATGACGACAAACGAAGCAGGCCGTAATGGCACCAGTGATAGCAACAGTACACATGAGATTATGGATTAGTACTCAATCCCTCAAGAGACGCAGAAGGTGTTTGACCAGGGCATTCTCAACAACCCCCTCGTCGCCTCCACGCTCCCCAAGGGTATCGCGGCTCGCCGAAGCGGCAGCCAAAGTGCGCTTCGAGGGAACAGACAAGCCTAGCATTCCTATCAGCTGGCGCTTCGCCGAGAGCATCTCCGCGCTGAAAGGCCTCGAGGCCGCCATGACCAACGTGCTGCTGCAGCGCAAGTACGGGCTCGAGCCACAGGAAGCCGTCATCAACACGTGAGTCACCTCCGCGTGTTGGAAACCGGTATCAAGGGCTAATCACGTGATCCCTAGCCCCTTTACTTATATACTACTTCTCCTAGTTATCTAGTCTATTACTTAATATTAGAGTCTAGCAATTGTGTAGTAGGTGAAGCACAAAATGTATATTGTCACAGCGCGCGACGTTGAACCAGACTAGACAGTAAGAGCGTGGCATAGTGTTTGTTAAGCATAAAGCAAGTACAATTAACAAGCGTGATAATTCTCTAAGTAACTCCCTAATCCAGTACGTCGCATATCGAATTAATCCCATCCATCAAGCGCGCTCGTCCAACCCCACGCGACATCTAATAGTAGTATCAAGAAAACGAGCTAGTAAACAACCCCCCTGCACCACGCTCTCGCGCGCACACGTGAGCCGCCGAGCAGCAAGACTACACCCACACGCCGCAACCCCGTTCCTAGCAAAGCACAGCACAGCACAGCACAGCGTGCTGACGCGCCCATGAGTCACCCCGCCTCCCGAGTAAGATTGTATATGCAGCCTCCGCAGCGGTCGTGAGTCACGCCTGAGTCGTGATGATAAAAGCTGTGGATGCCGATGAGATTCGATACCAAGACGTCAGACACAAGAAACAAGACAAGACACCAAGACACACAAAGCCAGCATGCATACTTGGAACAGCCTACCCACCCCTCCGCTCCGCATCACAACTCCCCGGCTGTCACTCGAGCGGCTGACGGATGCAAGCGAGGGGAGTCGGGATGTGCAGCTGTTTCATGAGAATTGGTCGGATGAGGGGGCGACGGGGTGGAGGTATGTCTTTTCTTCTTTTTCTTTCTCTTTTTCTTTCTCTTTTTCTTTCTCTTTTTCTATTGTGTTTGGCTATGAGTCGCAGAATTCGCTATTCTCGGACTCGGACTCGGTTCGGTCTCGGTCTCGCGTCCTCCTTCCACTTCAATCCACCCCATCTGCTATGTCCATCTGTGTCCAAAAACATCTAACTCGCCCAGTATGCAAGGCGCAACCAAATCCCTCGCTGAGAGCAGGGCGCGTATGGAATTGCATCTGCGGGAGGCGGATACTTGGTTCTACGCTATCTTCCTCCATGCCTCCTCCCCTTCCACCTTCCCCTCCACCCCCTGCAACACATCCAATCCCTCCCCCTCCACCACTCCCTCAACCGACCGCAGACACATAGGCAGCATATCCCTCCGCCGCTCCCACCACCACACTCCTTCACCGCCGTGCCGCTAACCGACGAAGAGGTCGCAGCACGGCAGCGGGCGCTGGGGGATGTGGACTTACAGATCAGAGTGCTGGGTTATGCGCTGTTTGAGGCGTGGCACGGGCACGGGTTTGCGACGGAGGCGGGGGGTGCGTTGGTTGAGGCGTATAGGGGGGCGGTGGGGTTGTGGAGGGCAGGCCGAGACGGGGGAGAGGGCCGAGGAGCAGAGGGACGAGGAGCAGAGGGTCAAGAGGAAGGAGGGGAAGGGGAAGTGAAAGCCGAAGAAGGACCCACCCCCAAGCAAACCAAATTCTACATCGAAGCCGGCGTCGACATAGACAACCCCGTCAGCCAGCGGGTGCTGCAGAAGCTGGGGTTCCGCAGCGTGGGCATGAATGTCTATCCCGTCAAGGCGTGGTTGAATGGCGCATGGCGCGGGCCCGGGTGGTGGATTGTGGGGCTGTATTTGTAGGGGGGTGTGGATGAAGATGCTGGGAGGCTGGGAGGCTGGGATTGTAATGTAGAGAAGGTAAGATTAATATATTACAAGTTCTAAACCCACACTTCTCTACTAACCCCCCTCCTATAAACACAACCACACACCATCTACCTACAAACCCCCTACTCCAACACCATCCCCTCCCCATTCCCCAACTCGCGAAACGCCACCTCGCCCCACTCCCCGCCCACCTCGCCCAGCGCATCCTCCAGCGTCCACACCCTGCGTCTGAGAAACCAGCTAATCAAGCCGCCCCCCGTCTTAACCTCATCGTGCGTGGCGACCCAGTACCGCGCCCGCAGCGCGCGCTGTGCCAGCAGGCCGTTTCGCGCGCCGAGATTCAGCTGCTGGGCGGCCGAGATGCGGACGTCGTGCAGGCCGTGCAGGAAAGCGAGGATGCGCAGCGGGGGGTCGGCGAGCGTCAGGGGCGAGAGCGAGGTGTGCGGGATGCCGTGGGGCGTGTAGAGGAGGGCTTCTGCGGGGGGTTGCGGGGGGTCGAAGGCCGGGGTGATGGAGAGGGAGGGGCGCGGCGCGCGCGGCATGCTGGACGCGAAGGGCGAGGTGGCGAAGGCGAGGAGTAGCGCCGAGTGGTAGTTTAGCGCGTCGCCGGCGGCGGTGAGGCGCGCGATGCTGAGCCAGGCGGGCAGGGGCGGGAGCGAGAGGTCGTGCCAGTCGGTGTGGTCGGTGAAGGTTGGGGTTGTGGTGACGCAGCGGAAGTGCGACCACGAGGCGATGAGCTTGGCGGCTTCCTGTGCAGATTAGCAGGGCCCGGGGGGAGAGGCGCGGTACCGACGTCTGTCGCAAACACGGGCACGTCGGGGTGCACCTCGAGCAGCGTGTCCTTGTGGCAGTGGTCGGTGAACTCGTGCGAGACAGCAACGGCGTCAATGAGCGTCTCGCCGGCTGCCTGGCTGCTCAGCATACCGCCCGCGAGCATCTCGACCTGGCGCACCAGCGCCTCGACGTCGGCCACGCTCTGCACCGCGCTGGGCGTCGCGTGCCACTGCTGCGAGAACCACCGGGCCACGTCCGACTGCCCGCCCGCAAACCACGGGTCGATGAGGACGTTGTAGTAGACGCGCCCACCGTGCTTGACTGCGTTGGCCGGGCGCGGGATCTGCAGCAGCCACGACGTGTCGGCGTTTAGGTGGTGCAGCAGCGGGCGGCGCGTGGCGAGCGCGCGGACGACGGCATCGCGCGTTTCGAGGTGCAGCTGTGCCGACGGCTCGTCTAGAGGTGTTGACACCGACAGCTCGTCCATATCTGCAGTTCGCACCGACGGCTCGTCCTGGTGAGTGTTAGCACCCAGGCATCGTGGCGGTGGTGTTGAAGTCAAGGACATTGCATCGGGAGCCAGGGGATGACGCAGGGTCCAGCTAGCTCGACGTCACTAATAACTTTACCACAACCACAACCAACCATCAACCACGACCACGACCACGACTATCACCACGACCACGACTATCACCACGACCACGACTATCACCACGACCACGACTATCACCACGACCACGACTATCACCACGACCACAACTATCACCACGACCACAACTATCACCACAGCTACAACTATCACCACAACCACAACTATATACCTACCTGTCACCACACAACCTCAACCCCAACCCCAACCATCCCGCAAACCCCCTAATCCCCAACAACCCCACCTTACAACACTACCTTACACCCCTTACACCCAATCCTACCTTCCTTCCTACACTACCTTACTACACCCTCCCATTCACACCACCTTACCACACCCTCCCCCCTGCCCCGACATTCAGCCTATCTACAGCTACTATCAGGCTAGCTGCCGGCATGTAGCAGTGCGGCCTTTTTTGCTGCTGGGTGACGGTTTAGGTATAGGTAGAAGTACTGCTGCTAGGTGACAGTATAGGTATAGGTACTGCTGCTAGGTAACGGTATAGGTATAAGTACTGCTGCTAAGTAATAGTTAGTAACGTACTCCACAAGCGAGCCGGTCACCCAAGCGAGCCGGTCACCCAAGCGAGCCGGTCACTCAATTTTACACCAAAAATTAAGATTTTTGCACCTTAATAACTCTACAACCAGATAATAGAATTGTCTAAAACTTGAAATACTATGCTGCATCTACGTAAAGATCAATTCTATAGAAGCGCTAGGATCCTGTATCAGTCGCACCAGAGTTATTAAACAAAAATCAAAATACAGGGATTATTTTAGCGTACTTTCTAATAACTCTACACACGTTAAGGATAGAGCTTAGATCTCCAGGGCAACTGATCTTGACATAGGTAAAGCATAGCATTTTGATTTTTAGACAATTCTATCATCTGGTTGTGGAGTTATTAAGGTGCAAAAATCTCAATTTTTGGTGTAAAATTAAGTGACCGGCTCGCTTGGGTGACCGGCTCGCTTGTAGAGTACGTTATACACACTATTTAAGCTGCTTAATTAGTGGTTATATAACGTGGTTTATCATCGAGCCGCCAGGTATCACCGAACCGCCCACCCCTCGCCAACTTTGCGACTATTACAACAACTATTACAATGCCATCACAACGCAACGCGCAATCGTCCTATAACGAAGGTACACTATACCTTGCTATCCAAGCTACAAAAGCTACTGTGCCTGACAGTATAAATCATGCGTCTAAGGCCTTTGGTGTTCCCCGATCAACGTTAAGAGACCGACGCGCTGGAGGGCTTGCACGACGCGATCGCGAGGCCAATTTAAAGAAGCTGACAAAGGTAGAAGAGGAGGCGATAGTTGACCGTATACTTGAGCTGGACACGCAAGGGATAGGCGCGACAAAGACTATGGTGCAAGATATGGCTAATGATCTACTTGCCGCACGCGGTTGGTTGGTTGGTTGGTATTCGATTTTCGTCCATAGGATGGGGATTAAGTCCACCATCACCGCCTCCCGAAGGGCATATAGGACGTGCTAAGCTATGGAATTACAGTGCTGCCACACTACCTTAGAAAGCATTTCTTGCCTGCGCGGGTATTGCTACCATTTCAGAACTACAGCTCCCCTTCCAATTGGGGAGACTGAGCAGTGTGTGTACATCAGGGTGGTTCCCTTGTGTGTATTCAGAGGCGGTTTGAGTGCCATGAGAGAGAGTAGGAAAGAGTAGGTGGGTGTGAAGAGCCGGTGCCCTGCCGAATCGAAGCCGTGGCTCTGCGCGAGGAGAGCCTTTGTACTAGGCTTGGCCATGCCTGTGTCTGAGGAGATAGGTGTAGTAGGTAGGCAGAGCCAGGCCTGTCCTTCTTCTTTATCCCCAAGGGTCGTGAAATCTAAGGCCATGCTGGCTGCCTTGTTTGCGTGTTGTGTCAGGTCTGGGACGCTGACAGTCGGTCTTCAGAGAGCTGAAAGCAGCTCTCATCGTTGTGGGTGTGGAGAGCCGGTGCTCTGTCGAATTGCGCCGTAGCTCTTCGCGTGGAGAGCCTTGCGGTAGGCCTGGCGATGCCCTTATACTGCAAGAACAAGGAGTGGCAAAACTGTCTCCTTGTCTTGGTGGTGGTTGTGGCCTTCGACCGAACGTGAAAATCTGAGTAGCGCACGGGCCATTTTGAAGAGAATTCAGCTCAGCGAAGAGCTGAAAGACAAAAGAGGGCAGCGCGCCTGCCACAACACCTGCAGCGGGGAGAGGACGTTGGGAAACAGATTTAAGAAGGCATTTGAGTCGTGTTTGAACGAAAAATCGATGGAAATCGACCTTTCGCTGACCTGGAAAAGTTGATGTTCGGTGTTGCCGCACGCGGTGAAGGACCTGTTGGCAAGCTCTGGGTAAACAGGTTTAACACGCGTACCCAACAGATCAAGCTTCGACGTAGCCGACCGTACGATCGTCAACGAGCCCTGAACGAAGATACACGCGTTATAACGCCCTGGTTCGAGCTGGTTAGGAACACAAAGGAGAAGTACGGAATCCTAGATGGAGATACCTACAACTTCGACGAGACTGGGTTCATGATGGGCATAATTGGGTCTAAGATGGTGTTCACAGGCTCAGAGAAGCGATCTGACCCTAAGAATATCCAGCCAGGCAATCGGGAGTGGGTCACAATCATCACCGGCGTCTGCGCTGCTGGCTGGGCTATCCCACCCTTCATCATCTTCCAAGGCAAGGTCCTGATCACAACCTGGTACCCTGATCTGCCTCGTGATTGGGTAATTGCAACCAGCGAGAACGGCTGGACAACAAACAAGCTTGGTCTGGAGTGGTTGAAGCACTTTGACGCGTCTACAAAGGAGCGTACTATTGGCGCCTACCGTCTGCTTATTATTGATGGCCACGAGAGCCACAACTCTGCAGAGTTCAAGGAATACTGCGCAGAACACAAGATTATCACCTTGTGTATGCCCCCGCACTCGTCGCACCTGTTGCAGCCGCTTGACGTGGCCTGTTTTGGCCCCTTGAAGAGGGCGTACTCGACTGAGGTTGACGCCTGGTCACGATACTCAAAGACACAAATTAAGAAAGAGTTCTTCCTCACTGGCTTCCAGACAGCCTATTACAAGGCTATTACAAAAGATAATATCCACGGAGGCTTCAGAGGCGCGGGACTAGTTCCTTTTGACCCAGAGCGAGTGCTATCGAAGCTTGATGTGGTCCTTCGCACGCCAACACCACCACCACCAGAGACTACCCCATGGGAATCCAAAACACCAACCAGCGCAAAGGAGGTTGAGTCGCAAACGTTGTATATCCGCGAGCGCATGCGATTTCACAGAGATTTGCCCCTGTCTCCTATTATGAAATCACTTGACCCGCTTGCTAGAGGGGTTGCGCGGATAGACCATGCCAACGTGTTGCAGAGAAGGGAAATGGATGGCATAAAGAAGGCTATTAAGGCTCTGACAGCGCAGCGTGGTCGCAAAAGAAAGTATATCCAGACAGAGGAGGCTCTTACGGTTGGTAAGGTACAGGATATGATAGCTAAGAAGGATGGTGGTGGTGGTGAGGCATCTGAACAGTCTGGGAAGAAGGTGCGCAAAGAGAGGCACTGCAGACGTTGCGGCAAGACTGGCCACAATTTGCGCACCTGCACTGCAGAAATATTAGATGCAGATGATAGCGCTGCTTCTAAAGAGTAATTGTAACGATTGTAATTATTAGTGCAGCGTTGTGGTTAAGCGTAATAGTCCTGTAATAGTTGGTAAGTCTTAAAAAGTTGGCAAGGGGTGGCGGTTCGGTGATACCTGGCGGCTCGATGATAAACCACGTTAACACAACAGCACACAATATAAACACAATATGTATTTAATCTAATACATTACCAACCTTTAAACCCCTAAACCCCTAACCTACCTAGCTACATGTTACTATTCTACACCCGCAATATACTTATTTAATGCAGCCCACCAAAAAAAACTAAACACCACGCAATGCAATGCCGAACCCAATCCGCACAAAACCCTACAAAAACACGCCAATTTTAGTGTTCGGGAGGAAGGAAGGAAGGAAGGAAACAGAGTACCGTCATGGCAAACCCATCCCCAAAAGAATCCCTTACCCCCTAAACCCCCCTCTGGGCCCTCCGGGTGCTATCCACCCGCCTATCTATCCGACAGCGCGTCGTCTGCGCGCTTGGACGTGTGCTTAATAGACTACTCCTTACACTACTCCTCCCACCACTCCTCACTTTACACCACTCCTCGACAGCATCTTGAGTCCAAAACATTCTCTTACACCAACCTAAATTCGCACAAAAACGCATCAACCCACCTAGCTCGACGGAATCGACTCATTATACACCCTCGCAAACTCCTCCGCGACCTCCCTGGCCCTCACCGCAAAATACACCGGCACGAGCCCCTTATCCTTCCCCGGCCGTGTCGCCTGGACCATCTTCCCACTGCTCCCGGTGACACTCGCGCGCAGGGCAGGCAGGATCTGGTAATTAAGCGGTGTGGCGCCACTGGGGATACGCATGCGGACGAAGCACTTAGCCGTCGTTTTATCTTTGAGGATCCAGAGGGGACCACGCGCAAAGTTTTCCCACTTCTTGGCGCCGTCGCCGTGGTCGACTTGCTGCTTGGCGAGGGCGAGGTCCGTGTGGAAGATGATGGAGTTGGAGGCCGTTTCTTCGGGGTGAGGGCCGAGAGGTCGATTTGGGCGTGCGCTTCGGGTTCGTCGTCCGAGGCGGCGGGCTCGGCTTCTGAGAGCGGTGTGCCGGCCCGCGAGGAGAATACGGATGACGGCACGGAGCTGGGGGCTGACGCGCCGAAGTTGGGGGCGAGCAGCGACGCTCCGTTGCTTCCGCCAAAGCTGAATAGACTACCAGCTGGAGGCGGCTTCGCGGGTGTGGTGGAGAACTCAGCTGGCGAAGGCGTCGCTGGCTGGAACTGGAAGGACGGCGCATCCTTCTTCTTCTCAGTCGCAGGCGCACCAAACTTGATCGGGCTGCCGACCTTGAACGTCTGGTCGCCCGCAAAGGTCGAAGCCTTGGGCGGCGCTGTGTTGGCGCCCGCATTGTCAAAGTTGAAGAACGCAAACGGCTTGTTTGTGGGCGTCGAAGTCCCGTTGGTCTGGCCGAAAATAGACGCAGGCTTGTCGTTCTCCTTCTCCGCTTCAGAGTCGGCGTCGTCGGCCCTCGTCATCCGCGAGAGCAGACTGCCCTTGGTGCCGGTCGCCTGCTTCGTGCTCGTTGCATCGTCTGACTCCGTCTCTGACCCGCCAAACTTGCGCTTGGGCGACGTCGACCCTGTAGACCCGACCGCCTGGTCGTTCTGCGCATGCTCATCCTCATCGTCCGAGTCGTCTTGGTTGTTGGACGACGGGCCAGACGACAGATGGCCGAACAGGTTGGATGCCGGGCTCGGCGCAGCGCTGGGGCTGTCAAACACCGAACGACCACCCGTAGTGGAGGCTGCGGGGCTGGCCGCGCGAGGCGTGAACAGACTCGGCGTGGACACACCGCTCGTCGGCTTGGCGAGGTTGGCGAACAGGTTGGCGGCGGGCTTGGGGGTTTCTTTGGCGGGCTCAGTGGTAGGTGTGGGTGTGGTGGAACCGGGAGCGTTGGTCGAGGCTGGAAGGCTGAAACCGCCCGCGGACGCAATCGTCTCCTTCTCTTTCGCAAGACGCTCAGCCTCCTCTTTATCGTAGCGTGCGCTCCACTCCTCCTCGGTCTCGTCGTCCGAGTCGTAGTCGGCATCCTTGGCCTTCTTCTTCCGCTCCGCTGCGAGCTGTTCGTACGTTTTTGCCTTTTGAGCAAACTGAGCCGTGAAGTCCGTGTTTCCAGAGCCACCAAAGCTGGGGGTGAAGCCACCCACTGCGGCCTTTGGCGCGCCGAAGGATGGGGTGAAGCCAGTAGAGGTCTTTGTAGCTTCAAACGACGGCGTAAATCCAGACGCGTTTGAGTCTTTGGGGGCTGATGAACCAGTAGAGGCGCTGAAAGAGGGAGTAAAGCCCGACGGCTTAGGCGCAGACGGGCCGGCAGACGCACTAAAAGAAGGAGTAAAGCCCGACGGCTTAGGCGCAGATGGGCCGGCAGATGCACTAAACGAAGGAGTAAAGCCAGTACTGGGCGCGCTCTTCTCAGGGGTCGAACTCTTGTTGCCGATAGCTTTCGAGAACAGATTCGAGGTCGCCGTCGCGGGAGGGTTGACTTTGGGGGTAGATGATGGTGTCGACGATTTCGGTGTCGGTGTGCGAGGCTCAGCGGGACGGGAACGCTTCGAAGACGACTCCTGGACATCGGACCCATCTTCAATGCCCCTGCGCTTGGAGAGCGCCGACTCGGTGCCGGTGACGCCCTTTGCTGCCGCACGCTGCTTCTTCGCGTTATCGATCTTGGTCTTGATCGAGCGCGACTGCTGGTGGTGCCAAATCGAGAGGAGTGACCAATCGGCTACGAGGGACGCATTGCCGATCATCTCGCGGTACTTCAGGTTCATAGCCTGGAGCTGGAGGCTCAGCTCAACCACGTAGTCGACCAGACCGTCTGCGTTCTGAGGTGCAGTGATGTCTTGCACAGCCCAGTCCTTTGGCACGCTGAGCTTGCCGATCTTGGGCAGCTGCGGCGCGACCGCTGTGTCCAGTGTTGGACTGGGTTCTGTGGAGGGCTTTGGAGGATTGAACAAGCTGGAGCCACTTGACGCACCCGGAAGACTTGCAAACGGGTTCGACGCTTCCTTCGTGGGAGACTGTTGGGCTGGTGGTGTGAAGGCGGGCTGTGACTCGGGCGCCTTGAACGCGTCCTGGGTGCTGTTTGCGCCAAAGGACGGGAATGAGAAACCAGAGCTGGCCTTTGGCTGAGCACTGAACATTCCGGCCTTGGCCTGGGCCTTGTCCGTTGTCTTTGCCGGCTGCGGTGTGCTGAAGCCGCTGAACATGTTCGTCTTGGGCGCATCAGGCGCCTGGAACATGGGAGGCTTCTCGCTTTCTTTGGGTGCGCTGTCCTTTTGTGACGCGCCAAACATGCTGCTGAAGTCGGGGGCGGGTGTGCTGGCCGGCTTTGCGAGTCCAGCAAAGAGGCTGTCCTTGGGTGCTTCTGGTGTTGCGCTGGTGGCCTGGTCTGTGGGCTTCACGCTGTTGAAGAAGCTCGGGGTAGCGGGTGTTGGCTCCTGCGGCTTTGGTGTTTCCTGCGTCTGGCCAAAGCTGAACTTGGGTGTGCTCGAGCTGGTAGACGTCTGGAGACCGGAGAAGAGGTTGCTGGCTGGCGCTGGCGCGGGTGTGCTTGCACTTCCAAACATGTTCGTTGTTGTAGTCTCAGCAGGCTTTGGTGTGCTTGCACCTCCAAACACGTTCGTTGTTGTAGTCTCAGCAGGCTTTGGTGTGCTTGCACTTCCAAACACGTTCGTTGTCGCAGCCTCAGCAGGCTTTGGTGTGCTTGCGCCTCCAAACACATTTGGCGCGGGCGTCGCAGCCTCGGCAGGTTTTGGCGTCGCCGCAGCACCAAAGCCAAACATGTTCTTCTGCGGTGTCGCGCTGTTCTGCGAGCCCTCGCTCTTCTGCGCGGGTCCGCTAAAGCTGAAGATGCTGGATGTGGGCGCCGGTGTGCTCGTGCTGGCCGGGGCAGCTGAGGCGGTGGCGCCGAACTGGAAGGACGGGGTGCTCGCTGCGGCGGGCGTGGATGTGCTGTTCGCGCCGAGTGTGGATGAGCTGTGTGCGCCAAAACTAAACGTCGGCTGCGAAGCGGGCGCAGGCGTACTGGGCGCAGCAGCCGACGAGCTGGTGCCCCCAAACGAGAAAGTGGGCGTCGACGCGCCATTAGCAGTGCCGAACAAGCTCGTCGACGCCGAGGCACTGCTCGCATTATTCTGCGCACCGCCAAACGGATTGCTCGGCGGCTGGCTGCCAAACACGGCGCCGCCAAAGGCCGTCGACGCGGCATTCCCGTTGGTGTTCGCCACACCGCCATTGAGGCCGCCAAATGGATTATTCGCCGACGACGCGGGGGAAAAGTCGAAGCCGGCTGCAGTGGGCGGCTGGAAAGCGGCACTCTGATTTGCAGCTCCGAAGCCCGGGGCCGGGAACGAGTTGCTGGTGAAGGCATTGCTCGACGACGACGGCTGTGCGGGCGGAAAACTACTAGTCGCGGCGCCACCAAACGCATTCCCTGCGCCAAACATGCCTGCGCTGCCGTTCTCGCCGATGGGCGCCGAGGCGCCGAAGCTGAAGCTGGGCTGGGCTTGCGCTCCGCCGAAACTCATGCTCTGCGAGAGGCCCTGGGACGCGTTAGCATGGCCGGTCTGCATGAGACTCGAGACGCGGGTGGTGAGGACTTACCGACGAGGCAGTACCAGCCGCGCGACGGGGCTTAACGGCCTTGATCCTACTGCACGTCAGCATCTCGCTCCATGGCCCGGCATCCCAGCGCCGCCAAGGGGAGCACCTACTTGCGCGCCGCCAGCTGAGCGGCCGTGGCGCGCTGCGGCGTCTCGGCGGGGCCATGGCGCTCCTCGTACGGGTTCTCGGGGCGGCCCTGTCCGAACACGTTTGCGCGTTTGCCAGACATGGTGCGCGCGGGGGTGGTGCGCGGGTGGTGCGCGGTGTGGTGCGCGGATGGTGGGTGTTGGGTGCGCGGATGGGATGGGCGTCGTGCTGCGATGGCAGGAAATTGTTTTGGCCTAGGCGCTGCCCGTGCTAAGTCCGGAGACGTCACGCTGGGACTAGCCGTGTTGGTAGGCATCTTCACTACCTAGGTACGAAGAAGCTCGTTTTTTATAAGGAACCAACTAAGGTGCACGAGCCACCCCATGAATCCTTAGGAGGAGCGCGCCCTGCAACTACGCACGCAATAGCGCTTATTTTAGTATAATTAATTATAAGATATGAAATAAGCTTATACTACATATCTAGCAAAAATTATAGTGTTTAATAGGTGTTGTAGGTGTTGTTGTGGTGAATTTGCTAGATACGTTTTAATAGGGAACGATCACGCACTAGCTATTTGAGTCCTTATAAAAAACGAGCTTCTTCGTACCTAGGTAGGACACAACACACAGAACATGCACTAAGAAAGCAATATACACAAGAACACCAGTAGAGAAATCTAATTACAATACACTGCAGCGACAAGGCACCAATACTACATGCATGAGAATTTGATACTTTGTACTAGATACCAAGTACTAGACAGTAAATAGCTTGTAGTGAACACCAGATACTGAATACTTTACACTAGATACTAAAACCCGAATAATTTATACTACTACTCTACACTCCACACTCCACACTCCACACTCCACACTCCACACTCCACACTCCACACTCCACACTCCACACTCCACTCCACTACACCTCCCCCCCCCCGTTACTATAGTACCCCCCTACCACTCCCCCACCTCCCCCACGCCCGCCTTCTTCGCCCGCACAATCTTATCGCAATTCAGCAAGCACAGGGGATCAAACGCCCTCTTGAGCTGGCGCATCGCATCAACCGTACTCTGGCCGAGCTCGTGGGGCAAGTAGTCGCGCTTGACGAGGCCGACGCCGTGTTCGCCCGTTGCCGTGCCTTCGAGCTCGAGCGCGCGCTTGACCATGGCGTGGACGAGGGCTGCGGTTTTGGCGTGCTCGGTGTGCCGGTTGTAGAGGATGATTGCTGGGGGGGTTAGTGGGTGGTCGGGGTGGTTGAAGAGGTGGTGTTGGGGGGAGTTAGGGAGATGGACGCACCATGAAAATTCCCATCACCGACGTGTCCGACAATCGAGCCCAGGAGCCCCGATTTGCTGATTTGCTCCTTGGTCTCCTCGATGATCTGCGACAGCCGGCTGATCGGGACCGCGACATCGGTCGTCCACACGGCGACATCATCGCTGCCCTCGCCCTTGGCCATGACGCTCCACAGCGCCTCCTTGCGCGCCTGCCACAGGTCCGCCTTCTCCTGCTCGCTGCGCGCAAACTCAAACGAGACGGACCCGGCCTGCTTGGCCAAGCGCTGCACCTGGCCAACCTGCTCCTTGACACTGGCGGGCGTGCCGGTGAACTTGAAGAAGAGCGTTGGCGCGTTCGCCCACGTCTTGGATGTCGTGCCCGCGTCGTTGATGCACTGCATCTGCACGTCGTCGAGGATCTCGATGGCGGCGATGGGCACCCCCGCGCCGACGACTTTGAACACGCAGTCGGCGGCTGCGCGGATCGACGGGAAGGCGGAGACGGCGACGCTGGTGTGCTGCGGCTTGACGGTGACTTTGAGTGTGGCCTCGGTCACGAGACCGAGCGTGCCCTCGCTGCCGATGAACATGCGGGTGAGGTCGTAGCCGGCGGACGACTTGCGCGGGCGCTGGCGCGTCTTGATGATGGTGCCGTCGGCGAGGACGACGGTCAGCGAGATGACCCAGTCCTTCATGGTGCCGTAGCGGTACGCATTCGTGCCCGAGCAGCCGGTGCCGACCATGCCGCCAATCATGGCGCCGGGGCCTGGATCGGGCGGGAAGAAGAGGTTGTCCTTGGCGAGCTCCTCGTTCAGCAGCTCCCAGCCGACGGCGGGCTGGACCACGACATCGAGGTCGTCCTTGTGCAGCTGGAGGATCTTGTCCATGCGGCTGAAGTCGATGCAGATGCCGCCCTTGGTGGCGGCGAAGTGGCCCTCGAGGCTGGTGCCGCCGCTGTACGGGGTCACGGGGATCTTGCGCTCGTGGCAGACCTTCATGATGGCGCTGACCTCCTCGGTCGAGCCGGGCTTGACGATGCAAAACGGCACGTCACCGGGCTCGGCGGGGTGCGACGACCACGACGAGCCGCTGTGGGACTCGAGGTCGGACCGCTCGAGCGAGATGTTCGCCTTGCCGACAATATCGCGGAAGTCTGTCCAGGCGGCCTCCATGTTGGCCTCGGAGATGTTGTGCTTGATGGGCGGGAAGGTTTCGAGCGGCGCCGTCGACGCGGTATCCGGCTTCGGGGGCTTCATCTGGCCGTAGTAGTAGCCCACGCCGGCAGCGACGAGACAAGCTGTGGCTGTCAGCACGCATCCTCTCGCCACAAGCATCCACCGCAGCGCATACCCGTGATGGTCGCCCAGAACTGCCCGCGCGCCGTCCTCTGCTGCAGCGACTGAATCTGAATCTGCTCGGCCTTTTCCTTCTGCACGCGCTCCTGAATCGTCTCCTGCAGCTGCAGATAGAACGGCCGCTCGCCATCCGGCACGGGTTTCTGCTCCCTGCCGCTGGCCCATCTCTTCTGCGCGTGCTGCGCGCGGCCGACTCCCGCGCGGACTGCGCACCCGCCGCAGCGTGCTCGCCCGGCCGCAGCGCGTGTGCTGCTCGATAGCATCGAAGCTCGGGGAATTCCTCTCAACGACATGGCGACTAGGTCGCAGCGCGGGACATTGCTCTGGTGTGGAGCTTGGGCGCCTGCCGTGATGTTTCGAGAAGTACGTGATGTTGCAAGAACTAGCGTCCATGTCGTGCAGATGCCCAAGTCCGAGCGACCAACTACCGTAACCCTAACCCTATCGGCTCGAAGAGGAAGGGATATCAGACACAGAAGAGATATTAGAGAAGATCGTTCAAATTGAGGCATGTCTTACGCAGAGCACTAACCGCAAAACCTACAACCCAATTCAAACAAGCTTCTTTGTAGTTTAATGCCTACATTATTCTTGAGATGCAACAAATTTTTCCTCGAGGATATTTGACGTTAGTATTAATTGCACTTCACTTTACAGCATATCAAGCAACACCGAACTCATCACTCCACTCCACCCCAACCCATCAACCACATCACACCCACACACACTCGCGTGACACACCCAGTAATCATATTTCACCAAGATGCATTCGCAAAAAAACGAAGCGACAAATACATAAAACCCAAATCCAGCATCCACACTGGGTTATCCCACCCAACCAAGCCAACGCAGAAAATGCACGCTTCGTGCTGTGATGCGCCGGGAAACGATATGCGGAGATATATATATGCGGGGGAAGCGATGCGAGTAGAATCAGCAAGCGTGAATCGTGATGGAAAGACGAGAAAAGGAAAGAGGCCTGGCCTGGCCGGACGCTGGACGCCGGACGCCGGGGGGAATGAGGTGGTGGTGGTGGTGGAGATATTTATGCTGGCGGCTACCACACAGAACCCAACCCCTACGTCGCCACCATCCTCGACATCCTCAACAACCTCGTCCTAAACCACGTCACAAAGCTCAACCAGCGGCCCTTAGCCGCCCTCTTCGTCGTAACGCCCGGCGTAACGCCCGCCTTCTCGAGGTCCACGGTACTAACGTGCTTCGGCAGCGAATTGACATGCGCCTCGCGGTAGTCTGAGTACTGGCGGCCAGCGACAGACGGGCGAGGCGTCTTCTCGGCGTGTGCGTCCGAGACGCTGCGGGCGCGCCTGCCCTCGTCGCCGCGGTCCGTGGCTTCGGATTTGCGGCGCTGGTGCTCGTCGCGCTTGGCCTGGCGGCGGTGATCGCGCGAGGCTTGCTTGGAGGCTTCTTTTTCGTAGCGGCGCTCTTTGGCGAGCTCGTCTTCCTCGAACTTGGCGCGGGCCGCGCGGATTGAGGCGGCGCGCGAGGCGGCGTCGAGTGGCGAGTCGCGCCCGCCACGGATGAAGCGCAGACCCTGGTCGAGCGAGGTGCGCGAGCTGGGCGAGGTGGTGTCGATGGATTTGAGCGTGTCGCCCCGCGAGCGCGCTTGCGCGACGGGCGAGGTCAGCGAGATGGTCGACTGCGAGTAGGTGCTGGCGAGGCGGGTGGTGGAGTTGTTGGTGTTGATGCGCAGGGAGACGCCGGGCACCGAGGAGAGCGAACCCGATCGCCGGCGCGGCTCCAGCGCGTTCTGGCGCAGGCGGAGCTCGTCGTCGGACAGGATGTCCTCGCCCTCGTGCTCGACGTCGAGGAGCGACGAGGGCGACGACTGGGACGCGGGCGGCAGGAAGGTCGAGGGCTGCGGCGTCAGGCGGACGGCAGGCATAGGCGTCGGGCGGGTCAGCCCCCCGGACGAGGTGGAGAACTGGGAGGTGTTGGAGGTCGAGCGGGTGTGGCGGTGGCGGCCATTGACGGGGGTGAAGGTGACATCTGTGATGGAGCGGGCGTAGGAGGGGTTGTAGTCGCGGGCGTAGGAGGGGTTATAGGAGCGGGCGTAGGCGTTGTAGTCGCAGGCATAGTCGCGGGCAATATCGAGGCCCGCCAGGCTCTCGTTCTCGGCGGCCGGGCGCGACAAGTCGAGTGCGTTTGCGTCCCTGGACGACAGCTTGCGCAGGTACGGCTTGATCTTGAGCGGGTTTGCCGACGCCCACGACTCCTCGCGCGTCGACCTGGGCGTCTCGGACCGCTGGAAGACAAACGCCCCGCCGTCGGCCACGGGGCTCAGCGGGCTCGCCAGCGACGACGATGCAGAGTGCCCGCGCTTGTGAAGCCGCGCGTGGCCCGCCTGCCCTTGCGCTCTGCTGTTGACCATGGGAGTCGAGGCGCGCGAGCCGTGTTAGCTGCGCATGTCAGGGAGAAATGGAGTAAATAGACGGATGGGCCGGCGAGGGGTCCGTAGCACGACCTTCTTCATCACCGAGCAATCACCATAGCACGACGCCGACGTGCAGATGCACTGCCAAACACTAACGTAGTCTCGACGCTGCTCACGTGTCTGATGCTGCTAACGTTGTCTGATGCTGCTAACGATGTCAAGCCAATCGCGAATCCGGGGTCAGACGGCTCGCTTCTCTCAAGCAGGGCCGATGCAGTTGTCGAGCAGTTCCGGGATCGACGGCCTTGATCAATCTCGTCGTAATCGAGCAGGACCAAAAACCACTCCCTCACCCTGCTTTTATGACGAGCCCACGCCTGCCGCAGCCCTCCGCCCACCGCGTCTGGCCACTCCCCCGCCGCCTCGATCCCTCGCAGGATAAGCCCCAGCGCCCCCCTCGAATCGCCTGCAGCCAGCCTGCGCCCGCCGGATCCTCGCGCGCCCGATACGACGACGCGCGCTTTGCGGAGCCACCGCTACGCGCAAGCCGTGGCACGGCGAGGTCTCGTGATTGGCGCGCCGTCGAATCAGCAGCACGAATTGTGCCCGAGCCGTTTGCAACCACGCAAGCACTCTGTTTGCCGCTGTTGTGTCTTGCGCTGTTGTCGAGGCCGCAATCCATGGTTACCCCGGCGCCGATAAGACCGGCAAGTTTGCTCCGCAGCTGCGCTTGTCACGTTGCGACCCCGCGTCTCACCTCGCTGCCAAGCATGGGGTCTGGATCCGAGTCTGCGCTGAACCTTCCCCTCGGCGTAGGCCGGGTGTGTGGAGTGCAACATCCCGGTCTGCGTGTCCGTGGTGGTGGTTTTGTGCTTTGATGCGACGCGCATTAAGCGTGTTGAGGATTTAGATGGTTCTGGTGATGTGTTTGGTGAATACGAGGAGGTCCTAGATACTCCGCCGCACAATACCCGCGATGGGGTATAAACTTCCTCCCGGCCCGCCCTAGTGGCACAGTAGACAACCTACTGTGTAATGAATGGATGGAACCCGCCAGGACACTTCGACACTGACATGTTGCAACGAAATGGACTGGTGGTTTGATAGTGTGTGAGTGTGGTCCTGCGCATGGTGTATTGGCTCGTTTCGTCTTATCTCAAGCAAGGCAAGGCAGGGCAAGGCTGGAGGGGTGCAATGGGGATCGGGGTTGTTGGGTTGAGAGTGCTGGGGTAAGACGTGAGGAGCCGTGTGGCAAGGCGTGAGGTCTGTACTGAAGGACAACGAATACTGGGGTTGTACCTATGGAACGCATACGATTCGCTGTCTTGAAGAGAGGCTTTTAAGGGTCGAGAAAGAAGGAAGACTAGGAAGAGGTCGTGAGTACGTTGAGTGAATGCACCCGTACATTTGCGTAGTGTGAAACATGTAAATGCGTCTCTGTATACAATCGGGTGCCAAAAGTCTGTCCGCGTTGACGCATGGACCACCACAACCACATTTGATTACCAACTTCAAAGCAGTATAACTCTCTACTACATAGACCAAATAAGACAATTAGGGTTGCAAATTAATCGCATTACGCTTAGTATCTAGTCTGGTAGCCCTTTGCACGTCGCACAGCGTCTAGGCGTCGTGGCATAGACCTAATAAGGCGTTTGATCAGTGCGTCAGGTATAGCAGCCCATGCCTCAATCAACCCCAATTCGAACGCCTCCCACTCAGCTAGAGAGTCTCCCATATAGTCAAATTCAGGATGCAGCTCATGGAGCTTCTTTTTAAGTGCCCACCACATGTGTTCAATAGGGTTAAGGTCAGGTGAGTATGGTGGCCATTTGATCGTAGCAACACCATGAACCTCTAGCCACTCCTTCGAGACCTGGGAAGTGTGGATAGGTGCGTTATCCTGCATAAACCACTCGCCTGGCCTGTAGCTGTCCTGGAGACCTTCCTCAAGTGCTCGTATGTAGCTCTGAGCTGTGTATCCATTGCGTTTGGCTGATGTGTCGCGATTCATAATTACTAGACGACTACGCCTTGCTCGGCCACCTGGAGTCATCCATATTGAGCCCCATACCATACGAGCAGGTTGGCGAGCAGTGGTGACCTCCTCAACCATCTCGTGCGACCATTTATCCTCAGGTAGTCGCCATACCCAGGGCGTGTTGTGGCCAGATCCACGAGCAACGCTGCACTCGTCACTGAACCTGATAGTACGCCTCCCAAAATCAAACCCCAGCCATTCATTAGTAAGATTGAGGCGTTCCGCAGCTGTGTTCTTGTTGATTTTTGGCCTACGTCTCGCTCTGAACTTGCGGTATCCCTCGTCAGCCATTGCGCGCTGCACAGTACGCTTAGAAACGCTGGGGTAGGTAGTATTGGCGTCCCACAGTCCAGCCTCCTCCATAAGCTTGTGGTACTCAATACCTGGGTTTTTCCGAGCAATCCGTAGCAGCCGGCGATGGTCTCTACTAGTCAATGTAGGTGGCCGGCCTGTCCGAGGCTGCGTTGTGGTGCTGCAGCTGGTTGTCCATCGGAGTACTGTTTTCTGTACGCACCGCTGCGAGCAGTCCAGCGCGTCAGCAACTTCGCTTGTCGACACACCAGCCTCAACCTGGGCTAAGCAGTATATCCGTTGGGCTTCTGATAATTCACCTCCGCGCACTCGATTTGATGAAATTTTAGTGCTAAAAGCTCTCATATTGATGTAGTCGTGTGTAGTTGAAGAAGATATCCCTCTTTAGAGTTCGCGTTGTTGAAATGGTCTGTGCACACGCGCGAACAGACTAAAGTCCTAGTACAGTATATATGATTGACACACCAGCCCTGGACGAAGGGAAGTAGTATTAATAAGATTCAAGATTTGACATTAGTATTAGTATTAGTAGTAGAATCAACATCAACATCAACATCAACATCAGATCAACATCATTCCGAATCTCCACAAGCACAAGAGCCGCAGTCTTTGTGTTTGTCGCGCTGGGGAGGGGGGAGGGGGGTTGAATGTACTTAAGAAATCAAATATAATTACTACAACCCCTAAAGCAGATAGAGTTAGTAGTACTGGTAGCGATAACACTAGATATCTGTTGAGAATAACTGGGTTCAGTCCAGGGTGGAAGGTGTTCGGGAGTCACATGATATGCTGTTGTGGCAGGCACTGCCTGGTGGGCAATGGCACTCACAATGACAGTGTGAGTCTTACACACAATACGATAGTCAATACAATACGTTGCAGCCACCCCGCCTTGTCCCTCTCCTACTCGGTTATCCATGGTAGTCATACTACCAGAGGGACCTTGTTCCAATAATATCTGTATATGTTGCGAAACACGCTTGTTGGTATTGGTTTGTAGGACTCTTTTGTGGGAATCGGGTTGGGACTGCTTTTCTTTTGGGGGTCGGGGTGGATGGTGTAGGGTGGTGTAGTGTGGTATAGTGTGGTATGGGGTGGTATAGTGTGGTATAGTGGGGTGTGGGGTGGCAGAGTGTGGTACATGTAGTATGTAGTATATAAAATAGGATGTAGGAAGTGGCTAATTGTCTAATGCTGTGAAGTATACCCACGTTATAAAATATGCTCAGACCTAGTGTAAGCTCAACACTCCGGAAGGACTGTGCCGATAGCTAGCTTGCATCGATCGCAGTGCTGTGTTGTGTAGTGTGTGTGAGGTCTTGCATCAATCGCGGTTCTGGGTTGTGCGGTGCGGTATCTATTGAGAATTGCTCTGTGTACTAAGTATTTCTACCGTGCGTTTGTCGTAGTGTTCGGCGGTGTGTTTGGAGCCTGGTTGTCGGGGCGTTTGTATGTCGGGGTGGTTGTGCTAAGATCGTGTTGTGCCTTTCACTGGCTGCAGCTGTTGCATGTCTGGTTGGCGGCGGTGGTTTTGTCGACTTCTAGGTGGGTGGTGGAAAGAGGTTGTGGGGTTGTGCGCGGATCAAGCTCGGTGTCATACATCTATGGTGGAGAATACACCGAGCATGCTCGATGTAATGTACATCTGCCCTTTCAATAGCGGTAGGGGAGGTATGATGCCAGTGAAGGAGCTTTTACATGATGCTGGAAGGGCAGAAGGTGGCAGTAAAGGAGTAGAACAGCTATAGAGGAGAAGTCATGTAGCACTGCGTTGCCTTTTGTATTATCTATGTCAACTAGAATGTTCTACTATCGTCACAACTACGTAACACTGCTAATCTAGAATGCTCTAGATACTCTCTACTCCATGTATATAGTTGCTCTCTGTAGCTCTCTTAATCGAACAACCTTCTCTCTCCTCTGGTCCGTTCCAACAGTTATGAGCCCGGTATCCCCGCATTAAGCTGCGATATTCAAACGAGATTGTTCAATCTACACAGTTCACGTTGTTGTATACGTTGTTCTTGTGTCTGGCTGTAGCGTTGAAACGAGCTGTCTCACGCTATCTTTTTGAGATCTATTCTCACGTCTTTTGAGATCTATTCTCACACCCTTTGAGACCTACAGTATTCTCGAAGCTCCTCTGCCGCTCAGCAAGGCAGCTTGTTCGCTATTATGGCATCCTCAAGCGCTCTGGACGATCAAGTCGTCAGTCGCGCATCGATCATCCTCGAGAAACAGAGCGATTGGAAGCTCTGGTATTCCATGAAGAAGCAGTTTGCTACCGTCAAAGGCGTGTGGGAGTACTGCGACCCCTCCACTACGAAGCAGCCTCCATCTATCGACAATGAGCCTTTGGACACTGCTTCAGACAGTGCGTGGAGGAGATGGGAGATCAAGACGAATGCTCAGAGGGCTACTCTGAAGGCTATCGGCGAGGTCAACCTTGAGATCATGAGGACAGTAGCTCGATCGAAGCTACACCTCATCGCCGACCTTGATCTGGACGTACGATTACGTCTCAAAACACTCCAGGATCACTTCCGGATCACCAATCAACAGCAAATTCTGGAGCTTTCTTCCCAGTACGCTGCTGTTCAGCAGAAGCGAAAAAATCAGAACGTGGACACATGGCTGAACGAATATTCTCGAATTACGTCTCTCTGCCGATCAGAGGACATGGCTGAGATGAAAGGAACACGTCCACAGTGGGCCTTCATACAAGCTGTAGAAGCCCAAGGAGATGCCGACTGGTCTAACCAGCACTTCACTCTGATGATCGGCTGTGAGGAGGACGAGAAGACTCCTCCAACACTTGAAGCTTTGATCAATCGATACCGCCGATGGATCGCGACGAAGCGTACCCACACGAAGGCTCTTGGCAGCTTTGCAGCCCAGAACGGTACGCAGGCTACCCTAGCTATCACCGACGCGAGGCCAATTGACCGTTCGAAATGCGTTTGCGGCCGCCATTACAACGCCTTAGAGTGCTACACTCTGAACACGACGGCAGAAGGCCGTCCTGAGGGTTACCAACCAAGCCAAACGACTATTCGTATGATTCGTACGGCTTTTAAGGATCGCGAGCTCTTGAAAAAGATTAAGAAGCTCTACAAAGACAACAACGTCCGATGGACGTTTGATACAGCGCAAAACCACGATCGATCCGAGAAGGCATCCGAGAATAGGGCCGAGAATAGGGCCGACAGCCCCACCTCAGCATCCGGAGGCCGCCGTCCTCGTACGGATCAAGCCTGTCGACCGTTCTATCGTATCTCTATCGACATCATCCAACTACAGGAGCGTGGAGATGTCTGTTACAACGGCGACGTATGGGCATTACATGCAGTGTGTGAGTACACGAAGCTCCATGAGATCTGTACACTCAGGAATCGACACAAGGCTACGGTCGTTCCTGCTATCATTCGACTCGTCAACAAGATTGGACGGGTATACGGCTACCAGGTAGCTATAGTCTTCATGGACGGAGACGTTGGCTATGGCAGAGCTGAGGCACACCTCGGCTCCTCTGCTCAAGAAGAGCTAGCATCAGCAGGTATCAAGGTAGAGATGAGATCTCCTGATACTCCGGCACAGCTGGGGGGTGCGGAGAGAGCTGGAGCTGTGATCGTTACAGTCGCCAGAGTTATCCGTATCCATGCTGGTTTACCCAAGGCACTGGCTAATGAGCTAGTCTGTACTGCGGCCAGGCTCCTCAACGTCACTCCAACGAAAGCTCTTGGATGGCGTACGCCACAGGAGATGGTCACTGGCATCCGGCCAGACCTCTCACGACTCCACGTCATCGGAAGCCGTGGATTCTTGCTTAACAAGCACCTCCCAAGAGGAGACAAGCTGGAGCAGCGCACCCTTGAAGGGTTTCTCGTTGGTTACGACGCTTCAAACATCTATCGAGTATGGCTACCTCACTCAAATCGCGTTATTCGCGTACGAGACGTACGCTTCATTGATGAGCTTTACAAAGAAAAGCCATCAACACCACCCGTGGAGTCTCGGATCATTGAGACTGTCCACATTCCTGAGGAGGAATACGATGGAGACACTATCGTTGTGGCTCAGCCTATACGGCAACGACAGGAAGCAGCAACTACACCTGTCCACATTTCTGAGAAGGAGTACAACGGCGACACTGTTGCAGAGTCTCAGAGGCCTGTTCGCCAACTCCTTTCTCCTTCTCCTACTCCCACTCTCGAAGGACAAGATCGAAGTCCTTCTCCTGATCCAGTTGAACAACAACTACTGCAGGAGTCCTCTGCTCTGATGGACTCTCCGCACAGAACACCTGGGGGGTGGAACGACTATGAGACCGAAAACGACGCTGAGACCTACATACCAGATCGACGGCAGAACAATGCTCCGCAACGACGAGACCCGAATCTCTCGCAGGACAACATCACTGGCAGACGACGTCGCCAGGCTAATTTCATTGAATCAGCTCCTAATCTTTCCAAGTACTTTGCTTTTGCTGCTACGATCGCTCAAGCAAATGAGGCTACATCAACTGCCTCATTTGCTTGAGCGATTCATTTGCTTGAGCGATCGTAGCAGCAAAAGCAAAGTACTTGGAAAGATTAGGAGCTGATTCAATGAAATTAGCCTGGCGACGTCGTCTGCCAGTGATGTTGTCCTGCGAGAGATTCGGGTCTCGTCGTTGCGGAGCATTGTTCTGCCGTCGATCTGGTATGTAGGTCTCAGCGTCGTTTTCGGTCTCATAGTCGTTCCACCCCCCAGGTGTTCTGTGCGGAGAGTCCATCAGAGCAGAGGACTCCTGCAGTAGTTGTTGTTCAACTGGATCAGAAGAAGGACTTCGATTAAGAGAGCTACAGAGAGCAACTATATACATGGAGTAGAGAGTATCTAGAGCATTCTAGATTAGCAGTGTTACGTAGTTGTGACGATAGTAGAACATTCTAGTTGACACACCCCCTGAGGGCTGACAATCTATATCTATTTCTACCCCCTCTGTTCTTGACATTCAGAACTACTCTCCTACATGCCAACATTAACAGCACTCTTCCCATTCTACAGGCATTAATTCTAGACAGAATCATAGCTTAAATGTGGACATTTCAGCCAAATCTCACCCGAGCAAAATTTGGCTGGTGTAGTAGGAGAAGTGCAGGTGTCTCTCCCTTTTCTCCTGACTACATTGACTCTGTGCCTGCTTCTCGTCTCTGCTAACTCCCTCTGTCGCCCCCACTTTCGGTACCTGGGTATACATGCAACGTGCTCAATGTAAAGGACAGTACGAATTTTTTTGTACGTCAGGCTTCAGTGTATATCACATCGAGTTCGGTTCGTGGAGAGGTAATAAGTGGTGACGCTTTGGAATTCGTTTCAAGTCTATGTTGACGGCGGGAATGGAAGGAAAGTGTTCAGATCACACAATTTCTAGTTCCGCTTCCGTTTCAGTGCCGTCGAAGAGTCTCAAATGCTTGATCATGTTCGCGGTGTCGACTTTCTTCCCAAAGTTGTTTGCACGCTTGACCGTGCGATCGTAAACCCACTCTTCGAAGAATCCGACTCTCTTATAGATGGGCTTCCCGGTAACAATCTGCTCCAGAATAAGGCCAGTGTCGAAGATATAGTCCTTATCATATAGGCGCTGGGACACGCTTGAGAAGCAAACAGACATAGTTTTGGCGACGGTCTGCCGAAGTGTCTGGATAGTACCCTAGGCTGGAAACTTTCTGGTCAATTCCTCCTCTTGTTTTCAACTTCGTCTCATCTTTGGACAAATAAGGATCCCAAAGTTCCTGCACACGAGCTTCTATTGCCGCAGAAAGCTCTTCTGCTACGGGTATGAGTCCCCAACATATGTCATAGCTCCAGTATGGATAACTTTGACACGGTCTGATCCAGCCGAAAATACTGAATGACACCGGTCGAGGTAGCTGCCTGTAGAGTGTCGATATTTGTTGGAAAGAGGTGACGGGTGGGTTTCTGGTGATCCGGGCCGTGCGAAGGACCTGATTTGTTGAGACAAAATGTGAACACTGAACACACTTTGCCCCTGCGTTGATTGGTACATATACCTTTCTAACATGATTGTCATTTCCTGCGAATGCAGAATCCTGCACGAGAAATTTTCGACTGGATACCCATGACCAGCTTGGTGTTTGTCCAGAAATTTCTTCAAATCTTGTATCAGGGTTCCATGTAAACCATGAGAGTTCTTCGATGAAAGAATCGAGCCACAGCCCGTATGATGCCTTGTAATGTAGCTCTTCATGAGCAAACTGCGCAATACCTGCTAAGGCGCTTAACCTGTCGTCAATATTTGTAAGTTCCGTTCCAGATTTCCTGGAAGGCATATTCGCGCTCAAGTCCTTCTAAACTTCTGAACAAGCTCACAACTCCTTTCTTCCTAGAGTACCATTCTGTTTCGTTGTTTCCATGCCTACAGACCTTGCAAAACTTTTGCTCTCGACATTCCCAGACGATTTCTTCTGATGTAAAGTGAATCGTTCGCGGTGACATCATCTGTTCCTGGAGGACCCATCCCCTACGGCTCAGCAAAGTTTGTTTCGAGTCATGAACGTGTGTGAAATAGTCTCTTTTTCTAAAGACCCAGTGAGTGTGCTCAGATTCGCTGAGCACACAATCTTCCCGTCGAAGAGGGAAGCGCTTCCTGAAGCAGCCAGACTCCGCGTCAGTTGAGTCTGCGGCGGCCACTGTAAACAAGGAGCCAGCGTAAATCGCGCCCATGTTGGCAACCTCTCTCGCAAAGTCTTCACCACCTTCTTGTATAATGCACAAAGCATCGACCCACAAGTATCTCATAGAAAGTGCCCTGCACACCTCAATGGCCTCCTGGACAGTCCTTGGCAAGTCCTCGAGCTGTATCTGCGATTTGAGAAGTTCGTAGTTCTCTTTCTTCAACACAAGAGGATTCATACTGCCCCAACAGTAGCTTAATGTGGCATACGCCTCCACATCGGTGTCTCTTGTGTGCACCAAACGGATATCCTTGGATGCCGGGAAAGGGTTGAGGTCCAGAAGTCGCGCCGGTTGCGTGTCGCTTAGCTTTACATGGCAGAGCTCATGCTGATGGATGCATTGCTCTATCCAAGTGAGCAGCATCTTGAATCGGCTAGATGATCTAGTGCTTGCGCACCACTGATATTGGGATTCAGGTGAGCCTTCCAACCTGCTGTTGGTTTCTTCATCAAGTCCATCACAAAGAAATTGACCACGAAAAGATCGATGGCGATGCATTTCGACAAGGAAACACACCTCTCAAAATCCTTCTGTGGCATGTTCTCCGAGCTCTAATAATATAATCTCTTCGCATGGGTAGTCTTCCGGTTTCCATTTAGACCTAACGAAGAGTTGCTCCCCGTTGTTTTCCCTAAGTGTACCGTCCTGAGTCCGATATGCCACAAAAAGAGAGCAAAGGTGACATCCACCATCTGCGGATGAAAGCAGGCGTGCGAGGCTAGCGTGATGGCGGATTAAGACATCGTCAGAATCTGAGTCCTCAGAAGATGTTGAGTCAACCTCCTTAGTCAATCCTTCCCAGTTCTCGTCCTCGGTGCAGATTGCAACAAGCTCTTGGCATATATCACACAGTCTATACGGCGTGACTGTCTCGTCGATCTCCGAAGCACTTTCCATAGCGTTGCTGAGCGGGATAGGAGAAGAAGTTGCAGCGGGCACCTTGAGGTATATTCGGGAAAGTCGTTTCTCCCCGAGAGGGACGGAGAACGGCTGCTGTACTCAAGATGTCTCAGCCTTGCTGCGTAGGATGGTAAGAAACCTGATATGGTTGCCGGACGTATGTGCGCTCAAGATGCTGACGAAAGACGGCTTGTGATCTTTGTGAAGGAGCAGATTCGGAGTTTTGCGATGGAGTTGTAGAGGAACAGACCGTGTGGTGATGTCCAAAGGAGGAGGACGAGGCTGTGCATGTGGAAGGCGGGGTGTCATCTATGCAGCCACACAAGGCTGAGTCGAGCTGGGGCAACTTTGGGCACTGCCACGTGAGAGGCCGACAACAACCTCATCAGGCCGTGACATACGCGCAGCTGTAGCTAACCGTTTCCATTTGCTTACGACGCCACAGAATAGTGTTGGCAGTCTATTTTACACTCGATGGTCAGTTTTAATCGTAGAATCCGAGAATCTTGTTCGCCCTGTCGAGGATCACCCGTTGCCCGGGGATCAAGCCAGCAGCGTCACTGTCCCACGCTTGAATGCCCATCGCTCTGCAGCTGTCTTCCCCGACCAGCTGCTGCATATCTTCAGCCTTGACTCGCCCAACATGCTCGCTCTCGCCAATGCCGCCACCAAAGTCAGGACTGGGTGTGCCAGCCACGAAGTTCTCGCGCTGGCGTGCTAGGTAGTTCGCGTTGTCTTCAGTCATTGGGCAAGCCGGAATGTACAACACGCTCGAGTCAGTCTTGCCTGCATGGGTCTTGTCGACAGCGTGAATGGTGTCGCAGTGCCACGCGACGTAGTCTCCAGGCTTGACTGTGGGCATGTGGATCATCGACTTCTGCAGTTCGAGGTGAGGGTGAAGCAGGTGCGACAGCTCTTGACCATGACCTGGAGTAGCGCCATGCACCCAAGGTGTAGGTGTAGAGTCCATCTCCCAGTTATCCGAGGCGAGGAAGTCGGTTGACTTGGTGATAGCTTCAGACGTGGTCTGCGCACCTGGTTCGACGCCACGTTTCGGTGAGAAGAATGGGCGAAGAAGGTAGTACGCTGTCGCCTTCGCCAAAAGTGGGTTGACGAGCAAAGTGCCTTCAAATGCACTGCATGTGCTCAGCGATAACCACCCTTGGAACATGCGGAATGCGCTACAAGCCCCTACACCTTGATGAAGGTCAGACTTGACTGGCAGACGACAGCTAGCCTCCCAGGGGTCAAAGTCTTCCCATTGTCCTTTCCAAACCGAGTCGTAGACTTTCCCCAGACCATAGCCCTTCTCGTCCCAGCGCTCGACACTTCCACCGTCCACGTGTGGTCCCAAGGTGAATTTGGCATCGCCAGGCAATCGCATCCGCAGACGATCTGCGTAGCTTATGGGATGCTGCGTCGAGATTGGAATGTGTGGGTTGGTACTGTGCCAGTACGACATCAGGAAGCGTTGGGTCTTGAGCATGTTGGGATGTCCGCGTGCGAGGAGTTGGGTGCGCGACCAGTACAGCTCGAAGACCTGAGGATTATCGGCAGGGAATGCTGAAGTGTTGTTAGCATTGCTGTTTTAAAGCCACAATCTATGTTCTTACCCTTAGTCTGAGGGTTCTGGCGAATGTACTCGCGCAGGTCTTCCTTCCACTGCAACGCCTCTTCCTCAGACACCACGCCGCGTACCACAGCCACGCCTCTCTTCTTCAGCTCGCTGTTGAAGGTCTCTGGCGCATTGTCGATGTCCTTGAAGTTGATCTCAGGAATGACCTTGGAGCCAAGCTCAACAATGAGCGGGATCTCCTCTCGCAGTTCCCGGAGTAAGCGCTCCCAAGACTCTCGTACTTCGGTCTCGCGCCCCTTGATTAAACGACCTTTGAGATCCACGTATTCAGGCGTCAATGGTTTGAAACCCTGGCCGGAAAGAGATGCAAAAGCATCAGAGATGTTGCCAGCCCGCTTCTGTGCCTGTGTTGCTGCAGTGCGCAACTGCGAAGCAATTCGTCTGGTCGGAGTTCGGACGGTTCGAAGTGTGAAAAGCATGGCGGGTGCGGTCGACGATCGTTCTCAGAGTAAACGAATGATTCAGGATGGTCTTCTTTCTTCCAATACCTCACCCATTATATATCCACCACTGCGTCGCTACTTCCTTGAGACGAGATGTGGTTCCGACAGAGAAATGAAGCTCTGATGAAGAGGGGAAGAGCTGAGCTTCCGGATGCCATTCTCAATAGAGTAAAGTGCTTAGTTCGGCTGATCTTCGCTCGCCCGCCACTTCACCCAAAGCAATCATTCCGCTGCGTTGCAGCTGTGCGACTTCAAAGCGAAGCTTGAGATGTCGGAAGACATGATGTCGCCGTGTACCCCGCCACCCCACTTCAGTGAGCACCGCCAGGCCAGGCTCGACAAGTCTCTAGTGCTGGCTAAATGGCAGGCTGATACGACGGGCCGCGGCTCCACTGACCGCCTTCAGCATCGTGAGCCCCACGGCAGGAACGGAGCACCACTTCGTGAACTTGCAAGCATAGCCTCGAGTGACTGTGATTGAGAGCGGGGCCGTAGTTTGAGCAACCACTGAGCAGGCAGAGAAAGTGGTACTTCTCCCGCCTGTGTGCGTTTGAGCCTTGAGGATCGGCTTACATGTGCTTCTTGTGTCTGCAAAGGTCACGTAGACGCGTAGAGACGGTTACGGCGGGACGCGCTCCGTGACCCAACGAGGTAATTCCAAGCCAAGTTCTCGGTATATGAAGTGCAGATGCGCACTCCTAGGTTTCGTTGTACGTTTGCAATCGTTAATTTGAACAGTGCACCTACAATTGCACTATCGCTTCAGCATGCCAGACTCATACTTACCCAAGGACTTCCTGTGGGGGTTTGCGACAGCAAGGTTCGTGCTTTCAATAGCTCCGCGATATACGATACCCCACCATAACGCTTGGGATGTAACACCATCATCACATACTGATTACAGATCTACAGTTATCAGATTGAAGGCGCTCCCGCAGAGGACGGCCGTGGAGACTCGATCTGGGACACCTTCTGCCGTATCCCAGGCAAGATTGCAGGGGGAGAATCTGGCGATGTAGCTTGTGACTCCTACCACCGCACTGATGAGGATATCGCCTTGCTGAAGCAGCTCGGTGCCAAGTCCTACCGCTTCTCGCTTTCGTGGTCTCGTATTATCCCGCTCGGTGGACGCAACGACCCTGTCAACCAGAAGGGTATCGACCATTATGTCAAGTTCGCCAAGGACCTGCGCGCTGCAGGCATCGAGCCGATGGTAACACTCTTCCATTGGGATCTTCCGGAAGGTCTCGACAAGCGATATGGTGGTCTACTGAATAAAGAGGAGTTCGTGAAGGACTTCGAGAATTACGCAAGGGTGTGTTTCAAGGCCTTCGGTTCGACTGTCAAACTATGGATTACCTTCAACGAGCCGTGGTGTAGTTCCATTCTGGGTTACGGCACTGGTCTGTTTGCGCCCGGACGTACAAGTGACAGGAGCAAAAGCAAAGAGGGTGATAGCAGCCGGGAACCCTGGATTGTGGGCCACAATCTCCTCATCGCCCACGGCGCAGCAGTGAAGGCGTATCGCGACGACTTCAAGAAGCAGGACGGTGGCCAAATCGGTATCACCCTTAATGGTAAGCGACCTCCACGTGGTATTGTTTTCTCCGTGCCACATGGCATTCACATGCCACATGGCGTTCTCCGTGCTTGCGTGTGCCGCACGCCCGCCGCGCCACACCCATCCCTCTGTGACGCCGCATACATGCAAGGGCGTCTGAAGAAAGACACCGAAATCTGGCTTGCAACATGTAGCTAACGCCGGATAGGTGATTGGACCGAACCGTGGGATCCCGAAGACCCCAAGGATCGCGAGGCATGCGACCGCAAGATCGAGTTTGCCATCTGCTGGTTTGGCGACCCAGTCTACTTTGGCAAATACCCAGACTCCATGCGCAAGCAGCTTGGAGATAGGCTACCCGAATTCACATCAGAAGAGGCTGAGCTCGTGAAGGGCAGCAACGATTTCTATGGCATGAACCACTACTGTGCAAACTACATCAAGCACAAGGACACGGAACCCGAGCTGGACGACAATGCTGGCAATCTGGAGATCCTCATGCAAAACAAGAAGGGAGAGTGGATTGGTCCTGAGACACAATCAGTCTGGTTGAGGCCTATGCCCCTTGGGTTTAGGAAGCTGATCAAATGGCTCAGCGACCGCTATGGAGGACCTACCTTCTACGTCACCGAGAACGGAACAAGTTTGAAGGGCGAGAACGATCTTCCCCTCGAAGAACTCCTGAATGACGAGTTCCGCGTCGAATACTTCCGTGGCTATATTGGCGCCCTTGCTGATGCTCACACCCTGGACGGTGTCGATGTCCGTGGTTACTCGGCATGGAGTCTCATGGAGTACGTCATTCCCACTTCCCTTATCTCTACCAAACATGTCCTGCGCCCTATCAAGGGGAATATGCAAAAACATCTGTCACTCCTGGTCCTCGCTTTCCTCGGCGCCAGGTCAACTAGTTTCCACCAGTATCCCGCGGACGAAGATGTGCTGACGGTACTACAGTAACTTCGAGTGGGCCGAAGGCTACACGACGCGTTTCGGTGTAACCTATGTGGATTACAAGGGCGGCCAGAAGCGACATCCGAAGAAAAGCGCGCGCGAAATCTCAAAGATCTTCGATCGATACATCAAAAAGGAGTAGACCAATTTCATTCAGCTGGGTCGTGCCACGGGTGTGGCGTCAGAATATAGCTGCAGAGATTGTCACCGGGCTTCTAGCAATCTTCTAGCGCTCCTGCAATGGAACTATGGCACTCTTTGTCCTTTGCCGTCAGGCACCCGGGGATGCATCCTTCTTGGGTAAGAAGCATTACGTGAAATTCTTCTCTCCACATGTGTTGAGGTGCACGCACGTCGTCGTCGCAAGACGCTGCATCCAAGGAAGCCATTGCTCGGCCTTTCGGTGTTGTTACAAAATGCATCCACGGCAGATCCAATACGGATCAGCCACTCGCTTGTTGCAGTCATTTTTTTAACCATTTCTGTTCAGCGCATTCGAATCACCCATGATGATATGCCGCCTGCCGTCGTCGTGCACGACTCGAAGTCGGCCAGCCGGACCTTGGGCTTCCCGCAAACTCTGATACCTATTTGCAAGCATGTTTCACATTCCGTCCTCGTGGCCTTTGTGTCCGGCTTTGCAGGCAGCTAGCGAAAGCGCTTCAAATAGTCCACAGGCTGCCCTTCTGTGTTCGTGGAAGAATCCCGGGTAGTGCGGATGTGTTGTTCCACGGTTTCCAACGTCTTAGTCGACCGCTGTAACAGATTTTTTTAGGCACTAGGCGGGCCCCAAAGTGCGACGGACATTCTTGCGCAATCATACGAACGGCTGTTGAAGCATGGACATTGACCCAAACATGATTTCCTGGGTAACCTAATCTAGATTCCATGAGATTTCGAAGCTAAGCATACATGCTGCCGTCTCCCACGAGTAAGGTGAAGCGGTGCAAGCAACCGCCCAAAGATCTGTGGTTCGGCCACTTGTGTGGCAGCAGATGCGCCGAAGCTATCGTGATCGCCCCTCACATGGGGAAGCGCGAAGTTTATGCTCACCGTTCAGACGTGCGAGTCCAAAACTCGATGCATGCAGTTTCAGGGGTCCAATGCTGCCCGAATGCAGTGGCTTTTTTGAGCTTCGGCACTATTCCCAACACCACGTCTTGGGATACATGTGCATCCCAAATTACGAGGAGGCGCTTTTTAACGAAGGGCGTCGTCGCTAGACATTCCATGCTAGAGGATTTACAAATCCTTGTATATTGTTTGCTGTCTGAAGCAACCTTGAGATATATTGGTACCCATTTCAACGACGTACAGCTGTAGCCGTCTCAGATATATCGCGATGTTCCTTACTGTTCGTACGCAAAGACGTTGCTAGGCTCAAATTGGTCTCAATCTGCGCAGAAGGTGCCGCACGGTGGATTGAAGTCGGCAATCCCTGACCGGCGGTGAACGTGCATCGCGACGAACATGATTTTCTCGTCTCCGTCCACTACACCATGCGGTGGATCGCTTATGGGTCGAGCCAATGGCTGATTTCCGGTGGATTCAGTGGCGAACAAGGGCCTCTGGCCAATGAACGATCTCACTTGTTTTGGTAGCAATTTGTATAGGAACACCACCATTACTTCGAGAAGAAGAGGGTAGCTTTCATAGCCATTTCTGAGCTCAATTTTGATCGTTTATAGATAATTTTTGGTGTTTTGAACAGCTAGAGAGACGCTTACTTCATCCATGATACTTTTTGTCGCCATTCATATCTATTACTTGCTGCAATTTGCCGCGAAAACCCTGACAGAATTGGTGGGCTTTTGGCCCAATTCTTGCCCACTCGTCTTGTATAAGAGCTCTACCTTCAAGTACTGCGTCTTTACTACTTGATCGCTGAAAACGCCCATCTAATTGGTCTTTCTCGTAGTCCCAAAGAGGCTCTATCTGGTTCAAGTCAGGCGAATTTGGCTGGTGTGGAGCCTTGATGATACCACGTAACGCGTACTCAGCAGTGCAGATTTCAGCTGCTTTTGTATGTGCTGGAGCATTGTCTTCTACGACGACTATCGGCCGGTTAGGGTTCAGCTCTTGAAGCTTTCGTAGGTATGGGAAGAGGCGATCGTGGAGGACGTATTTACGGTATAGAAACCAGTCTATACCTCTGGTTTTTACACCTCGCGTAAGCTTTGTGGGCTTGAATATTCGTTGTGGGCTGGGGGCTCGCTTCATGCCTCTTGTACGGCCGGCAGCCCGTCTGGCTTGGTTGTGAAGCTCTACATTGCTACTGATCTCGCTGAGTATCGTACGCTCAATTGTATCGTTTTGGCGCGCTCGTAAGCCTTGATAGATGCCGATCTGACGCTCGGTGAGGTTCTCCAGGTCGAGTTCTAGCTGGTGTTGAGCCTTCTCCTCTGGTGTCTCCATCTCCCAGAGCAGCAGAGGGAAGGGGACACGTAGATCCTCACAGACAGCGCCCCATTGCATGATACTGAAGTGTATAGGCTCTAAATACTGGCTCCGAGTCTCTGTAGGCTGGCCCTGTACGACTGTAACTTTCTGACGTTTGTGTGGGCGGCCGCCGGCGCGGATGAACGTTTCATCGGTAAAGACGAAGAGAGCGCCTTTGTCGAGCCAGAAGATACACCAGCGGCAGTAATCGACACGTAGATCCATGAGATCGATCGAAAGAGGTGGCTTATGGACCTCTAGCACTCGAGAGAGCGGCTGATCGCGCGAAGGATGAGGGTGTAGGCGGCAGATTCTAGCTATCGTGGTGCGATCAAGCTCTCCGAACGGCGTGTAGTTGCGTACGGCTTCATGCCACGTCTCGCGCGGATACCAGTAAGCTGCGTCTTGGATCAGTACGGACTCTGCTGAGTACGGCCATATCTTGGTCGAGGCAGTGCCAGCTACCTCACGATTGTTCTCCCGGGCAGTATAGTCAAGTAGCTCGTTGATATCCTCGTTCTTGGTGGCATCAGTTGCGCGTCGGACAATACCAATACAGGTGCTCTTCGGGATGCCGAGCGCGCTGCTAATCCGCTCAAAAGTCCACTCTGCGACTACTCGCAAGGTAATAACTGCAGCGCGCTGCGTACGGGAGGTGTCGACAGAGCCTCTCTGCTTTGGTGGAGGTACAGGCATCGCGTGGTGGTTGAAAAATTCGAAAAGTTCGACGCCTTGAAGCATCATGAAGGTGGGTGTATTGCATTGCAACTTCGAAGATCTGATTACTAAGCAAGTTTCTAGCTCTCTGATTGGCCGAGCGATCGGATTGTCAGAAAATCCACTCATTGGCTCGACCCATAAGCGATCCACCGCATGGTGTACCGCTCCGGTCCTTTCTCTCATCGCGGCTCGCGGTCGCTTCGCGGCCAATTGACCTAGCGCATCCGACGTGCGTTTTGGCTCGTCCTGCCATGTTCTGCCGATATTCAACCTGGTCCAATATCGCCGCTAAGCTGTCTTTCGTGGCGGGAGGAAGTTGTAGTCAAATTTTGGTGGTAGCGGAATCTTTTTAGTCCAGGCGCTTCACAAACGAGGCGAGCAGGAGGATGCCGAGCTTGGCTCCCTCGTGAGCTAGCCTGGCATAGCCTCATTGCAAACTGCAACATGATCGACCTAATGTGCGATGTATGCAGGGGACGAGCGGTGAAGATGCTGATGCCTTGAGCGAGTGACTGCTATAGGCTGGCACCAGCCCAGTCACGAAGGGCTTTAAAACTCACAAGAGCGCTTCTGGCCCGTTGGTTGCGCGTCTACCAAGCGCCCGTGCGAACGTCAATGTCAGGTTTCAAGCCATACGAGATACAAGGGGGGTGCCTGAACAAGTGAGAATACGAGTTTGTTTGCACTGAGCACCTACTGATCTTTTACAAGAGAAATTCCCCGGGTGTGGCAAAATCATATTCTCACTTATTCAAGCACCCCCCTTGTATTGGGAGCGGTGCACAGTTCAGGCCTTCACTGAACGGTCGCTCCATGGACGCTGGCCCATGCTCCATCTCATTTTGCGCGCGGCCAACGACAGGTTCGGAAGACACATGCCTACGCATGGCGGAGGGGTCTTACCACATATGTATACTCCTCCACGTGCTGCCCATGCTGGAATCTGCAGGATGCAGCACGCGCAAACCGGTGTGTGCCTACGTATCCGGTATAGACGCACCAGGTTCGCCATTTGCCAGCTGAGCAGAGTTCGCAGACAACACGGACTCCCGCCACGGGAGGACGGAAAGTTCCAGAGTCTGATCGTGCAGTAAGTCGTTCGGAGAGCCTGTTCTCCTATGATCGACCGCCGTCGTCCGGCTCCCCGAAATGCGACTCAGATAAGGGCGCAGTTCAAACACAATGGTAGAATGGCATGTTTGCAGGGTCTGTCAGAGGACGCTCTAGCTCTGAGCATGTATTCTGGGTGGAGTGGTCGGAACGGTAGCGGCGAGGGCAGAAGAGAGTTTTGGGCAAGCACCGACTGTACAGGGCCACCACGTGCGAGAGGGCTTGGCGCACTAGTATGTTTCCATCTTTTGTCCGGCGTCGCTGGAGAAATTGAAGCATGAGCACCACGCCATGGCACGCCGCGAAACGTCACAGAACGGTCCGCTCGTGCTCCTTCATGTCCCTGCGCCGTTCAGTTTCTCGGGGCGGCAGAGTGCGCTGTGAGGGCTTTGTAGGGACGACGCCCCGCCAATCAGCGTTGATTACGTAATCAATTGATTACATAAGCGGAGCGACTCTGTTCCGGAGCGTCTGAGGAAAAACTGTTTTGATTTTGGTGGTACTCCGGTGAAATCAGTGATTTTCAAGCAACGTTTTAAGGTAGGTATCACCCTTTGGCCACAAAGAAATATATGAAAATTTGACTTGTATAGCATTTCTACTACTTGTATCATCTTCCTCCATATAGAATTACCCTCTGATTCTAAGGTTGAATGCCCAAAGTACAATTAAAACGTTGATTTTAAGCTGCCTGAATCTGACGCTTGCGCGACCTTGCGCGATACCACTGTCTATATCTTAAGGACGCCATCTCTTTTTATTAAACTACAAGCTGCAGTAGATAGCCTGATCCTTCCTTATCCACGCCTACCTCTTTTTAAATCCAGGATAACGTACTCCACAAGCGAGCCGGTCACCCAAGCGAGCCGGTCACCCAAGCGAGCCGGTCACTCAATTTTACACCAAAAATTAAGATTTTTGCACCTTAATAACTCTACAACCAGATAATAGAATTGTCTAAAACTTGAAATACTATGCTGCATCTACGTAAAGATCAATTCTATAGAAGCGCTAGGATCCTGTATCAGTCGCACCGGAGTTATTAAACAAAAATCAAAATACAGGGATTATTTTAGCGTACTTTCTAATAACTCTACACACGTTAAGGATAGAGCTTAGATCTCCAGGGCAACTGATCTTGACATAGGTAAAGCATAGCATTTTGATTTTTAGACAATTCTATCATCTGGTTGTGGAGTTATTAAGGTGCAAAAATCTCAATTTTTGGTGTAAAATTAAGTGACCGGCTCGCTTGGGTGACCGGCTCGCTTGTGGAGTACGTTACGTCCTTTTTATCTACTATGGTATCATGCGTAAGTTTTGTGAGTGGAGATGCACGGTGGGGGTGCTTGGCGGATGATGCGGAACCTCTCTATCGTCCAAATTACATCAAATCCTACCTAATTCTGTATACAATACAATGTTAACCTGTTTCGAGAAGCATCTCTGTGTGCCCCCCAGAATGTCTACTACTCGTCCATTTCATCCATCTCATCTATCCTATCCATCTCATGTATCCCATCGATCAACCGTCCTAAAATGGCTACTCCTTGTCCATCAACACCACCCCATAGTCAGCATTTATCACGGGACCAGCGCCTGCAGGTACAGACTCTACGGCTAGCTGGTCATACGTACAGATATATCGCCAACCTCCTCCACGTCACCGAGCGACAAGTTGAGTGGGCAGCTACTAGTGTTTCTGTCACTCCAAAACGACGTAGTGGTCGCCCACGTATCCTTACAGATGCCCAAGTAGACGAGCTTGAGGCGTACGTCCGATCATCACGACGTACACGTCAGATGAGCTGGCATCAACTTGCGTACGGTCCCTTTGACGCATGGGGGGTGTCAGAGTACGTGATACGCCGTGCCTTGACTGCTAGAGGATACACACGCCGCATTGCCCGAGCCAAGCCACCTCTCACCCAACTCCATAAGGACTTGCGCCTTGCCTGGGCTCGTGAGCATGTCAACTGGGAGCCTTGGCAGTGGTGGAGGATCCTCTGGAGTGACGAGACGTGGGTAACTGGAGGGCGGCACCGTCGAGTATGGGTAACAAGGAAGACTGGAGAGGAGTTAGATCCTACCTGTACTGTTGACAAGGTACCAAGATTGTATGTAAAGTATGACAAAGCCAAGATTTGGCCACCCCGAATAATACAGCCGAACATCTCCACCGTGCCGCCCCACTCACAAAACTTACGCATGATACCATAGTAACTTTCTCGTGACAGCTGTGCGACAGCCTCTGTGACCCCCTACTATCTTAAGAACGCTATCCTTTTTCATCAGATTTTAACCTGCAATAGATAGCTAGCCCTGTCCTTATCCACATCTAGCTCTTTTTAAATCCAGAATACGTCCTTTGTAGTGTGAAGTATATTAGAATGGTTTTCCCTCAGACTCTCCGCGACCTTTGGCCGTGTCGCTGCTGATTGGTCGATTTTCGGAGAGACTGACTCGTGAGATAATCAACGAGGTGCTTTCCAAGGTTGCGGGCTGGATAATGATCGCCCTCGACGCTGTCGTCGCAAGCTTTCCTAGTGCAGACGGCCATCTTCCAGTGTTCCGAGCTTTTAGGTAAGGTGGCCCGAGGGGCTAGTGGCGCGCAGGAGCACCGGGCACGACAGTAGTGGGCTGTAATGCCTGAAGCTAGAGGGCTCTGGTGTCTTTCCAGAACAGCCACTGCTGTCGCCGGGACGCAGGGTGAGGCTCCGTCCTGCCACCGCCGCTCTGCCATTGGGAGCCATCCTGCAAAGGGGTCGCCGTGGATGCATCCAGCTTGCGTGATCAGCGCTTGTCAGGCACCAAGCCTCATGGTGTTGAGCCTAGTGGCCAAAGTGAAACGATTCCCCAGAAACCCACGTGTGCGTGTGGCTACTGCCAGGTGCCGGGATGCAACGCAAGCACTAGCTTAGCACCAGGGCCGACCAGGGCAGGGCTCCAGGGTAAGGGACGCGAACAGACGCTATTCACCAGCTGTGATAGCACTGAACAGGTTATAGGCTCCTGCCAGCCATGTCCTCGCTCCTTCCTGACATTTTTCTCTTCTAGCTTTCCCGTCCACACTTGTAATCTCCCTTCCATCCCGACTCACTACACGCTCCCACGTCCGTGGGTCATCTGTGCGCATTGCGGCACACTTACATTGATCCTCGCCAAAACCCTGATCTTGGGATTCCAGGACAGCCGTCGTCACTTCACCCCATTGAAACGGTGCCACGCTTGGACCGCTTCTCAATTGGGCCCCGCTGACACAGCAACGTCGACATTGCCTAATATACTCACCGCCCCTCGCGGATCCTCGATGACTTCAGTACTCCATTACCGTGATCCTATCGCCTACCGGAGTGACTTCATGACCTCCAACTACACCCCTCCCCACATGATGGACAACCTCAAAAAGGCACCCTCCTACGACGGCCACTCGTCCGAGTCCGAGTCGAGAAAGAACATGTCTGGCGGCAAGAAGCGCCCCTCAAGAGCAGGAACCCGCAGCGTCACAACCCTCACTGCTGCCCAATTGGAAAGGAAGCGTGCCAACGACCGCGAAGCACAGCGAGCCATTCGTCAGAGAACCAAGGACCACATCGATACTCTCGAACGCCAGGTTCGAGACCTCACCTCTCAACTGGAAAGCAGTTCATCGTCCAAGATGATCGATCTCATGCGCCGGAATGAAGAGCTGGAGCAAGAGAACGCCATGCTTCGCGCACGCATGGGGCACGCACCATCCACTCTTGGTGTGCCAGAACACAACACAGGTATGTGATCAATTTACTTTTGTCTCCGAAGCACAGATCAAAAGTTCCCTTCTCAGCTAAGTGGGTTCACTTGTTTGCTTTTTGGCTGTCTCGGCCCGCACCCGTTTTGTGCAGCCCACTCTCTTTTATGCGAGGCTGTCACATTTACGCTTGTTGACAATGTCGTCAACCTTGGCGGTGTTTCCTGTTTTGGCCGCCTGCATCATCAGCCACCACTACTGCTTCCCCTTTGTCCGCCAACACGAGAACATTTTTATTACCATCGTGAGACACATGTGATATCAGGTGCATGACGGCTGACTAGACGGATAGCAGGCGCTCCCTCGCCCAGTGATCGCGTCCAGATGCTCAGCCATGCGCGCAGGTCTTCCACAGGAACAGCGAGACGCGTTCACTCGGTTCCCGAGATTGCCACGTCTGCCTCTCAAGCTGGACACTGGCAGGCACAACATCAATACGCTCATCACGTTTCTTCGCCGCACGTCGAGGCGCCGCCACCAATGGAGGTCTCCGCACCACACCATGACACAGTGCGCTGGAGCCCTCACCCGTCTTCGCATCCTCAACACCACCACCCAGTTTCTATGGCAGACCACCCCTCAGTCCACGCAGTCGAGCCCTACCCCAATCCCTACGGTATGGAGAGTAACGCGCGCGCCATGTCTTACCCATTGGAGAATCAGTCACTTGTCACTTCTCAGCCTATGCAGATGACTGGCTACGGCACACCAACGTCCCACCCTTCGCCGCACCCCTCTGAGTATCAGCGACACATGAGCGTCCCGATGAGCCACCAAGCGCCGCCGCAACCTCAGCATCCTCATTCGCATGCCCAACAGCAGACTTCTGCGCCTTACCCATCATACACACACCAAGGATATGTACCACAAGTCAGCCATCCTGGTGAGATGATGGCACATGCCCCTCACTCGCATCCGCAGCCTCAGCCGCAGATGATGGGTGAGCCTGGTCAACACATCATGTATATGCAACCCAATATGAAAGTCGAGCATTGAGCGGTCGTTGAAGCAAAACGTAAATCTCCGCCGCTAAATTCGAGGAGCAGGGATACCGAAGTCGGACGGATACAACGTATCAACCTACTACGTACACTCTCGCGTACTGCAGCCGGGTTCTTGGGTCGACTGGGATCATCGTGGACATTAATCACGGCATCGATACGAACACGACGACCGGTCAGACCTATCGAAGAGCAGTCTCCTCCATGAATGAGGAAGCCGTCCAAGGTATCCCTGCCAGAGAGCTCGATGACTTAAATCTTACGCGACTTGGCGAGAGTTAATCAAATCGAGATGGCACGTCCAGAAACGCTTGGGCAAACCTTCAATGTTGTCCCCGCACGGCATTAATCGAAATGAAACGCGACGCGCGTTATCCACTCGAGGTGGAATTGCAGTCTGAAAGAAGCAGGATTGCAGCAGGATCCGCCTAAGGTGCCAATAATACGGTCAACGATATTAGGGGCCAAATGATGCTCAAGAGGTGGAGACCCGAGCTCGGTCATCTGAGAAAGGAACCTTCCGTGGAAACGTAGATACAAGCGGTGTTCGCTTCAATTTAGTCCGAGAACGTCTCCCAAAACAGACAGAAAGCCGAGATCCTCGACACCGATACCGAGAGCAGAGTGGAACGCGCTACAGGTGTGCGATTATAAGCCGCCCTGCTCTACCACGGTTACAGTAGTTGGTAAGGGTCTTGAAACACGTCAATATCAAATACGTCTTCCCGCGTCCCATCTATTGTGCTTCTCGGAAGTCTTTCTCGCCGACAGCGCCGAGGCCAGCAGAAAAATGCCCTGCGCCAAGCAAGCGATGCATTCCAGAGGGTCGTTAGCGCTCTTTAGGTGGGCAGCCCGCTGAGCCGACGACGTGGACCTGGCACCAGCTGCAGCCAATCGTGCGTCACAGACTGCCTGCAGCGATCCGACCTCACCCGCCCTTTTGCTTCTGGCAAGCCTTCCTCACCGCAACCTGCACGCACGCAGGATTCGATAGTCTCAGGTTTGAGAAATTCTGAAAGCGGGAAAGCATGCGCGACAGACTTTCTTGTCATTGCTCGGTGCCCTCCGGCGCCCGTCTAGGCTGCTGCCTGCTGTGTACGGATCTGCTGAAGTAGGTCTGGATACCACCGTTCACCAACATCCGGATGGCTCTTCACTCTGTTCATAAGTGTGGCTTCTCCTAAATGACTCCACTTCCCTTTGACGAAGGTGAATTCGACGTCATCCTTCCTCGCTTTGCGTGCATCGTCACGTAACTTCAAGACAGCCTCGGGGACATCCATGGCTTCAAACTTTGCATCATAGCTCACCCCCTGAAAGAATGGGATGGAATATCGCGCACCTTCGCCCTTCCGCGGGCTGAGCACGCGATGTGTCGTCGATGCGCAGACGCCGTTTGTCAGAGCCTCCATACCTTGACCGATTGCAACAACAAGCGTGCCATCGATGGGCTTGCAGTCAATCCACTGTCCCTTGGCGTTCTGCGCTTGCAGACCTGGCTGGTTACTCGCTTGCAGCAAGTAGCTGGTAAGCATGCTGTCCTTGTGTGGACCGACACCTTGCCGCTTGATCTCCCACTTCTTCTTGTCTATCTCGCTAGCACCCGCAGCCAGATCTGGCACGTCAACTTCGGGGTACTTGACAATCTTCAGCTTATGCTGCTGCTGTTCGTCGAAGAACTGGCTGAACGCATCGGCGGGAAGGCCAATTGCTTCAGCGATCAAGGAAGTGAAAAGAATTGAGATGTCCGACATGCGCCGCATGTAGTCTTCATACGCTGAACGAAAAGCGGGAAGCCACTGTGGTGATGGCCATTGGTTTGGCGCAAGAAGATTGTGGTACAAGGGTGCTTCTGATCCAGGAAGCGGGTGTGGCGTCGAGAGATCGAGCTGTTCGCGATGATCTGTGTTCAATGCTGTCGTCTCATTGTCAAGCTTTGCACCTCGTCAGCATTGTCCAACGACAATTCGGATCAAAAGAGGAAGAAGACGTAACGGGAAAGCGACAGCATGGCGATCATACAAGATTGCCTTCTTAATAAACACATGTTGGAAGATACCCGGAGTTGTTTACTGGCGTCTGGCACGAAACAAGGGTGTTTGCTTCCTTTGCATCGTTTCCTTCTCTTTACATGTGGTAATATCTCTACTAGCGTTTCCCTTCTTTTCGTTCCATCCCTACTTAAACATAGCGTTGCATAGCATACGATTGTACGAGTCCAGATAGACCATAGACCGCTTCGATCCAGATCAAAATAGATCACATCAGAACTTCTTCCTGCTCTTTTACCAGGCTTGACATGCAAAAATTCGAGACGTATACCATGAACAGAATTACGTGAAAGGGGACATCAGCTTACCCGACTCCACCCTAAAAAGCTCTTCTCGTTCTTCATCTCAATCCGCTCCTTTTCCGCCTGCGGCAGATTCTCAAAAAAGCCCTTGCACTCCCTGATCACATCTTGGACCAACTCTTCCGGGAGTCCTGTCTCGCTGAGATACAAGAACCCAACATTCAACAATGCGGAACGCAGATCAGCCAGGAACTGCGGCTTCGTCGCTGGATCGAGCGCCCGACTGAGCGGGAGGATCGGGAGCGCGGTAAACGTCTCCGCGTCGGCGGGCATGGTATCAGTTCAAACGACACACTGCTTAGAAGCAGATTAGATGTGTTTCCAAAGAGTGCAGCAGAGCAACACAACCCGGTAACCAGCGGCGTCCAAACACGCTGCGCCGCCGCACATCTCGCATCTCGCGTGCCGGCATCGGCGTTGCGGGGTAGCCAGCAACACAATAATGCGGGGCTCTTCCGCCATCGCGAGCGCCGCCGCCTCATGCGGAAACTATTTCCGCTACGCTCCCTCGAGTGTCGGACGCAACTCCGGTGCCTGGTCTCAGAAGCTGCGTGAGCGATCCTAATATCCACAATATTGGGCTCGGAGATTATTGGCCTTGTGACAGGCTGTGACAGGCTGTGACAGCGGGACAGATCGGTGATCCAGCGCCGGAGCTGTCGACTGCGAGTTGTGGTGACTCTCGCCTCATTTCTCGGTTTGGGCGTGGGGAGACAATGAGAGCGGCCGAGGTTTGTGCGATACGGCGGCGACGAAGTGCGTGGGGAAGTCCTGCTCAGTATCGTGCCATCCATCTGAATACCAGGGCCAGGGCGGTGAGCTTCAGGCCGGCGACAAGGGTTAGTGTTGCAGCGCTGAGCAGGGTGAGCATCTTGTTGTATGGGTTGAAGTGGCAGAAATTTGAATTGGGACAATGATCATGAACAAATTGCTCATGTAAATATTGACCTACAATTCAGGGTCTTTCGCTTGCTTTTGTATTCCAAACCCTATACCCACTTCTCCAAGATCCGCTGTCGCGCGACAACGTCTTAAATCTTCTCCACATGGCCCGAATCGCCGTCCACGTGCGTGCCAAGATGTCTTTGGGCAGACGACGTTGGACAGATGACGTGCATCACGCAGACAACACATGCAGGGCCCGCTGTGTTCGGGTTGGCCTTGTAATCTGAACAAGGTTGAGGCTTGTTCAGTGTGTAGTGAGCAGTCATGTGGTTGTGGGACCCCACTACATTCACTCAGTGACACAGTGAGGCTTCGTGTTCCGCAACTGCACCCCAATCCTTCCGCAGTCAGTGGAGAGAGTGGTCCACTTCCTGCATCGTATTCGAATTGGAGAGCGCGTAACGCGCAACACTTGAAGATCGTTTTCTGAATATCACCGATGTATCACCACCCCCAGACCTTCGCCTACACCCCGGATCTTTCCCTCGACAACCTTCTCCGGCAGTGATAGCTCACTACAGATTTCATCGAAGCAGTGCATGCCATCCAAGAATCTGACCAAGGCTAGGCCACTTTCCCTTTCGCGCTCACTCACCAGCTCATCCACATCTTTCATTTCCTGGTTTCGTGAAACGCTCGGCGCTTTGTGGTGCTGATGCGGATTCGCTTGATGCGGGTTCAGACTTGTCGTAGAAGCCACAGAGGGTCGGTGCAATGAGAAAGAGGGGTGCTGTGCATGCGAGTGGAGATTGGACATCGATGGGTGATGACCGTTGCCACGAATCGTTGCTGTGTCCGAGTCTCGCAAATTTGATGTCGAGGGAGTGGCAGAGGTCTGGAGACTAGTTGGTGGCGCTGGAGGAAGGACTGTTGATGTCGCGTATGCGTACTTGTGCACACGGTAGAGAAAGCCCTTGATGATGCCGAACGTGATGAAGCGGCGAACGTCAATACCGCCAAGCAGGTCAAGGTTATCCAAAACCCAACTTTTTAGCGTGAGCCCCTGCCGTAGCGAGGTATACAGGGTGATAAGTGTCTCGTACTCGATGCGCCACTCGTCCTCTTCTTCGTCCTTCTTCTCCTCAGCGTCGTGGTCGGATATGTGTATTGTTGAACTGGCCGTGTCACTCTGCTGCGACACGGAAGAAGAGATGGAGCTGCGTTCGTCACGACTTCGTTCTGACTCAGTTCGTAAGACTGTACTCTTGCTTGCTGCTGAACCCACCCTCAGCCGTGGTGTCTGGACGTATCTCATGCACTCCTCCTTGAGATCATCGTCCACGATGAAGCCGCCAATCTCTGCTGTAGGTGCATAGATTGCACTGAAGCTGAAGATATCTAAGAGCACAAGACATCCGTAGTATACCAAGTGCTGCACCGCTCTTCGTGTTAAAGAGAGGTCTGTATCCGCAAGCTGGGCAATTCGTGATATAGAATTCACGCCGTTGATATATGGCAGGATACGGTTCAGAGTGAGGTCGGAGGAAATGGGCGACTGCAGGCCGGCGAGCGACATGGTAAGGAGAGGTACTTGATGCGCGTGAATGGGCGGTGGAGGTGGCCTTGTCGGAAAAAGCTTCAAATTGATCGTGTTCGAGTCATCTGTTCATGTCAGTTGAAGAATCGTTGAACTTTGAGTACAATGGCGCCTACCAATTGGGATCATGCATTCGGCATAGTTGTTGAGGTCTTCCAGTACCATTTCGCACAACGCGTAGACCTTGCTGCCACTGCCAATTCCAAATCCTGTACTGCCTATACTGTCGTCTATACCGCCTCCTCCTATCCCAAGTCCTACGTTTTCATCGTCCCAAACACCCTCCTCTTCTTTACTCAGGAAGCCCCCCTGTTCTTCCAACCCTCTCAGCAGCCTCCCAAGCTTCCTGACAACCTGGCCATAACACGCCCAATCAGCCTCATTTTCGCCAATCACGATAGCAAAGTTGAAGATAAATTCATTCCTTTCATACTTCTTCTCCTCCTTTATGCAGACGGGATAGCCGATAATGCGGTGATGGTTGACGCAGGAGGTAAGCAGGCGGTCGCAGAACTGCTGAGTGGGAATAAGGTATTGCGTGATCGAGGAAAAAGGAAACAGCGGTGCTGGGAGGGCCGAGGGCGAAGTTGACGGCGTAATTGCGCCCGCTGGGACCTGGTGGAGGACGCGTGAACCTTGTGCTACATTAGTAGGAAGCCCTAACCCACGGGAATTGTGTGCTACCTTTCTCGTGGTGGAAGCGCGTATAAAAGATCGCCTCGATTGCGCGCGTCGGCATTGGAGTAAGTCAGACACCCTGAAGGTGCGGTTTGTCGTAGTTCACATGTTGTTGTTGGAAGTCAAAGGGTCGCATTGCGGGGAGCTTGAGCTTCGAGTGGTTCAGTCCGTGCGTTCGTCATCTAAAGCAACCCAGCCACTGCTATCTTCATTATGAAGGATTCCCTCGAACTCCTTCACATGCGCAAGCATGACCAAAGACGACATGGATTTATCGTTATCAGAAGGACGATGGCGCTTACCACGGATTGTGTTTGAGATGGCTCTGTGCAAGCATGATAAGTCGAACCGCATCCACTTTCCAAGACGATCCTTTTTGATTCCATGACGCTCGCACACCAACCGAAGCAAATAATTCAGGGCCTAATTCTGAGTCACTCAAGTCTCTGGGGGCTACACACGAGCCGAAATGTGTTGCTTAGAAGCAACATGGATTCCATCCCAATATACGGCCCTACTGGGAGTAACGCCTGACTTGTGTTCTGGTAGAACAAATTACAGCCATCATCTGGGATAGAGAGGACACTCTCCAAGTCTTAGGGCTCGTTCTAGAGCATACAAATACAGAGAAGTCGTTCTTATGAAGTGTTGGGTTCGCCGTCATATGAGTCACTTGGTAGGACTTCGATGTCACTACACGCGAAGCCTACGCAGATCCTCTCGAATTCGACGGCCAATCCATGACCGAGGTTGTGTTGACAGAACACGGTAGTAAGTTTGAAATTATCAAGTCAAAGGCCACGTCAAATTTAATGACGGCAGAGTACCGGGCATCGACGGCTGATGCCTGGTTCTTCGCATAACTCGTGCGTACCACTTCGCGCAGCCTCAAGAATAATAGGCTGTCAGTCCTTCAAATAGGTCATCTTTCCGAGAGTGATTCGACGCATCCAAAGTCAATCTATAGATTTGTTGTCAATATGTTAACCTAGCCACAACGTAGTTCTTAAATCAGGATGACTCGACACCGAAAATGTTCAACACAGCTAGATCTCCAAGCTGCAGCACCACGAACGACATGATCTCGAACGTACCTCCAACGTGCCACTGAGATACTGTCTGCTTGATAGTTATGTCCGCATCACTATGTATAGATTACATAACACTTCCTGTGAATTTGGTTGATTGATCTTCCTAGATGCTCATGTGCACCTACTACCTTTGGAACGATCCCACATGGCAGCGCCTATAGCGCCTCCTTGAAGCTTCAGCCTCAGCCTCGTAGGCCTGCTTTGTTGCTACCCCGCAACTCCAGCATCTTACACACTCACCTGGGCACCTTAACGCTCACCACAACGTGACAACACCATCATGCTGTCCAGTCAAATCAACACACCAAACGACTTTCGAGTGACGGTGGTTATCAATACGCATCTCTCAATCGAGGACTTCTGGATCGGATCTGGCAGCATTTTACGAGATAGGTCTTTCACTGCGATGTGTCGATGCCGTCAAGCTTGTTTGCGCGGAAGCTCAAGCCGATCTCTTCGCGATGCTTCGACCAGAAATTCTAAGTGTTGACACTTGTACAAAAGAGCTTTCCGCAAATTCCTAGGAGTCAAAAGATTGGTCAAAGAAATCAAAAAGTGACAATGGACCATGGCCGTGAGTTCGACAATGCAGAGGACTTGATCGAAGCTGAAATCCTTCTGTCAATGGCCATACGAGGACTGAATTCATCGCGTCTAGGGTATGCTATTCCCATAGAAAAGCTCATGCAACATCTCTTCACGCTCACAACTTGAAGTCATGCTTGGTACAACATCCGTACTTCCCACTAGTCTCATTTTACTACGGATTGTTCCGTCCTTGACAATCACTCCCTCCACTGCATCTGGATGACTGACTTGGACTTGGAGCCTGAGTCTTCCACAGACTACGCATGGGATTGAGAGGCCTGTGCTGAAACATGCTGTAGCCTGCTCAGCCTCACGCAGTAGGATCTTTCAGCTTGCCTCTACCCCGCTCAGACCTGAGCCACACCTGTCATCTCAAGCATCCATCATAGATCTTTTTGAGCCACCCAGAGAATCTCGGGATATCACATCACTGCGCACAACTGTACGCTATGATGCAAGTTGCCGCTAGAAACGCGTTGTGAGACTGTCTGTACGCTTGACAAAGTTGGCTGGCCACTTCTGCCCAACCTGGCCAGCGCCTCGCGCAGCCAGCAGCGTATCAGCCATATCACGTACAGCTGCGTACGTAGGCGCGAATCCACGTGTATCCAAGTCCAGTATATGTCTAATAATCACCTCCTCTTCTAGCTGGGTAAGTTTCTTTGAGTTGGGCTGGCAATTGCGTCGCGCAGGCTTGCCAGCACGCCGGCGGTGGAGGGTAGCTCGAGAGACTGCAAACGTTGCTGCAGCGCGCCTCTCAGTCTGAATTTGACTTGTATTAAGAGCTGAAATTGCAAGGTATATATCATTCTCACATGAAGTGTGCTGAGATAGAGTTGGCAGAGCCATAGCTAATCTAAGTTTAAACGCGATCAAAGTTGGTAGGGTGGCTCACTCGCTTATCCAGCACGTTACACAGTACTACATGTCATGAGTTTGCAATAGTCTTGATCAAGGCTTTCTCGCAGTTACTCGCTGATGTGTACCTCTAGATCTCAGTATCTCGAGCAGCGCACTAGATTCTTGTAGATATTATTATTAGTTAACGTGGTTCACCAGCGAGCGGGCCACCCCACCGAGTGGGCCAGCAAACCCCACCAAAGCGCCTTCGCGACAACAACACGTAATGTCGCAACAACGCAAAGCTCCCAGAACCTATACTGAAGCTGATATACAGCTTGCTATCTCTGATATCCAATCAAACCAGTTCCAAAGTGAAAGACGCGCTGCAGCTATCTACAACGTCCCTCGAACAACTGTGCAACACCGACGCGACGGGAAACGCTATCGACGCGATTGCGAGCCGAATTCAAAGCGCCTTACAAAGCTAGAAGAGGAGGTGATTATACAGCGGATACTTGACGAGAGTCTACGTGGCGTACCGCCCTCGAAGCTACACGTACGAGCTATGGCTGATAGACTGCTGCGAGAGCGTGGCGGGAAGCCTACAGGCAAGAACTGGGTTGATAGGTTTATCGCGCGTACACCTGAGCTGCGCACGCCATGGAGTCGTCCGTACCATCGCCAGCGAGCTGCCTGCGAAGACCCAGCGGTTATCCGGCCCTGGTTCAGCCTGGTTCAATCGATGAAGGCGAAGTATGGTATCGTAGATGAGGACACCTGGAACTTTGATGAGTCTGGCTTCATGATGGGCAAGATATCCTCTCAGCTTGTTGTTACAGGCTCAGAGAAACCTGGGAAACAGAAGAGACTACAGCCTGGCGATCGCGAGTGGGTTACCCTGGTCCAAGGCGTCGCTGCGACGGGGCGCATTATCCCACCCTTCCTCATCTTTGCAGGCAAGGTCCTTATCTCCTCCTGGTTCACTGGTCTACCTCGCAACTGGGTTGTTGTTCATTAGATGAGCAGGTCAAGCAGCTAAGTAAAGGCGCTCAGCAGATAGCTTATAATATGGTGTTGATGCAGGAGGAAATAGGCCGCCTTCGAGACGCTGTTGATACGCTTACAAAGCGCAAAACCCGTAAAAGGCGGTATATACGCGCAGAGGAGACTCTTACAGTTGGTGAGGTATCTGACCTGATTGCTGAAAAGGAGGGTGGTAGTCGTGAGGAGGGCGAGACGCCTGCGAAGAGGGTGCGCGCAGAGAGACGCTGCGGCCGTTGCAGCGAGGTTGGGCATAACTCCCGCACCTGCAAGGTAGAAATAGAGGATGTAGATGATAGCGACGCTTCTGAATAATATTACGCTATTATGTACAGTACAGTAATTTGTTGTGGTGTTGCGCTACGTCGCTGCGTAGGCGCTTTGGTGTGGTTTGCTGGCCCACTCGGTGGGGTGGCCCGCTCGCTGGTGAACCACGTTATCGAGGTTTCATAAATATAACGTGCTTCACAAGCGAGTCGCGCATAACATGTCGGGCCGCGTAACGCCCGGCGGCGCGTAACGCCCCATCAACCCCAACCACCCCAAACTTCAACCACCAATAACTCCACCAATATGAGTCAGATTGATGAGGCGGTTGCAGATTTGGAATCGCAGAGGTCGAAAGGTGAAGTATCTTACGCGAAAGTAGCTGACAGTCATGGTTTTGAGCGATCCACGTTGGCCCGACGGTATCAGGGGCTGGCAGCGTCCCGGGAGCAGAAGGCAATCAACCAACAACAACTCACCCCAGAACAGGAGTCAACTCTTGTGGAGTATATCAATAGACTTACTCACCGACGTTTACCATCTACAAGGCAAATGGTACAAAATTCTGCAGCTCAATTGGCTCAAACAAAGATCTCCGAGAGGTGGGTTTCACGGTTTCTTCACCGCCAAAAAGACCACCTACTCGTGAAGTGGCAGGACGCTATGGATCGAACGCGTCACCGAGCAGACTCAGGGGCTAAATACAAGCGGTATTTTGATCAATTGCACTCCAAGATCGCCGAGTATGAGGTTGAACCACGTCATATATACAATATGTTTTGAGAAAGAATGACTCTCTCAGTCATGGCATGTAAGTGTGTAGATTGGAGTCTGCTCTACTCAGGGGCTAAATACAGGATTATCGGTCACGTGGTGCTAGCCTGATTAGGACAGTGCAATTCCACTTTCCAACAATATGGATGAAAAGGGGATCATGATCGGTACACTTGGACGCTCAAAACGGATATTCAGCCGCGGACAGTGGGAGAAAAGAGAGATCAGGAGTACTCTACAAGATGGCTCACGTGATTGGGTCACTGTGATGGCCTGTGTGTGTGCTGATGGCTCCTGGATACCCCTAGGCATCATCTACGACTCGGTCAGTGGGGATATCCGATCGAGCTGGGTAGAAGAGATACAGTCAGGAGAGCACTGTGTGTGTTACGTCATCACCCACGGGCTGGTCAAACAACAGTACTGGCCTTGCCTGGCTCAAACAGGTGTTCAATCGGTATACTCAGGAGAAATCGCGTCGGAGTTTGCGATTACTCATCCTTGATGGCCACGGGAGTCATGTGACGATCGATTTTCTGGATTATTGTGATCAAAACAGGATTCTCCTGAGTGTATTTCCCCCTCACAGTACTCACACGCTTCAACCGCATATAAGCGTCACCTGACCGATGTCCTTCACAACAGCCAAGGACTGCTCCAGATCAGGAAGGGGGACTTCTTTCCTATCTTCTGGGCTGCCTAGAAGGACTCCTTCACTGTTGCCAACATCCAGAAGTCCTTTGAAGCCACTGGGATTGAGCCAAAGGATCCAGGGGTAGTCCTCCAACGATTCACTCACACACCTCCCCCCGACGATGACGTCGATAACGATGCAAATAAGATTGTTGCAGCAGTTGATATGGGCAGTTGTAGGTCTATCCAACGTCTTTTGAGTATATCAGTGAAGGATATCGACAGTATTGAGTCCAAAAAGCTCAGTGAGGTTGTGCACAACCTCCAGGCCCAATATCAACTCCAGCAGGATGAATTACTAGGATTGAAGCAGGCTCTTACTACCAAAAAGAAGCGTAATAAGCCTAACCGTATCCTGGAGCTTGAAAAGCCACAAGAGGACGAGGGTGAGAGTCAATTTTTCACTCCATCGAAGTTTGACCACGCAAGAGACCTTCACACCGCCAAGGAGCAACAAAAACGTGATAAGGAGGCAGAAAAAGTGATGAATCAGTAGCTCCGCGATGCCAATAAGGCATACAAATTGAAGATACATCAGGAGAAGCTTGAGGCGCGGCGTGTGGCAAAGGTAGAGCGTGAGCAGAGGAAGGCCGAAGAAGTAGCTGAACGCCAACGCAAAAAAGAGACTCAGGAGGCCAATCGCAACGCTCAAAAAGCTCTACAATTGCCCCAAACAGGAAAGAGAAAAGCTTCATCAACTCAGAAACCAGTCAAAAAGCGCGTGGTTGAAGGTTTGGGTGGTGCAGAGAGCGTGGACGCCCCCGACGCTCCCTCACCACCCCCACCTATCACCACCCGCCGCAGCCGCAGCGTCACACTTCCGATGAAATATAGATAGCGCAAATTGATTGCAAGCATCACTTTAGTAATACACCAGAAAATCTCGTGATATTATTTATTGTTCGTGGCTCAATAGCCTCATTTTTAAATTGAGCGTTGAGGGGTTTATGGGGCGTTACGCGCCGCCGGGCGTTACGCGGCCCGACAATGGCTCCACGTAACGTTACTAAACTACTATCAAATGAAGCAGATATTCAGCTTGCTATCTTATCTATCGCATCTAGTCAAATTCAAGAAAATCGACGCGCTGGTAGACCTGCCCGACGCGATTGCCAGCCCAACTCGAAGAAGCTTACCCAGCGAAAGGAGCAGGTAATTGTTACCTATATACTCGACTTAGACTGACGTGGATTTGCGCCTACGTACGCTGCTGTACGAGATATGGCTGATAAGCTGCTGGCAGCGCGCAGCGCAGGTCAGGTTGGGAAGAACTGGCCAGCCAACTTTGTCAATCGTACAGACAGTCTCACGACGCGTTTCAATCGAGCGTACGATAGGCAGAGAGCTCTGTGTGAGGATCCAGTCCTAATCAGCGCCTGGTTCAAGCTCGTAGAGGAGACAAAGGCGAGGTACGGCATCTGCGATGAGGACGTCTACAACTTTGACGAGGCTGGCTTTATGATGGGCAAGATCACGACTCAGCTTGTCGTGACAGGGTCAGAGAGAAGAGGCAGGCCAAAGGCTATCCAGCCAGGCAATCGCGAGTGGGTGACGGCGATCGCTGCGATCAACGCTGCTGGCTGGTCAATCCCGCCGTTCCTCATCTTCGCTGGCCAGTATCACCTATCTGCCTGGTATGAGGAGGATATCCCACGCGACTGGGCGATTGCAGTGAGTGACAATGGCTGGACAAATAACGAGCTAGGAGTAGAGTGGCTGAAGCACTTTAACGCTCACACGAAGACTCGCGTTGTTGGTGCGCGTCGCCTGCTCGTCCTTGACGGCCATGAGAGCCACCACTCTCTTGAGTTTCAAGAGCTCTGCAAGGAGAACAATATCTACACGCTCTGCATGCCGCCTCACTCATCCCACCTGCTGCAGCCGCTTGACGTTGGCTGCTTCTCGCCGTTGAAGCGCGCGTACAGCCGTGAGGTTGAGAGCCTGATCCGCCACCACATCAACCATATCACCAAGCTTGAGTTCCTGCCAGCCTTCAAGACAGCGTTCAATCGATCGTTCACCTCAGCCAATATCTGCTCAGCCTTTCAAGGCGCAGGCCTTGTGCCTCTCCAGCCAGATGTTGTTCTGTCAAAGCTTGACGTGCAGCTGCGTACACCTACTCCAGCTGCTCTCCCAGAGGCTCTCTGGGAGGCTCGTACGCCGAGCAACGTACGTGAGCTTAAGGCTCAATCAACGTTATTACGTGGTCGCGTGCGACGGCATAAGAGCTCGTCGCCAGCTTTAATCATTGAGGCAATTAACCAGCTCAAGAAGGGCGCTGAGGTGATGATGCTCTCAGCTGAGCTGATGCGCGATCGGATTACCAGCCTTGAGAAGGCTAATAAGGCAGCGTCAGCGCGCAAACAGCGTAAAAAAAAGCGTATACAGCAGCGTGGGGTCTTAACAAAGGGAGCTGGAGAGGATATACTCGCTCAAAGAGAGGCTGATCAGCAGATTGCTCATAAGTAGCGTCAGGGAGGAGAGCAATCAGGCCTCAGCCGCCAGGCTCTAGCGCGCTGCACAAGGTGTAGAGAGACTGGCCATAACTCACGTACGTGCAAAAAGGATATTTAGATACTGCTTAATCTACCCTGTAAATATCTATATATTATATCATCACGTTGTTGAGATATACAATTGTAGAGGTGCGCAAAGTTGGTAGGGTGCGCGACTCGCTTGTATGCGCAACTCGCTTGTAAAGCACGTTACGACATCTACAAGTTAACAAGGACCATAATCATCCATAGTGGAGAATTAGAATCTAGTCTCAAAGAGGCTAGCTTCCCGCCCCGTTATCGATTGCACCTGCCCAAAATTTCCAGAGCCTCACCTCCAACCTCCACGTCCTCGCTTTAGCCAAACATACACCTTTCTCTTCGCCCATAATGTCGTCCATGCGCAATGCCGTCCAGCGGCGAAACCACAAGGAGCGTGCGCAGCCCGAAGAGCGCCAGAAATGGGGTCTGCTTGAGAAGCGCAAGGTAAATTAACCTCCAAAATCACGACCAACACGCCCTAACAATGTGCAGGATTACAAACTCCGTGCCGCCGACCATCGCCAGAAGAAAGCCAAGCTCAAGATTCTGTCTGAGAAAGCCCGCGACCGCAACCCCGATGAGTTCTCCTTCAAGATGATGTCGTCGAGCGTCGACTCGAAAGGGCGAAAAGTGGCAGACCGCGGCAACAAGGCACTCAGCATGGATGTTGTGAAGCTGTTGAAGACGCAGGACGCGGCATACATACGGACTATGCTGCAGCAGGTGCGGCGAGAGAGGCAGAAGTTGGAGGAGAGGTTGATTCTGGAAGAGCAGGGTGAAGTCCGGGCGCTCAAGGACGGCGAAGAGGGGAGGTCCGGGAAACACAGGGTGTTCGTGGAGAATGAAGAGGAGCAGGGCGAGTTCGATGCGGATACGTGGTTTGGGGAAGGGAAGGCGCTGCCTAGTGCACCAACGCCGGAAATTCCTGCAGAGTGGGAGGACGCGTCAGAAGAAGACGAGGACGAGGATGAGCAGCGGCCACAAAAGAAGACGCTTTCGGCGAAGAAGCAGAAAGAGCAGGAAGAGGCGGCCAAGAAGCTGAAGAAGTTCGAGAAGACACGGTCCCGCGCCCAGACAAGAACGGCTTTCAGACTCCAGATGGTCAAGAAGAAGGAGCGCGAGCTCGTCGCGGCCGAGGAGGAACTGGAGAAGCAACGCGCGAAGATGAACAGCAGCGTCGGCGGGGTCAACAAGAACGGCGTCAAATTCAAGATCAGGGAGCGCAAGCGCTGAGCCCCGCAGTCATCTTGCATTGAGAAATAGAACAAATGATACCCTACAGCCTGGCCGGCATCCTCATCGCTCCATCCAGCCTCAACACCGTCCCGTTCAACATTTCATTCCCGACCGCCTCCACCACCAGCCGCGCGAATTCTTCAGGCAACCCTGCACGCTTGGGGAACTCCATACTGCTCTCCAGACTCTTCTTGACCTTGGCGCTCATCATCTTGGTCATGGCGCTATCGAACATGCTCGGCGCAATCGTCACAGCGCGGATGCCGTACTTGCTCAGATCCCTGGCCAGGGGCAAGGTCAAGCTCGCCACAGCGCCCTTGCTGGCCGCATATGCCACTTGGCCCATTTGTCCGTCGAACGCGGCCGAGGAGGCAATCATGATGATGACGCCGCACTCGCCGTCAGCGCCGTCCGGAGTGTTGAGCGTCATGTGCGGCAGCGCTTGTCTGATTAGATCCAATGTCCCGCGCAGATTGATGTTGAGGACGAAGTCAATGCTCTCGATGCTCAGCGGCTCGTTCTTCTTGTCGATAATCAGGCCTGGCAGACCGACGCCCGCGCCCGCAATCACACCGCCGATGGGTGCGTTGGTCTGTTTGATCCAGGTGACTGTGCCGTTAATGGCGTCGGCGATGGCTTCGGTGGATGTTACGTCCGTCTCGAAGAACTTGGCGCGTGAGCCCAGCTCAGAGACGACTTTGGAGCCGTTGTCGCTGTTGAGGTCGAGCAGCGAGACGTAGGCGCCGAGGGAGTGCAGGGCGCGGGCGGTTGCAAGACCGAGGCCGGATACGCCGCCGCTGATTATGAATGTGCGGTTTTCAGTCTTCATGGTTTATGTGCTTGCGTTAGGATAGTTTGGGAAGGACGTGTGTTGGGGGTGCAGGGCGAGGCGTAGTGTCGTGGATGCCAATAGCGAATCTGAGCCCCTGTTCAGCTGCTTGTAAAATTGATTGTATGTCGTGGCACGTCGAACGTGTGAAGTAAGAAGAAGAAGAATCACCTCCCTCCGCATGTGTAAACCCAGCACCGTTCATCAGCCTCGGCTCACTACACGTCGGCGTTCGTCCCCCAAACCCCCGACAAGCGCCTGATCCCTGTCAATGATCCAACAATCTCGAACCACACCACCGAGCTCCGCAGCATCACCGCATCGCGGCCTCCCAGCGGCCACCACGCATCCCTCGCACCACGCATCCCGGCAATTACCCGTCCGTCGCAGCCAACGGGCACTCGCAGAAATGAACACACCAGGCGCCTCAATGCCCCCCGCGGCGGGCCCGGGAAACGCAGACAGCTACATCATTGGCAAGAACACAAAGCCCGCGAACCCCACACCGCTGTCTGCGCCCCAGGAGCAACAGGTACGGGATCTGTACTACAAAAACGTGCGCGCCAAATGCGCACCAGAGATTGAAGGTGCGTCCCCCCCCCCTCCCACCCAGGCGTACTAACCCCCGCCAGCCTTCGCACAGTGCGCCCTCGGCCGCACCTTCACCATGATCTACGCATGCCGGGCGCCGCGCCTCACAATGAACGCCTGCATGCTGCAATACCAGAACCAGGACGAGCTGGACAAGGCGCGCAGCGAGTGGTTTGCGCTGGCCGAGGAGCGCAAGCGCGCCCGTCTCGAGCACAAGCGCAAGCTGGCTGATGCGCGCGACAAGCACAAGGAGTGGTGGAGCCTCGACGACACGGGGCGGCTGCAGGGCAAGAAGCTGGAGGAGGGCGGCGAGGGCGTGGTCAGGCGCGAGGAGAATCGTGTTGATTCGTCGGGCGTGAGGAGGGGCGGCGTTTGGGGCGGGACCTGAGCGGGATTCGGAGGGTTTTGCTGCGAGTGATACGCACAGGGGAGGGGTTCGGGGGGGGGCATGTGCTGTGTGCATGGTTGAAAAGGGAAACACCCCCGTTGCTGCTGCGGCATGCCGGGCCTGGTTTCGGTTGCATGGAATGGCGTTATTGGATCCACGCAAGGCTTTTGCATATGTATAGATACTGGGGGGTGAGTGTACCATATACCGGAACGCGCGCGCACGCTGATGCGTATATATCAGCTCTACTACCACATGCTGTCTCGACGTGTGACTTCGCATCTGAGTGCCGAGCTTAGCACTCTGCGTGTCCGTTTTGCAATCGTAAATGGAAGTTTCTATTTCAAGGGGATACTGGGTCGACCGTGGCTCCAATGCGGTACACAACTCCTACCGTCTGGACAGACATCACAATTAGAGGTACGACGTTGACAAGACCAGAGTCAATACGGACACAGCATCCAACCCCCATCGACCTAAACACTGAGACCCCCTCCCCAAACCGAAAACACTCTCAACATCTCTCTTAACTCCCCGCACCAGCACATCTACCTACCCACTCATCCCCGATCCCCGTCTCTCCACCGCAACACCTCCACCGCAACACCACCACCCCACCACTCACCTCTGCATAACCCCGAACCCACCCCGCGAAACGCGCCTCAACGCCTGGAGCCGCTTCCTCCCAGATACGGCTAGGCGATTGCGTGGCGTGGGTCTTGGCACACGGTTGCAGAGCGAGCAGGGAGCCATGGCGTGGCGGGTGTACGTGGATTTGGGTGCTGTGCGTGAGGGTGACGGGCTGGGAGATGGTTTGTTAATTTGGATTGGCGCGGGTGGGTGGTTGTGGTTGTGGTTTGTGCAATGTGTGTGTGGGTGTGTGTTGCTGGCGTGGCGGTTAGGCTTGGCAGTTGGGTGAATGGTGTCGTGAGTGCGATTTGTGCGGCGTTGCGCCGCGCAGGATCTGGATTGCTGTGTGTGTTTCTGGGGCTTGCTTGGATGCGTTATGGCATTTGATGCTGCGTGTGTAGCATGTATGGTCCCTAGCATGCTACGGGTCAGGCTGACTTGTGTTGCTCGTCCGGAGAGTCGGTCCTGTTTGTGTGGAGTGGAAACCCGTAGTCTAGATATCAAAAATTTCTCGGTCCGCCATGTGCGTCTTAGGCATCATGTGCATCTTAGTCCGTCGTGTGCGTCTTGGTCCGTCATGCGCACCTTGGTAGCCTTGTTCTGCTGACACAGTTGCTGAGAGGTGAGGTTAGATCTGGATTTGAGACAAAGTTCAACGAGCGTTTGAAGCTTGATTCTGACGTCTGTTAGGAATCTGCCAGAGGATCGAATGACAGCTCGGTATGGCATATGTCAGACTCGAAGCGGGGGTACCATGGTCCGGACAAGGTAAATACACGTCGGTTGCAAATGTCGTCCGGTATCCTGGTATGGGCATCATGACAGCCTGGCCTTGGTGTTAGTCGGTCCGTTTGGACCAAGCCAGAAAGAGCAGCTGTAGTGTTTCACGCGTCGGCGGCTTCTGGCCGACATGATGGTGAGTTTGAGAAACGGCTTCAAGAAGTGGTGGGGCGAACATCGCGACGAGGTCAAGCTCCCTAGTCAGATCACCGGAACTGACTCCGCCGGCAGGTCCACCAACGACGATACGTCGATCACTGATATGAAGATCCAGACTATTCACTCCGTAAGCATAACGTGGGTCGATAAGACACCCCCACTAGGTGCTTCTGCGGCATTCATGAGGCTGAACTGGGGATACCGCAGGCCCGGTCTGAGGCTCGTGACGTGGGCCCACTGCCAAAAGGCCAAGCATGATGCTCGTAACGAGCGGTATGCCGTTCGACACACAGCCTATAATGTGTATACTATAACGTTTGGAAATCGTTGGTGTCGAAGTAAAGTTTGGGTCGACGGGCGCGGTTGGTGCCCGTGCGAGGTTTGACGTGAACAAGCGTCCCGTGAACGTCAGGCTATGCCGCTTCTCCAAGCATCAAGCTAGGAGCTTGCAACAGAGAAATTAATACCAGCGAAGTAGTTCAGTTGTTCCCTTCACCGCCACACCGGTGCTGTAGTCCGCCTCGTGTGGATGGACCCAGGGTGTTCTTGCTGGTGTTTGAGATGGCGAGAGATCGGCAGCGCATGTGCAGGAGACTGCATCTACGGTCCGCGCATTGGTACTTCGCTCTCCACACACGAGCTTATCGTTGCGCAAGAATCACCGTGAGGGTGTTGTTTGGACACAGTGAGTCAGTGACGAAGGAAAGGCAGGACCAGCCACTAGCGTCGATCTGCCGCCAAATGTGGAGTCAGACCTAGGAAAGGCTTTCACACGGTGACACACACGACAACGTTCACCACACGGCATAATCTGCAGTAAGATTGGGGCAATCCGCGCGCATCATCCTCTGCAGCTATTTGGATCAGCAGCCTTAGGTGTATGACATAGGTGCATCTGAAACACTATTTGCTTGCTGCCCAGCACGTTCACAGCCTTAGCGCCGGACGGAATCTCGAACTCAAAACTGTGCTTGCGCGTTGCGGCCGATGAGACTCTTTATTATACCTGTCCGAACGCAGCGAAGACGATGCTCTGTGCCGTGAGGTAGACTGCAAAACGTTGCGAAATGGCTAATTCAAAGTAAGCGCCCGTTGTGCCGCGCTGATGAGTGGGCTGTCGAGAGCTACATGAGCTGCATGAGCACTTAACAAGCATCGACTAACGATTGTTAGATATGAGTATGTCCGCTCGTTCGAGCAGCCAGACGTCCTCTTGTCGAACACCTGGATCGTGGTGCGGATTGATGGCCGTGGGTTTTCGAAGTATGTCTTTTCTTGTTGGAGCTATCGGACACAATGCCTTTTCGCCTAGATGCAGGTACCCGTCACGCACATGAATTCTCCACCCAACACTGAGGCCAATGACAATTATACTAAATCTTGGCCAGACTCACGACCAAATACAAGTTTGTCAAGCCAAATGATCGAGACGCGTTGGACTTGATGAACGAGGCCGCCGAGGCCGTCATGAGGGAATTGCCAGACCTCGTGATCGCCTACGGCAACAGCGATGAGTACAGGTATGCTTACTGGTTACTTGTCTCAGTCTGAAGACTGCGCTCACTGTGTCAAAGTTTCGTATTTCACAAGGACTGCATGCTATTTGAGCGAAGAGCAAGGTGCGTATTCTTGTTGCGTTGATCCATCAAGTTCTGCACTGACGTACCAGCAGCAAGCTCACTACTACAATCGTGTCTACCTTCACATCCTACTACGTGTTTTTATGGTCAAAGTACTTCCCACAAAAGCCACTCACACCACCATTGCCATCATTCGATGGAAGAGCAGTGTGTTACCCAAGCGACATCAACTTGAGGGACTACATGAGCTGGCGACAAGTTGACTGTGAGTATTCTGGAGTCTTTACAATGTTTGTACGTGAGACTGATGAATTCCAAGGTCACATCAATAACCTCTACAATACGACCTTCTGGACTCTTGTGCAGAAAGGTGGCATGGGACCTCAAGAAGCCGAGCAAAGACTGTCAGGCACAGTCTCAGCTGACAAGAATGAGATCCTGTTCAAGGAATACGGCATCAATTACAACAATGAGCCCGAGTGTTTTAAGAAAGGCACAATTCTCTACCGAGACGTAAGTTAACACACATTGGCTATTCCTGAAGACAAGAGAGATAACAAAGTTAGTTCTTTCCCATAAAAGTTCAACATGCAAACCCGCTAACTACCATCAAAACCACTGATGACTCCGCTATTGCTCAACCTCAGCCGAGAAGGTTGCATTCACAGCCTTTGTCGCGGTCGGATGACCTTAAAATCTCGCAATTACAAGAATCTCCGATCCTGCCCATATTCTCGCAGCGATCAGGACCGACTTTTCTTTCTGCAGCCTCAACGCCATCACCTCCCCCATCACCGCGGAAGTTACGAGAAGAAGGCTATCCGAACCCGCTCCGATCGAATCCCATCAGCCCTCGCAGTGCCATTCACTCACAAGGATCCATGCCAATTTCGCCGCCTTCCACTATAATGTCACCAACGAGCAAGCCAAACTTCTCATCACTTATCCCGCTCCCACTGTCACCCCCAATCCTGAAGCCTAGCAAAAAGCCACCCATGTCCCTCGACGCACCAAATCCCACGACGCGTGCGAACTTTTCGCCTACAGTCCCCCCGGCAGAATTTGCCACATCATTCGCCGACCCCAACAGGTCGCAATCATCAGTAAAGCCAATCTCACATTCAGCGTCAGCATCAATGTCCACCTCAGGACCGTCAAAACCCACGCTCAAGTATCGTTCACCCAGTCTCTCGCAGATCCACACATACCTTGCGTCTCGCAATGAGACTACAGGACCGCCTTCTATACCTTTGCGTATGTCCAGTATTCCGGCCAACACCAAGCCACGCAAGCTGTCCTTGCAGCACCTGCGTTCTAACTCCCATCCAAAGGCTATCAACGGAGAAGGGAAAGAGAATTTTGGAACTCCAGCGCAAGGTACAGTCACACCGTCGAGGACAAGTCCACCTTTAAACACCAACAAGGAGCTACCAAGTCCTCCAGTAGTCGAGAGAAAGGTTGTTAGCGACCCTGACAAGCGACACGGAGTCTACAAGCTCTATGACGACCACCCCGGTATTGCCGAGCTTCCTGCCACATCACCGCGTCATTCTCGCGAAAGGTCACATCCTGCACCATCATCAAGTGAATGGGGTTCGTATGCGCAATTGTACGAGAAGTTACAGAGCTCTGTACCTGGTGCTGCGACTGCTGCTGACGCGGACGGCCGGCCTACGACATCATCAAAAAGTGCTACACGTGGGAAGATTCATGCAAATACTGTATCAGATGCAAGGTCCGAGTCGCAGAAGTCCAAAGACATTACGCAGTCCGAATCTGCAAAGAACATTCGTGACCCAACAAGCAATGAAGTGAGTGGTGGAAGGCCTACGCAATTGAGCCGGACACAAAAGGACAAAGACAGGAAGAAACGGAGAAAGGCTAAAATATTGATGGAACATATTGATCTCATCAAGGATGACTTCTGGGAAGAGAGACCATGGATTTTGAGTGGCAAGACAGGATAGGTGACGACAAGTCAACCCACAATTCAACGAAGTTTCTCAAGAACTCTGTGAGCCTCACGTGCGAGTGCATAATCCAGAGTGAAGGCCATCAGCATATATTCTTGAGGATCAATGCCTTGAGGTGAAGTCACTTCTGTCGGTTTTGGCCGTTTGCAATACCATTCTGCCTTCCATACGCTTAAAGGCCAGGAAGCCAAACATCACTTTCTCAACAGAAATACGGTCAGGAACCGAGGTTCACGAGAAGGTGGTGCGGAAACAGGTATTTGCGACAGCCTGGCAAAATTGCGGCTGATGTCGTGTGAAACCAAACTTCATGCATAAATAGAAGGCTTCCTTGTACGGACAAATGATCTAGATCTACATTGAAACCTCGGTTTGATTCTCACCACGAAGTCTACTATGCGCCTCCTCATACTCATCACAAGCTACTTCTCGTTGGCTGCGGCAGCCACCTTGGGAAAGCGTGCACCTATTCCTGGAACGCTCTCGCAAGTCACATCTTTCGGGGCTGCTCCCACACAGGCTGGCTTCTACATCTACGTACCAAAAAAGCTCGCAGCTTCGCCCGGCATCATCGTAGCCATTCACTACTGTACTGGTACTGCACAAGCTTATTATACTGGCAGCCCTTATGCTAGCCTCGCTGAGCAGTATGGCTTCATCGTCATCTATCCCAGCTCTCCTCACTCCGGAACCTGCTGGGACATGAGCAGCAAGCAAACACTAAGCCACGATGGAGGCGGCGACAGCAACACCATTGCGAACATGGTCAAGTGGAGTCTGACACAATACAAGGCGGACGCCGCCAAGGTCTTCGCGACAGGCTCAAGTAGTGGCGCAATGATGACGGTAAGCGACAAGTAGTATTTCTACTCTTGATACATGTGAAGATGAACAGAGATCTTCTATCCTTGTGCTGTGCTAATAATGTTGCAGAATGTTCTTGCTGCTACCTACCCTGACCTTTTCAAAGCTGCTATTGTCTACTCTGGCGTACCTGCTGGCTGTTTTGTATCTTCCTCGGGCGCCGTCGATGCCTGGAACAGTACCTGCGCGCAAGGAAAATCGATTGCCACTCCTCAGGCCTGGGCGAACGTTGTCACGAACAGTGAGACTTCATTTTACATCATGTTGGACCTTAACACTGACTGATACCTTTAGTGGATCCCAGCTACAAGGGCGCCCGTCCAAAGATGCAGATCTATCACGGAAGCGCGGATACCACATTGCTTCCCCAGAACTACCAGGAGGCGATGAAAGAGTGATCTGGTGTATTCGTCTACAACTACGACCAGCCTCAAAGCACAAAAGCCAATGATCCCCAGAGTGGATACACGAGGACAGTGTACGGCACGTCCGTGCAAGGCATTTATGGACAGGGAGTCGGACACACTGTCCCGATTCGGGGTGCAGACGATATGGAGTTTTTTGGATTTGCATCATAACGCATGCCCATACAATGCTCATCTGTCAGGCTGTTGCGCAGCATGGCGTTACCAATGGGAATAGTCAGGTCTCAAAACCACAATGTATCTCATATGATCCTGATACCTTGCTTTGACGTGCCATCCTGCTGCCGAGGTCGGGCATTCACTTTGCTTGGGTCATAGTCACGGCTGATCATGCTTTGCGGTGACTGAACTAGGATACATAGGCTTTGCTTCAGAAGAAGCCCAGTCTGGGAACCGCGTGCTGACTCTGCCCGGAGGAAAGGTTTCTGACATCATGCACAAATGTTTTTCACGAGCCCTCCGAAATTCTAGACAGTGTATGAAATTATTGGGGATGCATACATCCGGGACATTTTTGATAATAGCTGCTTGGAAACCAATCGATTGTACTAGTATCCAAGCACGGCTTATGTGACCCCACACGCGATGATCAATGTCGATCACCTCCTACTGAAGGAGCTTCAGCTCGTCGGCAATCTGGTAGTAGGCATCCTTGGGGTCGTAGTTGACCTTGAACAGAGCTTTGTTGGCTGTGTTATCCTCATCACGGACCTCCCAAGTCGTTACACCAACGCAGGTGGGTACGTGGTAACACGCCTGAACTGCTTGCCAGTAGATGGCGGGGGTAGCGCCCTGAACGTCCAACTCGGTAACTGCAACCTCGGTGACGATTGTAGCGAGCTGTCTCAGCGCACTCTCGAGACCAGCCGCCGCATTGGCTAGAACGTAGACGTCAGTATTGATGTGGAAGACAAGAAAATTAGATCTTACTGGAGGTACCAAGATGCGTCTGAGATCCAATGCCGTCAATCGGAACGCCGGCCGCCTTCCACTGCTGCACTTTGCTGTAGATACCCTTGAATTGACCGAAAGAGACATCTTCGAGGTTGTAGTCATTGATGTACAATTTCGCTGCCGGGTCTGCCTGGCGGGCAGCGTTGAATGCGATCTTGATGAAATCCTCTCCCAGGACTTGGAAGAAGTGGGAAGACGCCTTCATGTTACCGCTGTCGTCGATGACTTCGTTGACAACGTCCCACGACCTGATCTTGCCCTTCCAAGACCCGTTGGGTCCAACCATGACTGTCTTGATATGGTTTTGGATAACACTGGTCAGGTCGGCCTTGTCTGTAATGGCTGCCACCCAAGCAGGTACGCTTTCACCCCACACTAGGGTGTGACCTCTGATGCTCTTGCCGTTGGCGATGGCCCACTGCACAAGTTCGTCGGCAGGGCCTAGGTTGAACTGGCCTCGGCTGGGCTCCGTCTGGTCCCATTTCATGAGGTACTCGTTGGTAACCTGACCGAAGTTCTGCTGTACAATGGCTCCAGTCTTGCCAGTGTCAAGCTTGGCCTTCTCAGTTGCAGCGCCGAAGTAGATCTTGCCGACACCCTTGAAAAGTGTGTCAACACTGCGATCGGCCTGGCGCTCAGTCAACAAAGGCGAGGCGAAGGCGAGGAGAGGGGCGGCGAGGAGGGAGAGGAACTTCATTCTGATGAAGTAGGGGACACAATGGTGTTTGATGCAGACCAAATTACGGGAATGTACAGCAGCTTTATCGGTGACCGAAGACAGACTACCTGCGGTAGTCCAATGGTGAATGACCGTGGCGTTAGGCTAGTAGACAATCCAGGTCTACGTGCTGAGGGTGTAGCTGGTCGCCGTAACTCCACTTCAGGCACTGTAACATCATTCCACCTCTTTGTACATCGCTCGTATTGTCGTGCGAAAGTTGAGCTTGGTCGACGACAGAGGAAGCTATTAGTCGTGGTCGCCAGCTAAAGACCGACATCACGCACCATGACGACTAATACTGAGCCATTATCGTGTGATAAGAGGATCAACCGCCTTCATGACCAGCATATTGCTAAAAACAGGACGCTGCCCCGCAATAAGGCTTCCAGTGCTAAGAAGCTTTCGAGGCGCCGGCGCGGCCCGGACACCTTACGCTTGCTGTCATTGGCTCCACAATCCAGGAACCTTGTGGGCAAGATGAAGAGGGGTCTCACAAGAACCCGGACGCAGATGGGCGCTTTTTCGCCGTTTTCCGTGAAGATTTCCAGCCAATCAAGTATTCAACATCGCTTGATGTGCAATGGTCAGTAGAACTTGTTTGTTATATGCATACACAATGCCTGTAAGTAAAAAGGGCCCTCCGACCGTGATTGATCGGCGAAGACTCTCAGATCACGGCAAAATTCTGCCTTCTTGCCATATCCAAGTTTTATTTGCATTTGCCAACCCGCTCTGTTCGTATCTGATGGGGTTACTGCATGCTTGCCTCTTGTGTTTACCCAAACAACAAGGCCTAGAAACCTTGCGGAACATGCAGACATAATCTTCAGACAGTTGCGGCGATCTGTTGATCGTGGCCAGGCGTACATGCCTATAATATGTCTCCAGCTATTCTCATATCTTTCTATGAAGTAGCAACATTACGTGCTTGTATTTGGTCCTTTCCTGCAACTTGATAGCCGAACAGCGGTTATGGTGCCGTTGTCAGCTTCAAGGCCAGTCGTGCCATCTTCTCAAGCCCATTTTGAATTATGGCTATCAGTTTCGATACTGAGCTTGACTTGCTCTACAGGCCAGAACTCTTCAACTTTGCGACCTTGGGATATTTGTCCGTGCCATATGTGGAGTTGAGCGTGACCTGGCCGGATACACTACCGTCTTCTAGACGAATCCAGGTCTGCAGTTCATTCGAACCGAGCTGTGCCTCCTCAACGACAATCTGACGACCCCCGCGAGCCCAGTCGGAGTAGCCGCCATATCCGGAGTGCCGATTGAAGCAGACGTTGAGGCCGTTGCCGTTCGCCGGTGAGTTGTTGGGCAGGTCTTTTGACCACTTCATGCACCAGCTAGTTGCAGTTAATACCATCTTCGAGTAGGGTGTGTTGGTAGTGTGGGCAAAAGACTTACTCCACGCCATGATCATGACCAGAAAAAACACCCATGAGGCCTTTGGTCTCGACAAGCGCTTTCATAAAGATCGAGTCGGCGCTGGTGTAGTCGCACTTATTGTCACTATCGCAGACGTCACCTTGATGACCGATTAGCTCTTCGTTGAGTCCTGGTGCTGTTGCTGGGTCGAGGCCCCCATCTTGATAGGCTCGAGTGGAGTGAATCGGAATGTGTACAAAGGCCAGACTAGGGATATCACGGCCTTGTTGCTGATGGACAGCGTCGCGCGTGAGGCGAAACCACGATGTAACCTGAAACATGCATGTTAGCGTGGAGTCAGTCAGTGCATATAGAGCTGGACTGACCTTGTCACCCACCCAGTCTGGAACGGGCACATCATTGCCGTCAGCATCGACTTTCTGAAAATCGCGGCCACCTTTGCTGTCGAAGAACCAGAGCATCATTGAAAGCTCCGGATTGCCACCGCCCTTAGAAGCATACACAGGGATGTAGTAGTTGCTCGTTCCAACTTGCTCGTAAGGGCCGTTTACTGACGACGTGGTAAACGAAAGCTTCTTTCCGTCTTTGCCCGTGATGTTCCACATGTGCTCAGATACAGTGCGAGTGTTGCAAGTCTTGGACATGTCATGGTTGCCAAAAGTAGCGGCGAAAGGCATGTTGCGCTCAACAAGCGGAGCTGTAACTTGATCGATGTAGGAAGTCAGATTTTCGGGGGCTACGAACTCGCATGAAGTCAGATCGCCATTGAGCACCACAAGATTCGAGTGCTCGTTATTCAGAACCGAATTCATGACCCCGATGGTCTTCAAGTCGGCACTAGGGCCCTTTTCTGCTCCTGCCCATGCCGCTGAAAATAGTTAGCAGATTTTCGTGATAAAATATGGACGCCCGGGTGCACCAACGTTCGCCCAGGTGCAGATCGCTAAACACAGTGATTGAAAACTTCTTGTCAGCGCCGAAGCGTAGGCCAGGATAATCGAATGTGCCGCCTTGACCAAACTGCAGCAGTGGAGTAGCGCCTGCGGTGGAAGCTGCAAGCCACAGCAGATGTTCGCGCTTCATGATGACGATAAGAGTAAAGCCGACGATGAAAGTGGACACGACCGCGAGCCGACGGGCGGTAGAGAGCGAACGAAGGTGATTACGAAGGGAGTAATGCGAAGAGCCTGCGCCATGTCCATAATCTCTCGTGCTGGAAATGAAAGTAAAGGAAGAGCGGCGCGCGCTCTCGAGGAAGGACATCATGGTGAAAGGAGCCAAGAGGCGGACAACTGCAGGTACGACGAAGGAGCGAGAGCAAGACCTTTGCTCATCGAAGCTACTCAGTCGCTATTGAGTACTTCATGTATCATGATTGTGATGAGGCGCAACAGAACCACCTGCATGGAGATGAAGGTATCGAATGTTGTAATCTCGTACTTGAGGGTCAAACCGGTCAGTGCGGGCACGTGCTAAATTTCTGAACCAGGCACTTATAAGTCCAACCTTTTGGACTACTAACAGCGGATTTAGAAGCACATAATGATGTTCGTGCCTCTGGGCATTCTTCTGCTCATGGGATAGAAGGTATAAGGTCAATCTAGGTGCGGAGTGGGTTGTTTGGTCCCTGGATCGCGCTAGCCCCGCATCGATGCGCCAAGACCAGCACCCCACAAAAAAGTTCGAGGAGGAAAGAACGATCTTCGTACAGTCAACCTCCGCTACCACAACGATGAACGCAGAAGCATACCTACGTAAACAGGGATGGCAAGGCTCTGGTCACTCACTCGACTGTGAAGGCCGTGGTATCAAAAAGCCACTCCTCATCGCCCACAAGCAGGATCAGCTTGGTCTGGGAAAGAAGAAGGCGGCTTACACGACCGACGACCAGTGGTGGATGCGTGCGTTTGATGACAGCCTGAAGAACATTGGAAGTGGCCAGGAGGTATGTTTCCCTTTCGGTTGTGTTGACGAATAACCGTCTAATTGGACTCCAGAGCACACTCAGCCAGATTCAGAAGAAGGGTATCAACCGGGGCGGTCTCTATGGCTTCTTTGTGAGGGGCGAGTCTATTGCAGGCACGTTAGGTGACTCGGACAGTTCGGCAGCACCCACCGACGCCTCCGCTGCACCTTCTGGCACCAGCACGCCCGCCACCTCAGCATCTGACAGCGAGGCAGTGAAGAAGGCTGCAGACAAGAAGAGCAAGCGCAAGCGAGAGGCCGGTCGCGAGGCGAGCAAGAATAAGAAGCCAATGAGCAAGAAGGACGAGATATCTGGCGGCCAAGAAGCGAAGAAGCTGGCAAAGAAAATTTCAAAACTCAGCGTTGACGAGAGGTCATCATACGAGAAGCGCGCAGCCGCCAAGGGCCAGACACTTGAAGTGTATGTTGCGCGGCGCATACAGAAAAAGAACGAAGAGCGCGCAACTCGTTGATCGTACCAAGCTCCCTAGGCACAATCGCCACAAGTTCACGATCCTGCCCGCAATGCAGCCCCCTCCAACTCGACGCCCACGCGCAAAATCCAGGCGCAACAATACTGCAACAATTCGGTGGCCTTCGCAAAGGGTCCTACAAACAACAGCGTGATGCACTAAGTGGAAAGCGTTGATGGGACGACAAGGGCGCGGGCGCGGGCGCGGGCATGGGGAATCCTTTGCCACACGATAGTCACATATCTGGATGGCGTGCTACGCAACGCATGGTATAGAGTGCCTTCCCTTACCACCGTGACCTAGTCCTGAGGACTTTAGGAGGTATACTCCTACGCCCACGAAAGACGCGTTGTGTGGCGCTACAGCACTAGCCAAGGTCCACCGACTACGAGATTCTCAAACACCTAGCGTTTTGGCTCTGCAGCAACGCAATAAAGGCACGACATAGAACACCCGAAGGCTTGACAATTCTCTAAAATTCCTGAGGAGGCTCGATGACGTGTTCGATTCTACAACACAGCACGGTCTGTTAGGGGTTTTAGCGTGTTCTGAGATCGTCAATGCACAAGTCTCTTTTGACGTCTTCCTCTTGATATATTAGGCTCGGCGCCGACTTGCCTCAAGTCTCAAATACGGTATGATCACCAAGCAGAGCGCCATAGGTGTTGAGATAAAACACGGATGGGTTAAAGCGAACCTGACACGAACATACTTGTCTACATATCACCATTCAATTCCAAGCACTGTTCTATCTTGCCTTGGATCGCTGATTCGAGGGCATTCTAAGTGTTCTCAATCTGCACTGCTTCAGACCGTGCCTGATTGCAGCCTCCGTATCGGCGGTAGTAGCACAAGCCGATAGAGTGGCAAATGTTGCGCTGCATTAAAGCAGACAAACCTGAGTCTTGGAAGAAGTCGGAGTATTCCTGACAGTGGATGTTTGATGTTTTTAATAATGGTGCGCTCTACTCTTGCCGAGTCTCCTTTTCAAGCTCGATTCAATCAACATTTCTTTGACGCAACATGCGTGATGTCCGTCGCGAGTAGTCAATCCGCACCTTCGACTCGGAGTGGAGTTCATACTCTTGCCGTACAACCTTCGCTCTCGAATGGCTTCCATCCATACGTAATCAATATAACGGCATCCCTGCCGTGGATGGGACACATCTTAAAGCGCACGACTGCATAGAGAAAGGCTTGCATCCGTTGAACTCCCAGAATGGTCTGCGGCTCACTGTACGTGGCATATACCTTGATGGACACGACGAGACTGCTCGGACCACGGTTAGGTATTCTAGAGAGTGGACCTGCGTACAGGTCTCGAGCACGGTGGTACAGCCGATGACAGAAGTAATCACAGACGCTTCCAAACAGGCAATCCATAATTCCAGTACTCGCATCATCACTTGGACCTCCTTCTGACAATAAGGTCGTGTCCTTGCGGCCTTGGAAATTGCTGACACAACGCATGGAACGTGCCGCATAGCGAACAAGTTCGCGGGTGAAGGATAGTAAGAACACCGAAGAACAAAGAGCATGATGTGTGGTACGAAGTAATGTCGCCTGTCGTCGTGCGTCTACAAAAATTCTTCAGTCATGTTAGCACACCGTTGAACATTTAGTCATTACCCCAAGTCGGTGCATCGGCGCTGTTGCCTGGTAGTTACGAAAATGTGTCGGAGTCGGATCGGAGGAGTTGTTTGTGGAGGTTGAGATCGATACCAGAAACTTGAAGCCAGAGCCAGCATGATTCGCATCCGTATGGTCAAACTCCAGCTCCTGATAAGCTGTCTGAATGTCCGACCCGACAAAGCCCACATCTGATTAAGGCTCCCATCTGTTGTTTGCAAAAGGACATGATGTTGAATTTTCAGGCAACTACGATGGTCTGGGTCCTTGCGATTTTCGCTGCTGATCATTGACGTCAACGGCCTTGATTGGCTCTGAAGCAATCAGCGAGGACCCAACGTTACAACGACATCGGGGTCTCGGACTCTCAGCCCTCGTACGCAACACTCTAGCCAAATTCTCGGACTCTCGGGCGTTATGGCGGGCTGTCAATAAGGCAGCCTTGATCAGACAAGTATCTAGTTGTGGCACTATGAAGTTCAAAACGCAATAACGTAATCTACCATCGAGTGAAACAACCCATCGAGTGAAACAAAAAGACTTGGCACGACCAACTCTACAACTTCAAAGCTCAATATCATCACTATTAAAAGGTAAACCTACATACGCTGTACTTGCATTAGATTCAGAATATGTTTCTGTATCTGTAAGCCCAGGATACCTTGTATGGTCACGTGGATTATCCACCGACCGATCAGCCCCCTACTCTATGTATATAAACCTACATCACAGACCTTCCGGTCATCAGGACAATACAACTGCTTACAGTATCCTTTTTACGTGTTCGCGCGTTATGTCCAGTCCCACCACAGTTCCCACAGCGCCGGACACCTGGTTGCGCTCTTTCTTGATAACTACTACTGCGAGTCTTCTTTGACCGCTCAGCAGCTACCTGCGCTGCTGCCTCACCATACTCAAGAGTCCCGCCATGCTGGAGGCGCTTGCGTTTACGCGCTTTCCTCTTAGTTATGACTGCTAGTTGCTCTTCAAGCTCAGAAATCCGGGCAGCTTGAAGCGCGTTTTGGTGCAGCATTAGCTCACCACCTTTAATAAGCTGAGAAAAGCCAGCCTGGGCTGTAACAGGTGATCGAGTAAAAGAGTTGCTTATAAGCTTTGACTGAGATCCAAACTCGTGCGTATTGCTTGGTGTCTTTGACTGCCATGGTGTCTCCTGTGGTGGGGGTGCTGGTGGGGTACGCAGCCGTACTTCAAGGCGATCTAACACCACCTGCGCGTTGATAGGGACTAGTCCAGACGCCTCAAAGGCCTTTTGACAGTTTGCCTTTGTAAACACGTCAAAGAACGCGTCTCTAAAGGCTGGTAGGAAGCCTTCCTTATCAATGTGGAAGCCGCGTCGGCGTGCCAAGTCTCTGACGCATTGAGAGTACTTGCGCTTCAACGGCGAGAAGCAGACCACGTCAAGCGGCTGGAGGATGTGCGATGAGTGAGGTGGCATACAGAGAGTGAGGATCTTATGTTCAAGGCAGTGGTCCTTGAAATCCTGGTTGAGGTGGCTCTCATGGCCGTCCAATATGAGCAGCCGGTACACCCCCACCCAGAGATGTCAACAATCAAATGGATTCAATAATAACGTAAAGCACCACCGAGCCGGCAACACCACCGAGCCGGCAACTTTTCCTTGGCATTGCGAACACCATGTACAAAACAAGCAATTACTTACTACCCTCTGCAGAACCCGCGTACGACGCACTTGTATTAGATGCAGAATCTTCTTCTGCATCTTTTTGGCACGTACGAGCGTTGTGCTCAGTCTTTCCACAGTTGCCACAGTGCCGTTGACCTGGCTGGGCTCTTTCTTGACCACTACCACTGCGCGCTCTCTTTGACACCGTACGAGCTGCAGCTGCGCTCTCAGCTACAGACAACGCTGCAGCACCATACTCTATTGTCCCACCATACTGAATCTGCTTTCTTTTACGCCCTTTGCGCTTAGTAACCTCTGCTAATTGCTCCTCAAGCTCTCGTACACGAGCCTTAATAAGAACATTTTCATGCAGCATCTCCTCAGCTCCTTTTACTAGCTTTGAGAACCCTTCCTGAGCAGATGTTGGTGACCTTACGAAGCGCTCGCTTACAAGCTTTGACTGCGACCCAAATTCGTACGTATTGCTTGGTGTTTGGGATTGCCATGGTGTTTCTAGTAGAGGTACTGGTGGAGGGGTATGAAATCGCACTTCAAGCCGATCAATGACTATCTGCGCGTCAGTAGGCACTAGTCCTGATGCCTGAAAGGCCTTCTTGCAGTTATTGTACGTAAACACGTCGAAAAACGCGTCTCTAAAGGCTGGGAGGAAGCCTTCCTTGTTAATGTGGAAGACGCGTTTGGATGCCAAGGCTCGTACGCGTTGGGAGTACTTCAGTTTCAACGGTGAGAAACACACCACATCAAGTGGCTGAAGTATGTGTGATGAGTGAGGAGGCATACAGAGGGTTAAGATTCTGTTCTCCAGGCAGTAGTCCTTAAAAAAAATTTCTGGTTGAGATGGCTCTCATGGCCGTCCAAGATAAGCAGCCTGTACAACCCCTTCTGACGCGCTCTTGTATGCACGTCAAAATGCTTCAACCACTCAAGACCAAGCGCGTTGTTTGTCCATCCGTTCTCAGAGACAGAGAGCTTCCAGTCGTACGGTATATTAGTCTCCTCATACCAGGCAGAGATGTGGACACGCCCCTTGTAGATAATGAAGGGTGGGATAGCATACCCAGCAGCGCAGATGCTCTGGATAACTGTAACCCACTCCCGATCGCCTGGCTGAATAAGGTTTGGTCTTGTACGCCTCTCTGAGCCTGTAACAACCTTCATTGAGCCAATAACTCCCATCTGGAAGCCGGTCTCATCAAAGTTGTGGATGTCCTCATCTAGGACCCCATACTTGTCTTTTGTCTCCTGTACGAGCTTGAACCACGCGCTGATAACCTCTGGATCTTCCTGGAGTATTCTCTGACGGTCCTTTGCGCGATTGAAAGCCATCTTGAGTTCTTCCGTACGCGACACAAATCGCTCAGCCCAGTTCTTGCCAATACCGTAACTAATCAATGAACGGGCCACCTCAACGAACGGGTCACCCCACCAACTTTCTCACCTCCACGGAAGTGAGGCTACACCACCACGTAGAGTAATTATTATTATACAAGAAGCTGGCAGAATATAATATTAACTATTGCAAAACTTTTGGCTATCTCAGTTTTTCTGTAGGACGTGTGACGCGGCCACTACGGGTCTCAACTCCTCGGGTGCGGAGCTGGGCTCATGAGCCACCTGTGGACGACGCCTCACTGCACCACCACCACCTTTTGATATTTTTGACTGCGGCTTCTTTGATGTCTTCTTCCTTGCCTGTTTAGGCAATTTGGATACTTTCTGCGCGTTCTTAAGCTCTCTCACGCGCTCCTTCTCAGCCTTCCGAGCCTGCTTTTCACGCTCTTCTTGGGCCCTCTTTTGAGCAGTCTCCTCACGCCTCCGCGCAGCCTTCTCAGCATTATCTGCCTTAGTCTTCTCTCTTAGAAGCTTGTTGTTATACCGTAGTTGCTTCTGATCTGCCTCTTCTGCCATCTCCTGCTTCTCCGCATCCCTCATACGTCGATCAGCACGTGCCTTGGATAGAGGATCATAGAAGACTGCCCCCCCTTGTACATTAGGGTCGTGCGGTGACAGTGGTAATACCTTCTTCTTCTTACTCCGCTTCTTCTTGGCCTGTATATCCTATTCAAGGTCTGATATCCTGTGATCCTTAAGCTCATTCTGCACATGAAGCTGATGTATAGGGCTTCATTGGCTGCCTTTTGATCCCCATACCTCACTGCTCGGTCAAAATTTGACCTACAACGTCGCCAATTAGGTGAGGAGGCAGCAGGCTGCTCAGTTTGCTTAGGAGGCGTCACAGGTGGTGGTGGTATTGACTTTTTGAAGCGATCGAGTATGACGTCAGGTTCAAGTGGGTGGATACCTGTGGATTCAAAGGCACTCAACACCAACGTTTCTGTGAAGGTATTGATCCAGGCAGGCCAGAATAGACTTATGAAGTCTGCCTTTTGTACTGGGAGCCATCCCTCCGTTGTGTGGTTGTGATAGATAAGCTCTTTTGAGTAATTTTGACTCAGGGGCTTGAAGCATGATATATCTAGGGGTTGCAGCGTATGGGTCGCGTGTGGGGGGTATACCAGCACCAGAATTCGATTGTCATCGCAGTAATCGATGAAGGCCTTTGTCACGTGGCTGCCGTGGCCGTCTAGGATAAGTAATCTGTACTTTCTCCGAGCTTTCCTCTTAGTGGCGGGATCAAACACCTGCTTAAGCCAGGCAACGCCGAGATCGTCGTTCGTCCAGCCACTGGGTGATACTGAGAAGTATATAGAGTGAGTCTCTGGGTCAATATCGTGTACCCAGTTGGATTGCACCTGATCTCCGGCTGCGGAGAAGATCATCGCAGGGGGGAGGGTAGTACCGTCAGCACATATACACTCTATAACGGTTATCCACTCCCGATTGGCATCGTGACTAGCTTGTTTGAAGCGCCTCTCCTTGTAGAGTACCTTATCAAATACTCTTTTAGTCTTACCAATTACCCCAATCATAAATCCCTTCTCGTCCATATTGTAGGTATTCTCAGGATCCACCTTAAACTCTGCGACTTTCCTGGCTAGAAGACCGAAATATAGACGGTATCTTCCACCATTATCAGCCTCATGACGACTGCTTTCCATGGGGGTGGTCCAGGCAGTGATAAGGGTGTCGTTGTGACGGTGAATGAGCCTAGAAACCCATGCCTCAGAAGGCTCCCATTGGCACAAGGGAGTCGCGAAATTGATAATCATCTGCCGCGTAGATGGACAGTGTTTCTTAGTGAGGCTTCTGATGTATTGTACAAGCTCCAGCTCATCGCGTTGAGATAGTAGTCGGCGTTGATCATGAGCCCCTGCACGGGTCGTTCTCCGACCCTGGTGTTGTTCCGTCAAAGTAGTGCGGGAACAACGATGTTTTTTGGCAAGACTTCGGTACGAAAAAGATTCTCCAGGTCCCAGAGACTTTATCTCTGCAAGGGCTTCTTCAACAGTCATCGTGGTGGTGAGTTGGTGCGGGGGTCAAAGTAAGTGTGAAAGTTGGTGGGGTGACCCGTTCATTGAGGTGGCCCGTTCATTGATTAGTCACGGTAACGTACTCCACGGGCGAGCCGATCACTCTGCCAAGACCACACCAAACCTCTACCTTACCACACAATGCCTCAACAACAACACAAATCTAAGCCCTTAAAAGAAGCTGCGATACAGCTTGCGCTCCAGGCAATTAAACAAGACGCGACACTTACATTGCGACGCGCTGCAGCTATCTATAACGCGCCTTACACCACACTACACGATCGATACACAGGACGACCTGCACGAGCTGATTGTACGCCGAATCAACGGATTATGGATCAGACTGAGGAGAATGTGATTGCTGAGCACATTCTTGAGCTAGATGCACGAGGATTTGCCCCTCGGCTGGCTGCTGTAGCTGATATGGCCAATTCTTTGCGTGCTGAGCGCAATATGGGCCATGTTGGCGTAAACTGGCCCAATACGTTTGTCAAGCGCCGCCCTGACCTCCAAGTAATGTTCAATCGCAAGTACGACTACAAGCGAGCCCTCTGTGAGGATCCAGAGATTATACAAGGCTGGTTTGGGCTTGTAGCGAATGTCAAAGCCAAGTATGGCATCCAGGACGATGACACATACAACTTTGATGAGACAGGCTTTATGATGGGCCAGATATCTACAGGAGCAGTTGTCACAGGTTCAGAGCGTCGAGGACGGCCCAAGGCAGTGCAGCAGGGCAATCGAGAGTGGACCACGGTCATACAGGGCATCAATGGCACGGGATGGGCCATTCCACCCTTCATCATCTTCAAAGGCCGCTACCATCTCTCTGCCTGGTACAAAGAGCCTGATCTGCCCCAGGACTGGATTATTGCAGTCTCTGAGAACGGATGGACCACCAACAAGCTTGGTCTGGACTGGTTGAAGCACTTTGATGGCCATACAAAGAGGCACACCCGAGGAGGGTACCGGCTGCTCCTTATTGACGGCCATGAGAGCCACAACTCCCTTGACTTCCAACAATACTGCAAGGAAGCAAACATTATTACACTGTGTATGCCTCCACACTCATCGCACCTCTTACAAGCACTAGATGTGGGTTGTTTTGCCCCTCTAAAGAAGGCGTATGGGCGCCAAGCCGAGAATCTCATGCGCAACTACATTACTCATATTACTAAAACTGAGTTCCTACCATGCTTTGTAGGTGCCTACAAGGAGACATTTACTTCTAGCAATATCCAAGGAGGCTTCCGAGGCGCTGGATTAGTCCCCTTTGACCCAGAACGGGTCATAATGGGTCTTGATGTCCGCCTACGTACCCCACCGCTACCTACTGTGGAAGATACTCCCTAGCAGTCCCAAACCCCGAGCAATACCCTGCAATTAGGGTTGCAATCAACGCTGGTTCGAGAGAGGATTCAAAGGCATGCAAGCAGCTCACCAACTTCAATGGTTGAGGCGCTTGAAAAGCTTGCCAAAGGCACAGCTATGGTAGCGCACAAGCTGGTGTTGGCTCAAAAGGAGATTACTGGGCTTCGAGCAGCAAATGAGGCCGCCACGCGACGTAAATCGTATAAAAGAAAGCAGTTACAGCAGGAGGGGGTCCTAAAAGCTGAAGAAGGCCTTCGATTAACTACTCTAAATGAGTTTGGGGCGCGTGGTGATGGTAAGAAGGCAAGGAAGCGAGTGCGTGTTGAAGGAGGTGAGGCAACCCAAAGACGCTGTAAAAAGTGCCACAAGGTAGGGCATAACTCGCGCACGTGTAAGAAGGCTGCAGAAGGTGTTACTGAATTATATTATGTGCTGTACTACTGTATACAAGGCTAACATGGGCCAATGCGAGCCATAATAGGGTGGAGGTTTGGTGTGGTCTTGGCAGAGTGATCGGCTCGCCCGTGTGATCGGCTCGCCCGTGGAGTACTTAGTGAAAATTGTGTATTGTATGAGGCCAGAATCAAAGTTCTGGCTGGAAGGCTATTTAACTAACAAACACGGTTGGGAGTGGTTACCCAATTGGAATCCTGGTTCTTACCGCCACCACCGGTGGGGTAGGTACCTCCAACATTCTTGATCTCACCCGTTTGGCCATCTTGTCCAACATCGAAGAGCAGCAGCGCCATGACGACAAACGAAGCAGGCCGTAATGGCACCAGTGATAGCAACAGTACACATGAGATTATGGATTAGTACTCAATCCCTCAAGAGACGCAGAAGGTGTTTGACCAGGGCATTCTCAACAACCCCCTCGTCGCCTCCACGCTCCCCAAGGGTATCGCGGCTCGCCGAAGCGGCAGCCAAAGTGCGCTTCGAGGGAACAGACAAGCCTAGCATTCCTATCAGCTGGCGCTTCGCCGAGAGCATCTCCGCGCTGAAAGGCCTCGAGGCCGCCATGACCAACGTGCTGCTGCAGCGCAAGTACGGGCTCGAGCCACAGGAAGCCGTCATCAACACGTGAGTCACCTCCGCGTGTTGGAAACCGGTATCAAGGGCTAATCACGTGATCCCTAGCCCCTTTACTTATATACTACTTCTCCTAGTTATCTAGTCTATTACTTAATATTAGAGTCTAGCAATTGTGTAGTAGGTGAAGCACAAAATGTATATTGTCACAGCGCGCGACGTTGAACCAGACTAGACAGTAAGAGCGTGGCATAGTGTTTGTTAAGCATAAAGCAAGTACAATTAACAAGCGTGATAATTCTCTAAGTAACTCCCTAATCCAGTACGTCGCATATCGAATTAATCCCATCCATCAAGCGCGCTCGTCCAACCCCACGCGACATCTAATAGTAGTATCAAGAAAACGAGCTAGTAAACAACCCCCCTGCACCACGCTCTCGCGCGCACACGTGAGCCGCCGAGCAGCAAGACTACACCCACACGCCGCAACCCCGTTCCTAGCAAAGCACAGCACAGCACAGCACAGCGTGCTGACGCGCCCATGAGTCACCCCGCCTCCCGAGTAAGATTGTATATGCAGCCTCCGCAGCGGTCGTGAGTCACGCCTGAGTCGTGATGATAAAAGCTGTGGATGCCGATGAGATTCGATACCAAGACGTCAGACACAAGAAACAAGACAAGACACCAAGACACACAAAGCCAGCATGCATACTTGGAACAGCCTACCCACCCCTCCGCTCCGCATCACAACTCCCCGGCTGTCACTCGAGCGGCTGACGGATGCAAGCGAGGGGAGTCGGGATGTGCAGCTGTTTCATGAGAATTGGTCGGATGAGGGGGCGACGGGGTGGAGGTATGTCTTTTCTTCTTTTTCTTTCTCTTTTTCTTTCTCTTTTTCTTTCTCTTTTTCTATTGTGTTTGGCTATGAGTCGCAGAATTCGCTATTCTCGGACTCGGACTCGGTTCGGTCTCGGTCTCGCGTCCTCCTTCCACTTCAATCCACCCCATCTGCTATGTCCATCTGTGTCCAAAAACATCTAACTCGCCCAGTATGCAAGGCGCAACCAAATCCCTCGCTGAGAGCAGGGCGCGTATGGAATTGCATCTGCGGGAGGCGGATACTTGGTTCTACGCTATCTTCCTCCATGCCTCCTCCCCTTCCACCTTCCCCTCCACCCCTGCAACACATCCAATCCCTCCCCCTCCACCACTCCCTCAACCGACCGCAGACACATAGGCAGCATATCCCTCCGCCGCTCCCACCACCACACTCCTTCACCGCCGTGCCGCTAACCGACGAAGAGGTCGCAGCACGGCAGCGGGCGCTGGGGGATGTGGACTTACAGATCAGAGTGCTGGGTTATGCGCTGTTTGAGGCGTGGCACGGGCACGGGTTTGCGACGGAGGCGGGGGGTGCGTTGGTTGAGGCGTATAGGGGGGCGGTGGGGTTGTGGAGGGCAGGCCGAGACGGGGGAGAGGGCCGAGGAGCAGAGGGACGAGGAGCAGAGGGTCAAGAGGAAGGAGGGGAAGGGGAAGTGAAAGCCGAAGAAGGACCCACCCCCAAGCAAACCAAATTCTACATCGAAGCCGGCGTCGACATAGACAACCCCGTCAGCCAGCGGGTGCTGCAGAAGCTGGGGTTCCGCAGCGTGGGCATGAATGTCTATCCCGTCAAGGCGTGGTTGAATGGCGCATGGCGCGGGCCCGGGTGGTGGATTGTGGGGCTGTATTTGTAGGGGGTGTGGATGAAGATGCTGGGAGGCTGGGAGGCTGGGATTGTAATGTAGAGAAGGTAAGATTAATATATTACAAGTTCTAAACCCACACTTCTCTACTAACCCCCCTCCTATAAACACAACCACACACCATCTACCTACAAACCCCCTACTCCAACACCATCCCCTCCCCATTCCCCAACTCGCGAAACGCCACCTCGCCCCACTCCCCGCCCACCTCGCCCAGCGCATCCTCCAGCGTCCACACCCTGCGTCTGAGAAACCAGCTAATCAAGCCGCCCCCCGTCTTAACCTCATCGTGCGTGGCGACCCAGTACCGCGCCCGCAGCGCGCGCTGTGCCAGCAGGCCGTTTCGCGCGCCGAGATTCAGCTGCTGGGCGGCCGAGATGCGGACGTCGTGCAGGCCGTGCAGGAAAGCGAGGATGCGCAGCGGGGGGTCGGCGAGCGTCAGGGGCGAGAGCGAGGTGTGCGGGATGCCGTGGGGCGTGTAGAGGAGGGCTTCTGCGGGGGGTTGCGGGGGGTCGAAGGCCGGGGTGATGGAGAGGGAGGGGCGCGGCGCGCGCGGCATGCTGGACGCGAAGGGCGAGGTGGCGAAGGCGAGGAGTAGCGCCGAGTGGTAGTTTAGCGCGTCGCCGGCGGCGGTGAGGCGCGCGATGCTGAGCCAGGCGGGCAGGGGCGGGAGCGAGAGGTCGTGCCAGTCGGTGTGGTCGGTGAAGGTTGGGGTTGTGGTGACGCAGCGGAAGTGCGACCACGAGGCGATGAGCTTGGCGGCTTCCTGTGCAGATTAGCAGGGCCCGGGGGGAGAGGCGCGGTACCGACGTCTGTCGCAAACACGGGCACGTCGGGGTGCACCTCGAGCAGCGTGTCCTTGTGGCAGTGGTCGGTGAACTCGTGCGAGACAGCAACGGCGTCAATGAGCGTCTCGCCGGCTGCCTGGCTGCTCAGCATACCGCCCGCGAGCATCTCGACCTGGCGCACCAGCGCCTCGACGTCGGCCACGCTCTGCACCGCGCTGGGCGTCGCGTGCCACTGCTGCGAGAACCACCGGGCCACGTCCGACTGCCCGCCCGCAAACCACGGGTCGATGAGGACGTTGTAGTAGACGCGCCCACCGTGCTTGACTGCGTTGGCCGGGCGCGGGATCTGCAGCAGCCACGACGTGTCGGCGTTTAGGTGGTGCAGCAGCGGGCGGCGCGTGGCGAGCGCGCGGACGACGGCATCGCGCGTTTCGAGGTGCAGCTGTGCCGACGGCTCGTCTAGAGGTGTTGACACCGACAGCTCGTCCATATCTGCAGTTCGCACCGACGGCTCGTCCTGGTGAGTGTTAGCACCCAGGCATCGTGGCGGTGGTGTTGAAGTCAAGGACATTGCATCGGGAGCCAGGGGATGACGCAGGGTCCAGCTAGCTCGACGTCACTAATAACTTTACCACAACCACAACCAACCATCAACCACGACCACGACCACGACTATCACCACGACCACGACTATCACCACGACCACGACTATCACCACGACCACGACTATCACCACGACCACGACTATCACCACGACCACAACTATCACCACGACCACAACTATCACCACAGCTACAACTATCACCACAACCACAACTATATACCTACCTGTCACCACACAACCTCAACCCCAACCCCAACCATCCCGCAAACCCCCTAATCCCCAACAACCCCACCTTACAACACTACCTTACACCCCTTACACCCAATCCTACCTTCCTTCCTACACTACCTTACTACACCCTCCCATTCACACCACCTTACCACACCCTCCCCCTGCCCCGACATTCAGCCTATCTACAGCTACTATCAGGCTAGCTGCCGGCATGTAGCAGTGCGGCCTTTTTTGCTGCTGGGTGACGGTTTAGGTATAGGTAGAAGTACTGCTGCTAGGTGACAGTATAGGTATAGGTACTGCTGCTAGGTAACGGTATAGGTATAAGTACTGCTGCTAAGTAATAGTTAGTAACGTACTCCACAAGCGAGCCGGTCACCCAAGCGAGCCGGTCACCCAAGCGAGCCGGTCACTCAATTTTACACCAAAAATTAAGATTTTTGCACCTTAATAACTCTACAACCAGATAATAGAATTGTCTAAAACTTGAAATACTATGCTGCATCTACGTAAAGATCAATTCTATAGAAGCGCTAGGATCCTGTATCAGTCGCACCAGAGTTATTAAACAAAAATCAAAATACAGGGATTATTTTAGCGTACTTTCTAATAACTCTACACACGTTAAGGATAGAGCTTAGATCTCCAGGGCAACTGATCTTGACATAGGTAAAGCATAGCATTTTGATTTTTAGACAATTCTATCATCTGGTTGTGGAGTTATTAAGGTGCAAAAATCTCAATTTTTGGTGTAAAATTAAGTGACCGGCTCGCTTGGGTGACCGGCTCGCTTGTAGAGTACGTTATACACACTATTTAAGCTGCTTAATTAGTGGTTATATAACGTGGTTTATCATCGAGCCGCCAGGTATCACCGAACCGCCCACCCCTCGCCAACTTTGCGACTATTACAACAACTATTACAATGCCATCACAACGCAACGCGCAATCGTCCTATAACGAAGGTACACTATACCTTGCTATCCAAGCTACAAAAGCTACTGTGCCTGACAGTATAAATCATGCGTCTAAGGCCTTTGGTGTTCCCCGATCAACGTTAAGAGACCGACGCGCTGGAGGGCTTGCACGACGCGATCGCGAGGCCAATTTAAAGAAGCTGACAAAGGTAGAAGAGGAGGCGATAGTTGACCGTATACTTGAGCTGGACACGCAAGGGATAGGCGCGACAAAGACTATGGTGCAAGATATGGCTAATGATCTACTTGCCGCACGCGGTTGGTTGGTTGGTTGGTATTCGATTTTCGTCCATAGGATGGGGATTAAGTCCACCATCACCGCCTCCCGAAGGGCATATAGGACGTGCTAAGCTATGGAATTACAGTGCTGCCACACTACCTTAGAAAGCATTTCTTGCCTGCGCGGGTATTGCTACCATTTCAGAACTACAGCTCCCCTTCCAATTGGGGAGACTGAGCAGTGTGTGTACATCAGGGTGGTTCCCTTGTGTGTATTCAGAGGCGGTTTGAGTGCCATGAGAGAGAGTAGGAAAGAGTAGGTGGGTGTGAAGAGCCGGTGCCCTGCCGAATCGAAGCCGTGGCTCTGCGCGAGGAGAGCCTTTGTACTAGGCTTGGCCATGCCTGTGTCTGAGGAGATAGGTGTAGTAGGTAGGCAGAGCCAGGCCTGTCCTTCTTCTTTATCCCCAAGGGTCGTGAAATCTAAGGCCATGCTGGCTGCCTTGTTTGCGTGTTGTGTCAGGTCTGGGACGCTGACAGTCGGTCTTCAGAGAGCTGAAAGCAGCTCTCATCGTTGTGGGTGTGGAGAGCCGGTGCTCTGTCGAATTGCGCCGTAGCTCTTCGCGTGGAGAGCCTTGCGGTAGGCCTGGCGATGCCCTTATACTGCAAGAACAAGGAGTGGCAAAACTGTCTCCTTGTCTTGGTGGTGGTTGTGGCCTTCGACCGAACGTGAAAATCTGAGTAGCGCACGGGCCATTTTGAAGAGAATTCAGCTCAGCGAAGAGCTGAAAGACAAAAGAGGGCAGCGCGCCTGCCACAACACCTGCAGCGGGGAGAGGACGTTGGGAAACAGATTTAAGAAGGCATTTGAGTCGTGTTTGAACGAAAAATCGATGGAAATCGACCTTTCGCTGACCTGGAAAAGTTGATGTTCGGTGTTGCCGCACGCGGTGAAGGACCTGTTGGCAAGCTCTGGGTAAACAGGTTTAACACGCGTACCCAACAGATCAAGCTTCGACGTAGCCGACCGTACGATCGTCAACGAGCCCTGAACGAAGATACACGCGTTATAACGCCCTGGTTCGAGCTGGTTAGGAACACAAAGAGAAGTACGGAATCCTAGATGGAGATACCTACAACTTCGACGAGACTGGGTTCATGATGGGCATAATTGGGTCTAAGATGGTGTTCACAGGCTCAGAGAAGCGATCTGACCCTAAGAATATCCAGCCAGGCAATCGGGAGTGGGTCACAATCATCACCGGCGTCTGCGCTGCTGGCTGGGCTATCCCACCTTCATCATCTTCCAAGGCAAGGTCCTGATCACAACCTGGTACCCTGATCTGCCTCGTGATTGGGTAATTGCAACCAGCGAGAACGGCTGGACAACAAACAAGCTTGGTCTGGAGTGGTTGAAGCACTTGACGCGTCTACAAAGGAGCGTACTATTGGCGCCTACCGTCTGCTTATTATTGATGGCCACGAGAGCCACAACTCTGCAGAGTTCAAGGAATACTGCGCAGAACACAAGATTATCACCTTGTGTATGCCCCCGCACTCGTCGCACCTGTTGCAGCCGCTTGACGTGGCCTGTTTTGGCCCCTTGAAGAGGGCGTACTCGACTGAGGTTGACGCCTGGTCACGATACTCAAAGACACAAATTAAGAAAGAGTTCTTCCTCACTGGCTTCCAGACAGCCTATTACAAGGCTATTACAAAAGATAATATCCACGGAGGCTTCAGAGGCGCGGGACTAGTTCCTTTTGACCCAGAGCGAGTGCTATCGAAGCTTGATGTGGTCCTTCGCACGCCAACACCACCACCACCAGAGACTACCCCATGGGAATCCAAAACACCAACCAGCGCAAAGGAGGTTGAGTCGCAAACGTTGTATATCCGCGAGCGCATGCGATTTCACAGAGATTTGCCCCTGTCTCCTATTATGAAATCACTTGACCCGCTTGCTAGAGGGGTTGCGCGGATAGACCATGCCAACGTGTTGCAGAGAAGGGAAATGGATGGCATAAAGAAGGCTATTAAGGCTCTGACAGCGCAGCGTGGTCGCAAAAGAAAGTATATCCAGACAGAGGAGGCTCTTACGGTTGGTAAGGTACAGGATATGATAGCTAAGAAGGATGGTGGTGGTGGTGAGGCATCTGAACAGTCTGGGAAGAAGGTGCGCAAAGAGAGGCACTGCAGACGTTGCGGCAAGACTGGCCACAATTTGCGCACCTGCACTGCAGAAATATTAGATGCAGATGATAGCGCTGCTTCTAAAGAGTAATTGTAACGATTGTAATTATTAGTGCAGCGTTGTGGTTAAGCGTAATAGTCCTGTAATAGTTGGTAAGTCTTAAAAAGTTGGCAAGGGGTGGCGGTTCGGTGATACCTGGCGGCTCGATGATAAACCACGTTA